>OX459196.1:23525000-24020000 GCA_949775195.1 Diarsia dahlii | reverse complement strand
ACCTAACCTAACCTAACCTAACCTAACCTAACCTAACCTAACCTAACCTAACCTAACCTAACCTAACCTAACCTAACCTAACCTAACCTAACCTAACCTAACCTAACCTAACCTAACCTAACCTAACCTAACCTAACCTAACCTAACCTAACCTAACCTAACCTAACCTAACCTAACCTAACCTAACCTAACCTAACCTAACCTAACCTAACCTAACCTAACCTAACCTAACCTAACCTAACCTAACCTAACCTAACCTAACCTAACCTAACCTAACCTAACCTAACCTAACCTAACCTAACCTAACCTAACCTAACCTAACCTAACCTAACCTAACCTAACCTAACCTAACCTAACCTAACCTAACCTAACCTAACCTAACCTAACCTAACCTAACCTAACCTAACCTAACCTAACCTAACCTAACCTAACCTAACCTAACCTAACCTAACCTAACCTAACCTAACCTAACCTAACCTAACCTAACCTAACCTAACCTAACCTAACCTAACCTAACCTAACCTAACCTAACCTAACCTAACCTAACCTAACCTAACCTAACCTAACCTAACCTAACCTAACCTAACCTAACCTAACCTAACCTAACCTAACCTAACCTAACCTAACCTAACCTAACCTAACCTAACCTAACCTAACCTAACCTAACCTAACCTAACCTAACCTAACCTAACCTAACCTAACCTAACCTAACCTAACCTAACCTAACCTAACCTAACCTAACCTAACCTAACCTAACCTAACCTAACCTAACCTAACCTAACCTAACCTAACCTAACCTAACCTAACCTAACCTAACCTAACCTAACCTAACCTAACCTAACCTAACCTAACCTAACCTAACCTAACCTAACCTAACCTAACCTAACCTAACCTAACCTAACCTAACCTAACCTAACCTAACCTAACCTAACCTAACCTAACCTAACCTAACCTAACCTAACCTAACCTAACCTAACCTAACCTAACCTAACCTAACCTAACCTAACCTAACCTAACCTAACCTAACCTAACCTAACCTAACCTAACCTAACCTAACCTAACCTAACCTAACCTAACCTAACCTAACCTAACCTAACCTAACCTAACCTAACCTAACCTAACCTAACCTAACCTAACCTAACCTAACCTAACCTAACCTAACCTAACCTAACCTAACCTAACCTAACCTAACCTAACCTAACCTAACCTAACCTAACCTAACCTAACCTAACCTAACCTAACCTAACCTAACCTAACCTAACCTAACCTAACCTAACCTAACCTAACCTAACCTAACCTAACCTAACCTAACCTAACCTAACCTAACCTAACCTAACCTAACCTAACCTAACCTAACCTAACCTAACCTAACCTAACCTAACCTAACCTAACCTAACCTAACCTAACCTAACCTAACCTAACCTAACCTAACCTAACCTAACCTAACCTAACCTAACCTAACCTAACCTAACCTAACCTAACCATCAATAGTTCTAATTTATCACCTAAGTATAGTCGAAATACACCTAAGGGAACGAAAATTTTAGCAAAACGTTGATAATTTTAGTTGTATACAAGCTTTTTTCAAGCTGTTTTCAGCGTAAATCGACAGGAGTGGTGCTCCGCCTGCTCCCTGAACATATTAAATTGACCTGACGCCCGAAAAAATTTTCTCCCTCCTACACTTAGAAAAATTTTCAAAATTTTACATCAGTTTATTCCATATTTAATTCAAATCAATAGTTTTATCTGCTTTAATAATTTTAAATAGTTTCAGGCATATTTGCCCTCCATCCCTGCGCTTTTGGCCGCGTTCCGTGGTCCTGGGTTCAGATTGGGGGTTTTTTTCCAATTTTTTTACCTTAAAAACTGGTTTTTTAAGGAAAACCCAAAATTTTTCTTCCCGACCACCTACTTTTTATTCGATATTCGGCTAGCCCGCGCGGAGCCCGTTCTCTGGACGTGCGGCACGTGCGTCTAGCTCGCAAAAAATTTTTTATCAATAGTTCTAATTTATCACCTAAGTATAGTCGAAATACACCTAAGGGAACGAAAATTTTAGCAAAACGTTGATAATTTTAGTTGTATACAAGCTTTTTTCAAGCTGTTTTCAGCGTAAATCGACAGGAGTGGTGCTCCGCCTGCTCCCTGAACATATTAAATTGACCTGACGCCCGAAAAAATTTTCTCCCTCCTACACTTAGAAAAATTTTCAAAATTTTACATCAGTTTATTCCATATTTAATTCAAATCAATAGTTTTATCTGCTTTAATAATTTTAAATAGTTTCAGGCATATTTACCCTCCATCCCTGCGCTTTTGGCCGCGTTCCGTGGTCCTGGGTTCAGATTGGGGGTTTTTTTCCAATTTTTTTACCTTAAAAACTGGTTTTTTAAGGAAAACCCAAAATTTTTCTTCCCGACCACCTACTTTTTATTCGATATTCGGCTAGCCCGCGCGGAGCCCGTTCTCTGGACGTGCGGCACGTGCGTCTAGCTCGCAAAAAATTTTGCCCACCCTCCCACCCTCTGTTCTATAGCTATAGGTAGAAGGAAACGGAGAGAGGTCGGCAAAATTTTTTTTTTATTTTCTAATTTAGTTTATTTTGGCCTTAGGAGGAGAAAATAACATAGCTCTATTTATTTGACAAATTTTAGCACATAAAATTTTGCAGGACAGCCGTTTTAAATATTATTATAAAACGCATTTTAATTTAATTTTAAATTTGATTTTTATTGTAACTGTGTTCCCCCTTTTACAGGGACTCAGGTACCCAGGGTCTTTTTAACCGAATTTATTTATTTGTTATTGACAAAGTGTGAGAAATCTTGCATAATTTTATTGTAATTAATTGAAATTTTAAAAATTTTAGTATATTGACAGTCGTTTATGACATTTTAGCTTGACAAAAATTTATTACTTGTTTAATTGTATTATCGTTTTGATTTATTGTGTGTTATTTGGTGTGGTCCCCCTTTACAGGATCACAATACCCAGTGTCCATTCTGATTATTTTAGTATTTTTCTTCTCGAGCAGGTTTAGTTTTCCCGACCTCCACTTTACAGTGGTCAGTGTTAACTCTATCTGCCCAGACTGTCATTATGTTTTGCACCCCGTCTAGCACCGTGAAGTCCCAGTGCTCCAGTGGCTCGCCGCGATCGGTGGAGAAAGCGGGGCCCACGACTCTTGACGCGAGGAGGCAAATTGATTTCGGCGACGAAACACCCCTCGCGTTCAAGGAGAGCCTTGCTACCCCGTCGACGCGCCGAGCCCCTGTTAATGCTCCAAGACCGCTCAAGAAACCGGAGGGCGAGCACCGCAGTCGCATTGCGGAGGCGCGAGCTTGCCTAAATAAGGCTAAGCTTAATTTGGGCAACTCGCGCAACCTCAAGGCGGAAATTAAGACTGCGGTACTCGAAGCCATAAACCGGCTCTATGAGTTGGTCAAGGAGTCAGAGCTGGACAAGACCCCTGCCGCACCTGTAGCCATACCAGCACCCGTAGCCATACCAGTACCCGCACCCACTGCTGACTGTTGTCCCCCGTCCTCCTCTGTCGAGGTTGTAGCTGGCCAGACTGAGCTCCTAAACACCTTAAAGGAGCACATCTCGGAGTTGAAAGACAACTCCGAGAAACTCGAGAGACTCCGAGCCAGTCTGGCCAGTAGGGAAAGTGTGGAGGGGACGACCTACGCGAGTGTAGCGGCCGTCAATAAGTGCCACACTGGGGCACAAGCCCCGGAGCGAACGACGCTGCACTCCGTGGTCGTCTCCTCTACACAGGCGGCGGATTCGGCGGGCAAGGTACTCGAAAGAGTGAGGAAAGCGGTGGACGCGAAGGAGGGCTGGGTGCGTGTGGAGAGGGTAAGGAAGGCTAAAGACCAGAGGGTTATAATGGGGTGCGCGACAAAAGAGGAGAGGGACAAACTCAAGGCGCGATTGGAGGCGGCCGGAGAGAATCTCGTCGTCGAGGACGTGAAAAATCGGAACCCGCTTCTGATTCTTAGGGACGTGTTGCTGATGCACAGTGACGAGGACGTGCTGAAAGCCCTTAAGAATCAGAACCAGGAGATATTTCACGGCCTCGACGCCGAGGATCAAAAAATTTTAATTAAATATAGACGCAAAACGCGCAACTCGCATGCGAATCACATTGTGCTTGGTGTGTCCCCTACGGTCTGGAGGCGGGCAATTGCAGAGGGGAAGGTCCGCATCGACCTCCAACGAATTCGCGTCGAAGACCAGACGCCACTGGTGCAGTGCACCCGCTGCCTGGCATACGGGCACGGCAAACGCCTGTGCACGGAGCCTGCCGACCTGTGTAGCCACTGTGGTGGACTGCACGTCAGAGCGGACTGCCCGGATAGACAGGTCGGCAAAGCAGCGGCCTGCGTAAACTGCACCAGAGATAAACTAGGGGCCACTGAGCACAGCGCATTCAGCAACGAATGCCCAGTACGAAGGAAGTGGGACGCGTTTGCTAGGGCATCCATAGCGTATTGCTAAAGTTGTCCATGCGCCCACTTCCAAGTACAGAATGAAGACTAGTTTGGCACAACTAATAAACCGACAAATTGAAAGAACTGCTAGGGTTGGTCATACAAAAAAGGGCAACTGGAGTTGGTTTCGTGAGAAACTGGCTCTGGTTAAGGTGATCCAGGGGACAGCCCTGGCGGAATTGTCATATTGTGTCAAACGAACTCCGATAGCCAGCAACAATGTGTATAATAAGAAAATAAAAACAACTTACAAAAGTAATATAATAGTCAGATCATTAGTCAGAAATAGTTGTTAATATATAAGTATATATTGAATATATAGCTTAGATATTAAAATAATGAATAACAAGAAATAAAACGATAATAACATAAAACAGATAAATAATTTAAATAACAGAACAAGAAGATTAAGTAAGATTATACACATTGTTGTGGTCTAAGGGCATAAATATAAAAAAGCAGTGAAATTCGTAAAAATAGTCAGGCATATCATTTTCATAAATAGTATAGAAACAGCATCTAAAATATATTATTAGCTAAAATAAAACATTGTTAATAAATGAAATAGACATTAATAAAATAGTAACAACTTTGGCTTTCTTAAAATTGTTAAAAATAAACAAAAGTAAAATAAAATGCACAAAATGTGGTCTCTCCGGCCACCTCAAAACGCACCAAAGAAAAGCATGACAGATGTAAAGGGCTCTGCGGAACGTCAGAGGTACACTGGTGGGGCAGGAGTGGGTTTTAGCCGGTTCGAGTCCGGCACTACCTCGACTATCTCACAGCCTGTGAGGTAGTCGAGGTGTCCGTGGGGATTTCCCACTCCTGCCAAAACAAAAAAAAAAAAAAAAAAAAAAAAAAAAAAAAACCTAACCTAACCTAACCTAACCTAACCTAACCTAACCTAACCTAACCTAACCTAACCTAACCTAACCTAACCTAACCTAACCTAACCTAACCTAACCTAACCTAACCTAACCTAACCTAACCTAACCTAACCTAACCTAACCTAACCTAACCTAACCTAACCTAACCTAACCTAACCTAACCTAACCTAACCTAACCTAACCTAACCTAACCTAACCTAACCTAACCTAACCTAACCTAACCTAACCTAACCTAACCTAACCTAACCTAACCTAACCTTGTGACCCGTCTAAAAATGAGAGCATCCAACACCTCATTACGGAGTGCCCCATATTCGCTATTGACAAGTACAATCTGGAAGCTGAAATAAACATAGAAATTAAATTAGAAAATATACCAAAAATTATGAGCAATAAAATAACAAGAAATAAATTTTTAAATTACTGCAAGGAAATAGCTAATAAAGTCGTTAAAAAGAATAGAACTTAAAGAAGATGCACTTTTATATATTATAAGAATATATAACAAGTAATCGTTATAAAACAGAATTTGAAAGAAAAAGTGTTAACAAAAGAGTAATTGAAGAAAATAGAAAAGTTAATAAATAGATATAAAAATATAGTGAAGCATAAATAGAGTCATAAAAATAAAGTAAGTTTTTAAATAGAGTCATACAAATAAATAAAGTTTTCCAAAAAATCAGTCATACAAACAAAATTAATAAAATCGTACTAAATTAGCATAATGAAAAGAATTAAGAAAATGTTGATACAAAAAGGTCTTCGGTCACCCATGCCGGAGGACACGAGCAGAGCAGGAGTGGTTTTTAGTCGGTTCGAGTCCGACACTACCTCGACTGCCTCACAATTTTGTGAGACAGTCGAGGTGTCCGTGGGGATTTTCCACTCCTGCCAAAACAAAAAAAAAAAAAAAAAAAAAAAAAAAAAAAAAACCTAACCTAACCTAACCTAACCTAACCTAACCTAACCTAACCTAACCTAACCTAACCTAACCTAACCCAGTTCCCCCCCAGCCTCCGTGGTGGTCGGATCGTTTTTGAAGCCGCTCCGCAGTTAAAAAATCAAAAAAAGTGGTCAAAAGTGCTCGGATTTCAACAAATCAAGTGTCAGTGTGTGCATAAAAGTGAAGGCTACATGCCCCATTTAAGTTTTTAACCCAGACTGCATTGCTTCCCCTTCAAAACCTGAAAAACCTCCATTTTTTGAGGTTAAACTTTGAAGCAAAAACTTCAATTGAAGACGCTGCTCGAACAAGCACGACGACCCCCATTTTTTATTGAAGAAACGGGTGGGCATCGCCTTCGCACACCATCCTGACCACTCAGAAGCCGCAAAAAAACCGAAGTTGGATTTTTAAAACTGAAAAAACAAAAAACCACGTGGCCTGAAAAAGCGGAAGGAGTGGAGCTAGCGATCTAAAATTTGGCGTCATCCTGGACTAACATCAGCTAAGGCGAGTGCAATTAGAATTAGAATTTTATATATAATACCCACTTATATATGACATATATAAGCAATCAACTTTGACCCATAATAACTCCGGACTGAAGACTAATTTTGAAGATCTTCAACTGCAGCCTGCTGCGCGCTCATTAGTTAAACAGAGATCCTAAGTTTTAGATTTTTAAGTCGACTAGTTTTTAAATTATAGGATAAATAGCTGGAAAACCATATTTCTGAAAAAAATTTGACCTAGTTTTTAAATTTCAAAATTTTTACTATTGTTTATTGTAGCCCTATATTTAAGATATTTTATTGTAATTTTTCATAATTTTGTGACGAAAGGTTCCAGAGATATCGATTTTTTAATGTTTTTTGGTCATAATTCATAAATTAATAGTAAACTCACAAATTTAACGCGTGGATAGTGTCTAATACACCCATCCTGACCTCCTCAAGCCCAAACACGGGCCCCATTGCTCCCAATTTGGCGTTTTTGGAAATTCTGTACCATTTCGGTTTTTAGGTTTTATTTTTCGAATTGAGATATCTCGGGAACCGCTGGCCCGATTGAACCCAGTTTTTCAATAAGGCCTTTAGACTATTGTTAGCTTTAAGTTTTTCAGGTTTTCAGTCTGATTCAGACGTCGCTAGTTTTTGTCGCTGAAATTGCCTTCAGGAGACACCTGAAGTGACGCCGAGTTGTACATCCAAAACCCCGTCCAATTGTGACGAGAGGTTCCGAAGTTACGGACATTTCTAGTCGACCTTTGACAGCTCGGCGGCCATTTTGTTTAACTTCAAACCGCCATAACTCCTGAACCAGAGGTCGTGGGAGATTGCGGTTTTTGGTTCTATGCTCAAGGACATTGCGTCCCTTCCACCCCACGTTTTCAGGCGGTTTGGGGTTGAAAAATTTCAGGATCCTGAAAGTAGTTTCAGCGGACAGCGGAGCTCAGGCTGAGTTGGGAGAGCCCAAACTCAGGGGGTCTACGGCTTTCCAGAGGGGAGATATTGGCTGCCAAAAACCAACTTTGACAGCACCGCGGCCATTTTGCGAAAACTTGAGAAGACCATAGCTTCCCAACGGAGAGTCGTAGAGGGCTGGGGTTTTCGCTGTTTGTATCAGTAGAGCTTGGGGCACAGACCTAGCTTAGTTTCAGGCGCTTTCAGTGCGCCAAGATTTTTCAGGCTGAAAACCGTTTCGGTGGATCGGTCTCGCCGAGCCAAGCTCGGAAAGCCCAAGCACCGGGGTCTTTGGACTGGTGGATCCGGAGATATCCTCTTGTAACCACTTGGGTTTTTTATTTAGCGAAAAAACCAGGAATTTTCAAGTTGGGATATCTCCGGAACCCCTTGGTGTAATTGCACCGAGTTTGGGTTCATTCGAGAGGGCTCGGTGGGGGCTATCTACCAAACGAGACAGAACGACTCTATGTAGAGCCATTAAAAAAATCACTCTACAATTGGGTGTTTTTGACTCAAATTTTTTTTTTTTTTTTTTCCGTTGATTGATTTCGGACTAGTTCCTCCTGACCCGCTCTTTTGAGCTAAGGACCGCGACTCTACATAGAGTTATTAGTGTATAAGTCGACAGGATTCATTGAATCCTTCTTACATTATTTTGTTCTATTTTACACACACCCCCCTATACAGGGACAGATCACCGACAAACCGCTTGGTTGAACCAAAATATTATTTAAGTATCTCTATTATTATACACTTTATATTGACAATTTTCCCCGTTCCCTTGCTGTGCCCTATACACACAAGCCACACAATACACCACATTAAATACACGGGACCTGAGAATAAAAAATGCAACGCACCCCAGCAGTGAAAGCGCCCACCGCGTCACCTACCAACCCGGGAAATGAGGGACCCACCGGAGCGCGCGAAGCGCCGAAGGGAATAGCCCTGATGTTTGGCAGGAAAGACGCTGCTCGAGGAACCCTAGCGGAAACAGCTGAAACGCCGCTGTCGTCGTCGGCAGGGACCTCGGGCGCTGTCGCCTCCACCACCACTCCCAACCCCACGAGCCCGCCTGGACAAGCGCTGGACGCCGCCAGGACTTTCATCCGCAGACCAGAGCGAAAGAGGAGGTCCATTGACAACATGGAGGCTTACAAGAAGCAGACCGACACCTACGCTGCAGTACCCAACGACAAACTCCTCCAGGAGGTCATGAAGACATTCGAAGACATTCCAACTAGAGTCAGAGACTACCCTCAGATGAGGAAAGACATTAAGATCTTCCTGGAGACCCAGTCGGACAGAAGTCTTCGGATCTTGTTTGAGCTCAGTAGGCGGATGAAGGTCCTGGAAACAGCGCCTAAAACGGCCCCGATTACAAAGGCCAACACCACGCCAACATCCCCCAGGCTATCGGAGGGAATCTTAGAAAGGCTGGAGAAAGTGGAGACGAACATCAACACACGCCTGAAAGATCTGGAAGAAAAAGTGGGAAAAGGCTTCGCAGACATGACCGTGTACTGTAACGATAGCGGTGCCGACGTCATCGACAAGGTCGTCGACAGCATTGACTTGGTCAGCGCCAAGATCGACGTAGTCCAAGAGAACATCGGCCGCACGATAGACGGGGTGAACGTCGTAGGTCGTGCGGCGGTTGTTCTCGAGGAAAAAATCGGGGACGTTGTCGGTGAGGTCGCCACCAGCACCAGTAAAATACAGGAGGCCATTAGAGAAGCGGCATGCGAGCCAAGAACGGACTCACAGACGTACGCCACCGTCACGGCAGCCAAACCCGGGCATCGGCCGGCCCTTCATTCGATGGCGGTCACCTCAGAAGAACTGGATACAGCCGACCAGTTGCTCGCCAAGGTGAAGGAGGCGGTCGATCCCAGGGGAACTGGCCTAAAAATAAACAAAGTCCGTAAAGCGAAAAACCAGACGTTGATATTGGGATGTGACACAGAGGCAGAGTTCAAAAGAGTCAAGGAAAGGATCGAGAGCCGAGGCAAAGGGTTAATAGTGGCGCCCATGAAAAACAAAAACCCGCTCGTCGTCCTAAAAGACGTCTTTTTGGACAGTAACGACGACGAGTTGGTAAAGGCGCTCTACTCCCAGAACGAAAACATCTTTAGGGACTTAGACGAAGAAGATAAAGAAATGGGCATAAAATTCAAGAAGAGGACAAGAAACCCGAAAACAGCGCACGTGGTCGTCCAGGTCAGACCCAAGGTATGGCAGAGGATGACGGAGGCTGGGGCTCTTTACCTGGACCTGCAAAGGGTAAGGGTGGAGGACCAGTCACCGCTCATCCAATGCACGAAATGCCTAGCGTTCGGACACGGCCGGAAATTTTGCACTGAGAGTGTGGACAGATGCAGTCACTGCGGAGGACCGCACTTACGCGAAAAATGCGTGGAATTTGTTGCGGGAAATGAACCGCAGTGCTGCAACTGCTCACACTCCAAGCTCCAGAGGACTGACCACAACGCCTTCAGCGTGGAGTGCCCGGTCCGCAAGAAATGGGATTACCTGGCTCGGACGACAACGGCATACGCCTAGACTGCTCCCTAAGGTACACATAACACACACAACACACACAAGAACACACACAACATGCACAGGAAAACACACAGGAACACACTCAGGAACTCACACTGGAACACACACAGGAACACAAACAGGAACACACACACAAACATGCAAATACAGTGACACAAACTGGGAGTACAGAATGAAAGTGGATCATAACCACGAAACAGAAGGCACAAGGAAACCAGAGAACAACAAAAAACACGGATATATAAAATATATAGTAAATATATACGCATATATCAAAACACACGCAAAAGTCACAGGAACACACACAGGAACACACACTGCAACGCTCGCAGGTACACAAACAGGAACACACACACGAATATACAAACATAGCAACACAAACTGGGAGTACAGAATAAACGTGGATTATAACCACGATATGGAAGGCACATGGAAACCAGAGAACAACAAAAAACACGGATATTTAAAATATATAATAAATATATACGCATATATCAAAACACACGTAGAACACCGAACACGCACACCAAACACACACACTAAACACACACACCACACCCCTAAATATGCTGAGAAAAGTAAAAACGTAGACAAAGAAATGACAATAATTATGTATAACATAAGTATATATTATATATTATTGACGCAAACTTAAGGAAAGTAATATTCCAACAAGTTAAAAGTAACCCACACAAGCCCTTAGAACAGTCCAAATCGAGCAGGTCCAAACCTTAAGTTATAAATCTGGAAAATAAGTACAGTAAATCATTGTGTTAGAAAACAATAAGATAGCTTAAAAACATTGTGTTAGAAAATAAGAAGAGTTAAGTTAAGCTTTAGGTTAAACCAAGTGTTGAAAATAGAGTAAAGAAACAGATGTAAAACTAGCCATGTAAGACAATTTGTATTAGAATTTAAGTAAGAAAATAAAAATATAGTAAAATAAGAAAGTACATGTACTAATATATCATAGAAATAAGAGGAAATGTCCACAAAGTAGAAAATAATTGTTTTAGAATTTTAGACTAAATATTATTTATGCTCATTGATTTGTATACCGTAAAGAAATAGAGTAAGAAACCAGAATGTAACCAACTATGTATAAGCCAACACTGTAAATAAAATAAAGTTGTTTGTCTTAATACCTTAATAAAGAAAAATAATAGAAAAAGTAGACAGTAGTTAGAATAGCGGGAGTCCCACCCGGCTAAGAATGAAAGGATGAGTAAAAGAAAGATAAAGTATGAAGCTTGAAAGTGCGAGAGGAATACATGATAGAACTGGAATGAATGAGTAATTAGAATAACAAGAGCCCGTCCCATCCATAACGGGGAAAAGCACAAAAAAAAAAAAAAAAAAAAAAAAAAAAAAAAAAAAAAACCTAACCTAACCTAACCTAACCTAACCTAACCTAACCTAACCTAACCTAACCTAACCTAACCTAACCTAACCTAACCTAACCTAACCTAACCTAACCTAACCTAACCTAACCTAACCTAACCTAACCTAACCTAACCTAACCTAACCTAACCTAACCTAACCTAACCTAACCTAACCTAACCTAACCTAACCTAACCTAACCTAACCTAACCTAACCTAACCTAACCTAACCTAACCTAACCTAACCTAACCTAACCTAACCTAACCTAACCTAACCTAACCTAACCTAACCTAACCTAACCTAACCTAACCTAACCTAACCTAACCTAACCTAACCTAACCTAACCTAACCTAACCTAACCTAACCTAACCTAACCTAACCTAACCTAACCTAACCTAACCTAACCTAACCTAACCTAACCTAACCTAACCTAACCTAACCTAACCTAACCTAACCTAACCTAACCTAACCTAACCTAACCTAACCTAACCTAACCTAACCTAACCTAACCTAACCTAACCTAACCTAACCTAACCTAACCTAACCTAACCTAACCTAACCTAACCTAACCTAACTAACAACTATGCTTTATCATGTATGAATATTTCAGCAAGAAAGGATACACAGATTAAAGCATAGACTCAAAATTTAGTAATTAAATAATATACAGTTAAAAAATTGATTAAAATAGAATTTAAAATATAAAAGTAGCGTACCGAACCCTATTAAAACTAGCCAAACTTAAAATAAATAAATTAAACAAATAGATAAAATATCACATAAATTCGCAATAAAATAAAATTTAGTGTAAATTTTCAAAATTAATAACCAAAAAATAAATAAATGAAAAAAAAAAAAACACTTAAAAATAATATAACAGTCTCAAAAGGTCTCTGTTCAAATCAGGGGGACACGAGCAGAGCAGGAGTGTGGTTTTAGCCGGTTCGAGTCCGGCACTACCTCGACTATTTCACAGCCTGTGAGGTAGTCGAGGTGTCCGTGGGGATTTCCCACTCCTGCCAATAAAAAAAAAAAAAAAAAAAAAAAAAAAAAAAAAAACCTAACCTAACCCGAACGAAAATTTTAGCAAAACGTTGATATTTTTAGTTGTATACAAGCTTTTTTCAAGCTGTTTTCAGCGTAAATCGACAGGAGTGGTGCTCCGCCTGCTCCCTGAACATATCAAATTGACCTGACGCCCGAAAAAATTTTCTCCCTCCTACACTTAGAAAATTTTTCAAAATTTTACATCAATTTATTCCATATTTAATTCAAATCAAAAGTTTTACCTGCTTTAATAATTTTAAATAGTTTCAGGCATATTTACCCTCCATCCCTGCGCTTTTGGCCGCGTTCCGTGGTCCTGGGTTCAGATTGGGGGTTTTTTTCCAAATTTTTTTCCCCAAAAACTGGTTTTTTAGGGAAAACCCAAAATTTTTCTTCCCGACTACCTACTTTTTATTCGATATTCGGCTAGCCCGCGCGGAGCCCGTTCTCTGGACGTGCGGCACGTGCGTCTAGCTCGCAAAAAATTTTTTCTCAATAGTTCTAATTTATCACCTAAGTACAGTCGAAATACACCTAGGGGAACGAAAATTTTAGCAAAACGTTGATATTTTTAGTTGTATACAAGCTTTTTTCAAGCTGTTTTCAGCGTAAATCGACAGGAGTGGTGCTCCGCCTGCTCCCTGAACATATCAAATTGACCTGACGCCCGAAAAAATTTTCTCCCTCCTACACTTAGAAAATTTTTCAAAATTTTACATCAATTTATTCCATATTTAATTCAAATCAAAAGTTTTACCTGCTTTAATAATTTTAAATAGTTTCAGGCATATTTACCCTCCATCCCTGCGCTTTTGGCCGCGTTCCGTGGTCCTGGGTTCAGATTGGGGGTTTTTTTCCAAATTTTTTTCCCCAAAAACTGGTTTTTTAGGGAAAACCCAAAATTTTTCTTCCCGACTACCTACTTTTTATTCGATATTCGGCTAGCCCGCGCGGAGCCCGTTCTCTGGACGTGCGGCACGTGCGTCTAGCTCGCAAAAAATTTTTTCTCAATAGTTCTAATTTATCACCTAAGTACAGTCGAAATACACCTAGGGGAACGAAAATTTTAGCAAAACGTTGATATTTTTAGTTGTATACAAGCTTTTTTCAAGCTGTTTTCAGCGTAAATCGACAGGAGTGGTGCTCCGCCTGCTCCCTGAACATATCAAATTGACCTGACGCCCGAAAAAAATTTCTCCCTCCTACACTTAGAAAATTTTTCAAAATTTTACATCAATTTATTCCATATTTAATTAAAATCAAAAGTTTTACCTGCTTTAATAATTTTAAATAGTTTCAGGCATATTTACCCTCCATCCCTGCGCTTTTGGCCACGTTCCGTGGTCCTGGGTTCAGATTGGGGGTTGTTTTCCAAATTTTTTGCCTTAAAAACTGGTTTTTTAGGGAAAACCCAAAATTTTTCTTTGCGACCACCTACTTTTTATTCGATATTCGGCTAGCCCGCGCGGAGCCCGTTCTCTGGACGTGCGGCACGTGCGTCTAGCTCGCAAAAAATTTTTTCTCAATAGTTCTAATTTATCACCTAAGTACAGTCGAAATACACCTAGGGGAACGAAAATTTTAGCAAAACGTTGATATTTTTAGTTGTATACAAGCTTTTTTCAAGCTGTTTTCAGCGTAAATCGACAGGAGTGGTGCTCCGCCTGCTCCCTGAACATATCAAATTGACCTGACGCCCGAAAAAATTTTCTCCCTCCTACACTTAGAAAATTTTTCAAAATTTTACATCAATTTATTCCATATTTAATTCAAATCAAAAGTTTTACCTGCTTTAATAATTTTAAATAGTTTCAGGCATATTTACCCTCCATCCCTGCGCTTTTGGCCACGTTCCGTGGTCCTGGGTTCAGATTGGGGGTTGTTTTCCAAATTTTTTGCCTTAAAAACTGGTTTTTTAGGGAAAACCCAAAATTTTTCTTTGCGACCACCTACTTTTTATTCGATATTCGGCTAGCCCGCGCGGAGCCCGTTCTCTGGACGTGCGGCACGTGCGTCTAGCTCGCAAAAAATTTTTTCTCAATAGTTCTAATTTATCACCTAAGTACAGTCGAAATACACCTAGGGGAACGAAAATTTTAGCAAAACGTTGATATTTTTAGTTGTATACAAGCTTTTTTCAAGCTGTTTTCAGCGTAAATCGACAGGAGTGGTGCTCCGCCTGCTCCCTGAACATATCAAATTGACCTGACGCCCGAAAAAATTTTCTCCCTCCTACACTTAGAAAATTTTTCAAAATTTTACATCAATTTATTCCATATTTAATTCAAATCAAAAGTTTTACCTGCTTTAATAATTTTAAATAGTTTCAGGCATATTTACCCTCCATCCCTGCGCTTTTGGCCGCGTTCCGTGGTCCTGGGTTCAGATTGGGGGTTTTTTTCCAAATTTTTTTCCCCAAAAACTGGTTTTTTAGGGAAAACCCAAAATTTTTCTTCCCGACTACCTACTTTTTATTCGATATTCGGCTAGCCCGCGCGGAGCCCGTTCTCTGGACGTGCGGCACGTGCGTCTAGCTCGCAAAAAATTTTTTCTCAATAGTTCTAATTTATCACCTAAGTACAGTCGAAATACACCTAGGGGAACGAAAATTTTAGCAAAACGTTGATATTTTTAGTTGTATACAAGCTTTTTTCAAGCTGTTTTCAGCGTAAATCGACAGGAGTGGTGCTCCGCCTGCTCCCTGAACATATCAAATTGACCTGACGCCCGAAAAAATTTTCTCCCTCCTACACTTAGAAAATTTTTCAAAATTTTACATCAATTTATTCCATATTTAATTCAAATCAAAAGTTTTACCTGCTTTAATAATTTTAAATAGTTTCAGGCATATTTACCCTCCATCCCTGCGCTTTTGGCCGCGTTCCGTGGTCCTGGGTTCAGATTGGGGGTTTTTTTCCAAATTTTTTTCCCCAAAAACTGGTTTTTTAGGGAAAACCCAAAATTTTTCTTCCCGACTACCTACTTTTTATTCGATATTCGGCTAGCCCGCGCGGAGCCCGTTCTCTGGACGTGCGGCACGTGCGTCTAGCTCGCAAAAAATTTTTTCTCAATAGTTCTAATTTATCACCTAAGTACAGTCGAAATACACCTAGGGGAACGAAAATTTTAGCAAAACGTTGATATTTTTAGTTGTATACAAGCTTTTTTCAAGCTGTTTTCAGCGTAAATCGACAGGAGTGGTGCTCCGCCTGCTCCCTGAACATATCAAATTGACCTGACGCCCGAAAAAATTTTCTCCCTCCTACACTTAGAAAATTTTTCAAAATTTTACATCAATTTATTCCATATTTAATTCAAATCAAAAGTTTTACCTGCTTTAATAATTTTAAATAGTTTCAGGCATATTTACCCTCCATCCCTGCGCTTTTGGCCGCGTTCCGTGGTCCTGGGTTCAGATTGGGGGTTTTTTTCCAAATTTTTTTCCCCAAAAACTGGTTTTTTAGGGAAAACCCAAAATTTTTCTTCCCGACTACCTACTTTTTATTCGATATTCGGCTAGCCCGCGCGGAGCCCGTTCTCTGGACGTGCGGCACGTGCGTCTAGCTCGCAAAAAATTTTTTCTCAATAGTTCTAATTTATCACCTAAGTACAGTCGAAATACACCTAGGGGAACGAAAATTTTAGCAAAACGTTGATATTTTTAGTTGTATACAAGCTTTTTTCAAGCTGTTTTCAGCGTAAATCGACAGGAGTGGTGCTCCGCCTGCTCCCTGAACATATCAAATTGACCTGACGCCCGAAAAAAATTTCTCCCTCCTACACTTAGAAAATTTTTCAAAATTTTACATCAATTTATTCCATATTTAATTAAAATCAAAAGTTTTACCTGCTTTAATAATTTTAAATAGTTTCAGGCATATTTACCCTCCATCCCTGCGCTTTTGGCCACGTTCCGTGGTCCTGGGTTCAGATTGGGGGTTGTTTTCCAAATTTTTTGCCTTAAAAACTGGTTTTTTAGGGAAAACCCAAAATTTTTCTTTGCGACCACCTACTTTTTATTCGATATTCGGCTAGCCCGCGCGGAGCCCGTTCTCTGGACGTGCGGCACGTGCGTCTAGCTCGCAAAAAATTTTTTCTCAATAGTTCTAATTTATCACCTAAGTACAGTCGAAATACACCTAGGGGAACGAAAATTTTAGCAAAACGTTGATATTTTTAGTTGTATACAAGCTTTTTTCAAGCTGTTTTCAGCGTAAATCGACAGGAGTGGTGCTCCGCCTGCTCCCTGAACATATCAAATTGACCTGACGCCCGAAAAAATTTTCTCCCTCCTACACTTAGAAAATTTTTCAAAATTTTACATCAATTTATTCCATATTTAATTCAAATCAAAAGTTTTACCTGCTTTAATAATTTTAAATAGTTTCAGGCATATTTACCCTCCATCCCTGCGCTTTTGGCCGCGTTCCGTGGTCCTGGGTTCAGATTGGGGGTTTTTTTCCAAATTTTTTTCCCCAAAAACTGGTTTTTTAGGGAAAACCCAAAATTTTTCTTCCCGACTACCTACTTTTTATTCGATATTCGGCTAGCCCGCGCGGAGCCCGTTCTCTGGACGTGCGGCACGTGCGTCTAGCTCGCAAAAAATTTTTTCTCAATAGTTCTAATTTATCACCTAAGTACAGTCGAAATACACCTAGGGGAACGAAAATTTTAGCAAAACGTTGATATTTTTAGTTGTATACAAGCTTTTTTCAAGCTGTTTTCAGCGTAAATCGACAGGAGTGGTGCTCCGCCTGCTCCCTGAACATATCAAATTGACCTGACGCCCGAAAAAAATTTCTCCCTCCTACACTTAGAAAATTTTTCAAAATTTTACATCAATTTATTCCATATTTAATTAAAATCAAAAGTTTTACCTGCTTTAATAATTTTAAATAGTTTCAGGCATATTTACCCTCCATCCCTGCGCTTTTGGCCACGTTCCGTGGTCCTGGGTTCAGATTGGGGGTTGTTTTCCAAATTTTTTGCCTTAAAAACTGGTTTTTTAGGGAAAACCCAAAATTTTTCTTTGCGACCACCTACTTTTTATTCGATATTCGGCTAGCCCGCGCGGAGCCCGTTCTCTGGACGTGCGGCACGTGCGTCTAGCTCGCAAAAAATTTTTTCTCAATAGTTCTAATTTATCACCTAAGTACAGTCGAAATACACCTAGGGGAACGAAAATTTTAGCAAAACGTTGATATTTTTAGTTGTATACAAGCTTTTTTCAAGCTGTTTTCAGCGTAAATCGACAGGAGTGGTGCTCCGCCTGCTCCCTGAACATATCAAATTGACCTGACGCCCGAAAAAAATTTCTCCCTCCTACACTTAGAAAATTTTTCAAAATTTTACATCAATTTATTCCATATTTAATTAAAATCAAAAGTTTTACCTGCTTTAATAATTTTAAATAGTTTCAGGCATATTTACCCTCCATCCCTGCGCTTTTGGCCACGTTCCGTGGTCCTGGGTTCAGATTGGGGGTTGTTTTCCAAATTTTTTGCCTTAAAAACTGGTTTTTTAGGGAAAACCCAAAATTTTTCTTTGCGACCACCTACTTTTTATTCGATATTCGGCTAGCCCGCGCGGAGCCCGTTCTCTGGACGTGCGGCACGTGCGTCTAGCTCGCAAAAAAATTTTTCTCAATAGTTCTAATTTATCACCTAAGTACAGTCGAAATACACCTAGGGGAACGAAAATTTTAGCAAAACGTTGATATTTTTAGTTGTATACAAGCTTTTTTCAAGCTGTTTTCAGCGTAAATCGACAGGAGTGGTGCTCCGCCTGCTCCCTGAACATATCAAATTGACCTGACGCCCGAAAAAATTTTCTCCCTCCTACACTTAGAAAATTTTTCAAAATTTTACATCAATTTATTCCATATTTAATTCAAATCAAAAGTTTTACCTGCTTTAATAATTTTAAATAGTTTCAGGCATATTTACCCTCCATCCCTGCGCTTTTGGCCGCGTTCCGTGGTCCTGGGTTCAGATTGGGGGTTTTTTTCCAAATTTTTTTCCCCAAAAACTGGTTTTTTAGGGAAAACCCAAAATTTTTCTTCCCGACTACCTACTTTTTATTCGATATTCGGCTAGCCCGCGCGGAGCCCGTTCTCTGGACGTGCGGCACGTGCGTCTAGCTCGCAAAAAATTTTTTCTCAATAGTTCTAATTTATCACCTAAGTACAGTCGAAATACACCTAGGGGAACGAAAATTTTAGCAAAACGTTGATATTTTTAGTTGTATACAAGCTTTTTTCAAGCTGTTTTCAGCGTAAATCGACAGGAGTGGTGCTCCGCCTGCTCCCTGAACATATCAAATTGACCTGACGCCCGAAAAAATTTTCTCCCTCCTACACTTAGAAAATTTTTCAAAATTTTACATCAATTTATTCCATATTTAATTCAAATCAAAAGTTTTACCTGCTTTAATAATTTTAAATAGTTTCAGGCATATTTACCCTCCATCCCTGCGCTTTTGGCCGCGTTCCGTGGTCCTGGGTTCAGATTGGGGGTTTTTTTCCAAATTTTTTTCCCCAAAAACTGGTTTTTTAGGGAAAACCCAAAATTTTTCTTCCCGACTACCTACTTTTTATTCGATATTCGGCTAGCCCGCGCGGAGCCCGTTCTCTGGACGTGCGGCACGTGCGTCTAGCTCGCAAAAAATTTTTTCTCAATAGTTCTAATTTATCACCTAAGTACAGTCGAAATACACCTAGGGGAACGAAAATTTTAGCAAAACGTTGATATTTTTAGTTGTATACAAGCTTTTTTCAAGCTGTTTTCAGCGTAAATCGACAGGAGTGGTGCTCCGCCTGCTCCCTGAACATATCAAATTGACCTGACGCCCGAAAAAATTTTCTCCCTCCTACACTTAGAAAATTTTTCAAAATTTTACATCAATTTATTCCATATTTAATTCAAATCAAAAGTTTTACCTGCTTTAATAATTTTAAATAGTTTCAGGCATATTTACCCTCCATCCCTGCGCTTTTGGCCGCGTTCCGTGGTCCTGGGTTCAGATTGGGGGTTTTTTTCCAAATTTTTTTCCCCAAAAACTGGTTTTTTAGGGAAAACCCAAAATTTTTCTTCCCGACTACCTACTTTTTATTCGATATTCGGCTAGCCCGCGCGGAGCCCGTTCTCTGGACGTGCGGCACGTGCGTCTAGCTCGCAAAAAATTTTTTCTCAATAGTTCTAATTTATCACCTAAGTACAGTCGAAATACACCTAGGGGAACGAAAATTTTAGCAAAACGTTGATATTTTTAGTTGTATACAAGCTTTTTTCAAGCTGTTTTCAGCGTAAATCGACAGGAGTGGTGCTCCGCCTGCTCCCTGAACATATCAAATTGACCTGACGCCCGAAAAAATTTTCTCCCTCCTACACTTAGAAAATTTTTCAAAATTTTACATCAATTTATTCCATATTTAATTCAAATCAAAAGTTTTACCTGCTTTAATAATTTTAAATAGTTTCAGGCATATTTACCCTCCATCCCTGCGCTTTTGGCCGCGTTCCGTGGTCCTGGGTTCAGATTGGGGGTTTTTTTCCAAATTTTTTTCCCCAAAAACTGGTTTTTTAGGGAAAACCCAAAATTTTTCTTCCCGACTACCTACTTTTTATTCGATATTCGGCTAGCCCGCGCGGAGCCCGTTCTCTGGACGTGCGGCACGTGCGTCTAGCTCGCAAAAAATTTTTTCTCAATAGTTCTAATTTATCACCTAAGTACAGTCGAAATACACCTAGGGGAACGAAAATTTTAGCAAAACGTTGATATTTTTAGTTGTATACAAGCTTTTTTCAAGCTGTTTTCAGCGTAAATCGACAGGAGTGGTGCTCCGCCTGCTCCCTGAACATATCAAATTGACCTGACGCCCGAAAAAAATTTCTCCCTCCTACACTTAGAAAATTTTTCAAAATTTTACATCAATTTATTCCATATTTAATTAAAATCAAAAGTTTTACCTGCTTTAATAATTTTAAATAGTTTCAGGCATATTTACCCTCCATCCCTGCGCTTTTGGCCACGTTCCGTGGTCCTGGGTTCAGATTGGGGGTTGTTTTCCAAATTTTTTGCCTTAAAAACTGGTTTTTTAGGGAAAACCCAAAATTTTTCTTTGCGACCACCTACTTTTTATTCGATATTCGGCTAGCCCGCGCGGAGCCCGTTCTCTGGACGTGCGGCACGTGCGTCTAGCTCGCAAAAAATTTTTTCTCAATAGTTCTAATTTATCACCTAAGTACAGTCGAAATACACCTAGGGGAACGAAAATTTTAGCAAAACGTTGATATTTTTAGTTGTATACAAGCTTTTTTCAAGCTGTTTTCAGCGTAAATCGACAGGAGTGGTGCTCCGCCTGCTCCCTGAACATATCAAATTGACCTGACGCCCGAAAAAATTTTCTCCCTCCTACACTTAGAAAATTTTTCAAAATTTTACATCAATTTATTCCATATTTAATTCAAATCAAAAGTTTTACCTGCTTTAATAATTTTAAATAGTTTCAGGCATATTTACCCTCCATCCCTGCGCTTTTGGCCGCGTTCCGTGGTCCTGGGTTCAGATTGGGGGTTTTTTTCCAAATTTTTTTCCCCAAAAACTGGTTTTTTAGGGAAAACCCAAAATTTTTCTTCCCGACTACCTACTTTTTATTCGATATTCGGCTAGCCCGCGCGGAGCCCGTTCTCTGGACGTGCGGCACGTGCGTCTAGCTCGCAAAAAATTTTTTCTCAATAGTTCTAATTTATCACCTAAGTACAGTCGAAATACACCTAGGGGAACGAAAATTTTAGCAAAACGTTGATATTTTTAGTTGTATACAAGCTTTTTTCAAGCTGTTTTCAGCGTAAATCGACAGGAGTGGTGCTCCGCCTGCTCCCTGAACATATCAAATTGACCTGACGCCCGAAAAAAATTTCTCCCTCCTACACTTAGAAAATTTTTCAAAATTTTACATCAATTTATTCCATATTTAATTAAAATCAAAAGTTTTACCTGCTTTAATAATTTTAAATAGTTTCAGGCATATTTACCCTCCATCCCTGCGCTTTTGGCCACGTTCCGTGGTCCTGGGTTCAGATTGGGGGTTGTTTTCCAAATTTTTTGCCTTAAAAACTGGTTTTTTAGGGAAAACCCAAAATTTTTCTTTGCGACCACCTACTTTTTATTCGATATTCGGCTAGCCCGCGCGGAGCCCGTTCTCTGGACGTGCGGCACGTGCGTCTAGCTCGCAAAAAATTTTTTCTCAATAGTTCTAATTTATCACCTAAGTACAGTCGAAATACACCTAGGGGAACGAAAATTTTAGCAAAACGTTGATATTTTTAGTTGTATACAAGCTTTTTTCAAGCTGTTTTCAGCGTAAATCGACAGGAGTGGTGCTCCGCCTGCTCCCTGAACATATCAAATTGACCTGACGCCCGAAAAAATTTTCTCCCTCCTACACTTAGAAAATTTTTCAAAATTTTACATCAATTTATTCCATATTTAATTCAAATCAAAAGTTTTACCTGCTTTAATAATTTTAAATAGTTTCAGGCATATTTACCCTCCATCCCTGCGCTTTTGGCCGCGTTCCGTGGTCCTGGGTTCAGATTGGGGGTTTTTTTCCAAATTTTTTTCCCCAAAAACTGGTTTTTTAGGGAAAACCCAAAATTTTTCTTCCCGACTACCTACTTTTTATTCGATATTCGGCTAGCCCGCGCGGAGCCCGTTCTCTGGACGTGCGGCACGTGCGTCTAGCTCGCAAAAAATTTTTTCTCAATAGTTCTAATTTATCACCTAAGTACAGTCGAAATACACCTAGGGGAACGAAAATTTTAGCAAAACGTTGATATTTTTAGTTGTATACAAGCTTTTTTCAAGCTGTTTTCAGCGTAAATCGACAGGAGTGGTGCTCCGCCTGCTCCCTGAACATATCAAATTGACCTGACGCCCGAAAAAAATTTCTCCCTCCTACACTTAGAAAATTTTTCAAAATTTTACATCAATTTATTCCATATTTAATTAAAATCAAAAGTTTTACCTGCTTTAATAATTTTAAATAGTTTCAGGCATATTTACCCTCCATCCCTGCGCTTTTGGCCACGTTCCGTGGTCCTGGGTTCAGATTGGGGGTTGTTTTCCAAATTTTTTGCCTTAAAAACTGGTTTTTTAGGGAAAACCCAAAATTTTTCTTTGCGACCACCTACTTTTTATTCGATATTCGGCTAGCCCGCGCGGAGCCCGTTCTCTGGACGTGCGGCACGTGCGTCTAGCTCGCAAAAAATTTTTTCTCAATAGTTCTAATTTATCACCTAAGTACAGTCGAAATACACCTAGGGGAACGAAAATTTTAGCAAAACGTTGATATTTTTAGTTGTATACAAGCTTTTTTCAAGCTGTTTTCAGCGTAAATCGACAGGAGTGGTGCTCCGCCTGCTCCCTGAACATATCAAATTGACCTGACGCCCGAAAAAATTTTCTCCCTCCTACACTTAGAAAATTTTTCAAAATTTTACATCAATTTATTCCATATTTAATTCAAATCAAAAGTTTTACCTGCTTTAATAATTTTAAATAGTTTCAGGCATATTTACCCTCCATCCCTGCGCTTTTGGCCGCGTTCCGTGGTCCTGGGTTCAGATTGGGGGTTTTTTTCCAAATTTTTTTCCCCAAAAACTGGTTTTTTAGGGAAAACCCAAAATTTTTCTTCCCGACTACCTACTTTTTATTCGATATTCGGCTAGCCCGCGCGGAGCCCGTTCTCTGGACGTGCGGCACGTGCGTCTAGCTCGCAAAAAATTTTTTCTCAATAGTTCTAATTTATCACCTAAGTACAGTCGAAATACACCTAGGGGAACGAAAATTTTAGCAAAACGTTGATATTTTTAGTTGTATACAAGCTTTTTTCAAGCTGTTTTCAGCGTAAATCGACAGGAGTGGTGCTCCGCCTGCTCCCTGAACATATCAAATTGACCTGACGCCCGAAAAAAATTTCTCCCTCCTACACTTAGAAAATTTTTCAAAATTTTACATCAATTTATTCCATATTTAATTAAAATCAAAAGTTTTACCTGCTTTAATAATTTTAAATAGTTTCAGGCATATTTACCCTCCATCCCTGCGCTTTTGGCCACGTTCCGTGGTCCTGGGTTCAGATTGGGGGTTGTTTTCCAAATTTTTTGCCTTAAAAACTGGTTTTTTAGGGAAAACCCAAAATTTTTCTTTGCGACCACCTACTTTTTATTCGATATTCGGCTAGCCCGCGCGGAGCCCGTTCTCTGGACGTGCGGCACGTGCGTCTAGCTCGCAAAAAATTTTTTCTCAATAGTTCTAATTTATCACCTAAGTACAGTCGAAATACACCTAGGGGAACGAAAATTTTAGCAAAACGTTGATATTTTTAGTTGTATACAAGCTTTTTTCAAGCTGTTTTCAGCGTAAATCGACAGGAGTGGTGCTCCGCCTGCTCCCTGAACATATCAAATTGACCTGACGCCCGAAAAAATTTTCTCCCTCCTACACTTAGAAAATTTTTCAAAATTTTACATCAATTTATTCCATATTTAATTCAAATCAAAAGTTTTACCTGCTTTAATAATTTTAAATAGTTTCAGGCATATTTACCCTCCATCCCTGCGCTTTTGGCCGCGTTCCGTGGTCCTGGGTTCAGATTGGGGGTTTTTTTCCAAATTTTTTTCCCCAAAAACTGGTTTTTTAGGGAAAACCCAAAATTTTTCTTCCCGACTACCTACTTTTTATTCGATATTCGGCTAGCCCGCGCGGAGCCCGTTCTCTGGACGTGCGGCACGTGCGTCTAGCTCGCAAAAAATTTTTTCTCAATAGTTCTAATTTATCACCTAAGTACAGTCGAAATACACCTAGGGGAACGAAAATTTTAGCAAAACGTTGATATTTTTAGTTGTATACAAGCTTTTTTCAAGCTGTTTTCAGCGTAAATCGACAGGAGTGGTGCTCCGCCTGCTCCCTGAACATATCAAATTGACCTGACGCCCGAAAAAAATTTCTCCCTCCTACACTTAGAAAATTTTTCAAAATTTTACATCAATTTATTCCATATTTAATTAAAATCAAAAGTTTTACCTGCTTTAATAATTTTAAATAGTTTCAGGCATATTTACCCTCCATCCCTGCGCTTTTGGCCACGTTCCGTGGTCCTGGGTTCAGATTGGGGGTTGTTTTCCAAATTTTTTGCCTTAAAAACTGGTTTTTTAGGGAAAACCCAAAATTTTTCTTTGCGACCACCTACTTTTTATTCGATATTCGGCTAGCCCGCGCGGAGCCCGTTCTCTGGACGTGCGGCACGTGCGTCTAGCTCGCAAAAAATTTTTTCTCAATAGTTCTAATTTATCACCTAAGTACAGTCGAAATACACCTAGGGGAACGAAAATTTTAGCAAAACGTTGATATTTTTAGTTGTATACAAGCTTTTTTCAAGCTGTTTTCAGCGTAAATCGACAGGAGTGGTGCTCCGCCTGCTCCCTGAACATATCAAATTGACCTGACGCCCGAAAAAATTTTCTCCCTCCTACACTTAGAAAATTTTTCAAAATTTTACATCAATTTATTCCATATTTAATTCAAATCAAAAGTTTTACCTGCTTTAATAATTTTAAATAGTTTCAGGCATATTTACCCTCCATCCCTGCGCTTTTGGCCGCGTTCCGTGGTCCTGGGTTCAGATTGGGGGTTTTTTTCCAAATTTTTTTCCCCAAAAACTGGTTTTTTAGGGAAAACCCAAAATTTTTCTTCCCGACTACCTACTTTTTATTCGATATTCGGCTAGCCCGCGCGGAGCCCGTTCTCTGGACGTGCGGCACGTGCGTCTAGCTCGCAAAAAATTTTTTCTCAATAGTTCTAATTTATCACCTAAGTACAGTCGAAATACACCTAGGGGAACGAAAATTTTAGCAAAACGTTGATATTTTTAGTTGTATACAAGCTTTTTTCAAGCTGTTTTCAGCGTAAATCGACAGGAGTGGTGCTCCGCCTGCTCCCTGAACATATCAAATTGACCTGACGCCCGAAAAAAATTTCTCCCTCCTACACTTAGAAAATTTTTCAAAATTTTACATCAATTTATTCCATATTTAATTAAAATCAAAAGTTTTACCTGCTTTAATAATTTTAAATAGTTTCAGGCATATTTACCCTCCATCCCTGCGCTTTTGGCCACGTTCCGTGGTCCTGGGTTCAGATTGGGGGTTGTTTTCCAAATTTTTTGCCTTAAAAACTGGTTTTTTAGGGAAAACCCAAAATTTTTCTTTGCGACCACCTACTTTTTATTCGATATTCGGCTAGCCCGCGCGGAGCCCGTTCTCTGGACGTGCGGCACGTGCGTCTAGCTCGCAAAAAATTTTTTCTCAATAGTTCTAATTTATCACCTAAGTACAGTCGAAATACACCTAGGGGAACGAAAATTTTAGCAAAACGTTGATATTTTTAGTTGTATACAAGCTTTTTTCAAGCTGTTTTCAGCGTAAATCGACAGGAGTGGTGCTCCGCCTGCTCCCTGAACATATCAAATTGACCTGACGCCCGAAAAAAATTTCTCCCTCCTACACTTAGAAAATTTTTCAAAATTTTACATCAATTTATTCCATATTTAATTAAAATCAAAAGTTTTACCTGCTTTAATAATTTTAAATAGTTTCAGGCATATTTACCCTCCATCCCTGCGCTTTTGGCCACGTTCCGTGGTCCTGGGTTCAGATTGGGGGTTGTTTTCCAAATTTTTTGCCTTAAAAACTGGTTTTTTAGGGAAAACCCAAAATTTTTCTTTGCGACCACCTACTTTTTATTCGATATTCGGCTAGCCCGCGCGGAGCCCGTTCTCTGGACGTGCGGCACGTGCGTCTAGCTCGCAAAAAATTTTTTCTCAATAGTTCTAATTTATCACCTAAGTACAGTCGAAATACACCTAGGGGAACGAAAATTTTAGCAAAACGTTGATATTTTTAGTTGTATACAAGCTTTTTTCAAGCTGTTTTCAGCGTAAATCGACAGGAGTGGTGCTCCGCCTGCTCCCTGAACATATCAAATTGACCTGACGCCCGAAAAAATTTTCTCCCTCCTACACTTAGAAAATTTTTCAAAATTTTACATCAATTTATTCCATATTTAATTCAAATCAAAAGTTTTACCTGCTTTAATAATTTTAAATAGTTTCAGGCATATTTACCCTCCATCCCTGCGCTTTTGGCCGCGTTCCGTGGTCCTGGGTTCAGATTGGGGGTTTTTTTCCAAATTTTTTTCCCCAAAAACTGGTTTTTTAGGGAAAACCCAAAATTTTTCTTCCCGACTACCTACTTTTTATTCGATATTCGGCTAGCCCGCGCGGAGCCCGTTCTCTGGACGTGCGGCACGTGCGTCTAGCTCGCAAAAAATTTTTTCTCAATAGTTCTAATTTATCACCTAAGTACAGTCGAAATACACCTAGGGGAACGAAAATTTTAGCAAAACGTTGATATTTTTAGTTGTATACAAGCTTTTTTCAAGCTGTTTTCAGCGTAAATCGACAGGAGTGGTGCTCCGCCTGCTCCCTGAACATATCAAATTGACCTGACGCCCGAAAAAAATTTCTCCCTCCTACACTTAGAAAATTTTTCAAAATTTTACATCAATTTATTCCATATTTAATTAAAATCAAAAGTTTTACCTGCTTTAATAATTTTAAATAGTTTCAGGCATATTTACCCTCCATCCCTGCGCTTTTGGCCACGTTCCGTGGTCCTGGGTTCAGATTGGGGGTTGTTTTCCAAATTTTTTGCCTTAAAAACTGGTTTTTTAGGGAAAACCCAAAATTTTTCTTTGCGACCACCTACTTTTTATTCGATATTCGGCTAGCCCGCGCGGAGCCCGTTCTCTGGACGTGCGGCACGTGCGTCTAGCTCGCAAAAAATTTTTTCTCAATAGTTCTAATTTATCACCTAAGTACAGTCGAAATACACCTAGGGGAACGAAAATTTTAGCAAAACGTTGATATTTTTAGTTGTATACAAGCTTTTTTCAAGCTGTTTTCAGCGTAAATCGACAGGAGTGGTGCTCCGCCTGCTCCCTGAACATATCAAATTGACCTGACGCCCGAAAAAATTTTCTCCCTCCTACACTTAGAAAATTTTTCAAAATTTTACATCAATTTATTCCATATTTAATTCAAATCAAAAGTTTTACCTGCTTTAATAATTTTAAATAGTTTCAGGCATATTTACCCTCCATCCCTGCGCTTTTGGCCGCGTTCCGTGGTCCTGGGTTCAGATTGGGGGTTTTTTTCCAAATTTTTTTCCCCAAAAACTGGTTTTTTAGGGAAAACCCAAAATTTTTCTTCCCGACTACCTACTTTTTATTCGATATTCGGCTAGCCCGCGCGGAGCCCGTTCTCTGGACGTGCGGCACGTGCGTCTAGCTCGCAAAAAATTTTTTCTCAATAGTTCTAATTTATCACCTAAGTACAGTCGAAATACACCTAGGGGAACGAAAATTTTAGCAAAACGTTGATATTTTTAGTTGTATACAAGCTTTTTTCAAGCTGTTTTCAGCGTAAATCGACAGGAGTGGTGCTCCGCCTGCTCCCTGAACATATCAAATTGACCTGACGCCCGAAAAAAATTTCTCCCTCCTACACTTAGAAAATTTTTCAAAATTTTACATCAATTTATTCCATATTTAATTAAAATCAAAAGTTTTACCTGCTTTAATAATTTTAAATAGTTTCAGGCATATTTACCCTCCATCCCTGCGCTTTTGGCCACGTTCCGTGGTCCTGGGTTCAGATTGGGGGTTGTTTTCCAAATTTTTTGCCTTAAAAACTGGTTTTTTAGGGAAAACCCAAAATTTTTCTTTGCGACCACCTACTTTTTATTCGATATTCGGCTAGCCCGCGCGGAGCCCGTTCTCTGGACGTGCGGCACGTGCGTCTAGCTCGCAAAAAATTTTTTCTCAATAGTTCTAATTTATCACCTAAGTACAGTCGAAATACACCTAGGGGAACGAAAATTTTAGCAAAACGTTGATATTTTTAGTTGTATACAAGCTTTTTTCAAGCTGTTTTCAGCGTAAATCGACAGGAGTGGTGCTCCGCCTGCTCCCTGAACATATCAAATTGACCTGACGCCCGAAAAAATTTTCTCCCTCCTACACTTAGAAAATTTTTCAAAATTTTACATCAATTTATTCCATATTTAATTCAAATCAAAAGTTTTACCTGCTTTAATAATTTTAAATAGTTTCAGGCATATTTACCCTCCATCCCTGCGCTTTTGGCCGCGTTCCGTGGTCCTGGGTTCAGATTGGGGGTTTTTTTCCAAATTTTTTTCCCCAAAAACTGGTTTTTTAGGGAAAACCCAAAATTTTTCTTCCCGACTACCTACTTTTTATTCGATATTCGGCTAGCCCGCGCGGAGCCCGTTCTCTGGACGTGCGGCACGTGCGTCTAGCTCGCAAAAAATTTTTTCTCAATAGTTCTAATTTATCACCTAAGTACAGTCGAAATACACCTAGGGGAACGAAAATTTTAGCAAAACGTTGATATTTTTAGTTGTATACAAGCTTTTTTCAAGCTGTTTTCAGCGTAAATCGACAGGAGTGGTGCTCCGCCTGCTCCCTGAACATATCAAATTGACCTGACGCCCGAAAAAAATTTCTCCCTCCTACACTTAGAAAATTTTTCAAAATTTTACATCAATTTATTCCATATTTAATTAAAATCAAAAGTTTTACCTGCTTTAATAATTTTAAATAGTTTCAGGCATATTTACCCTCCATCCCTGCGCTTTTGGCCACGTTCCGTGGTCCTGGGTTCAGATTGGGGGTTGTTTTCCAAATTTTTTGCCTTAAAAACTGGTTTTTTAGGGAAAACCCAAAATTTTTCTTTGCGACCACCTACTTTTTATTCGATATTCGGCTAGCCCGCGCGGAGCCCGTTCTCTGGACGTGCGGCACGTGCGTCTAGCTCGCAAAAAATTTTTTCTCAATAGTTCTAATTTATCACCTAAGTACAGTCGAAATACACCTAGGGGAACGAAAATTTTAGCAAAACGTTGATATTTTTAGTTGTATACAAGCTTTTTTCAAGCTGTTTTCAGCGTAAATCGACAGGAGTGGTGCTCCGCCTGCTCCCTGAACATATCAAATTGACCTGACGCCCGAAAAAATTTTCTCCCTCCTACACTTAGAAAATTTTTCAAAATTTTACATCAATTTATTCCATATTTAATTCAAATCAAAAGTTTTACCTGCTTTAATAATTTTAAATAGTTTCAGGCATATTTACCCTCCATCCCTGCGCTTTTGGCCGCGTTCCGTGGTCCTGGGTTCAGATTGGGGGTTTTTTTCCAAATTTTTTTCCCCAAAAACTGGTTTTTTAGGGAAAACCCAAAATTTTTCTTCCCGACTACCTACTTTTTATTCGATATTCGGCTAGCCCGCGCGGAGCCCGTTCTCTGGACGTGCGGCACGTGCGTCTAGCTCGCAAAAAATTTTTTCTCAATAGTTCTAATTTATCACCTAAGTACAGTCGAAATACACCTAGGGGAACGAAAATTTTAGCAAAACGTTGATATTTTTAGTTGTATACAAGCTTTTTTCAAGCTGTTTTCAGCGTAAATCGACAGGAGTGGTGCTCCGCCTGCTCCCTGAACATATCAAATTGACCTGACGCCCGAAAAAAATTTCTCCCTCCTACACTTAGAAAATTTTTCAAAATTTTACATCAATTTATTCCATATTTAATTAAAATCAAAAGTTTTACCTGCTTTAATAATTTTAAATAGTTTCAGGCATATTTACCCTCCATCCCTGCGCTTTTGGCCACGTTCCGTGGTCCTGGGTTCAGATTGGGGGTTGTTTTCCAAATTTTTTGCCTTAAAAACTGGTTTTTTAGGGAAAACCCAAAATTTTTCTTTGCGACCACCTACTTTTTATTCGATATTCGGCTAGCCCGCGCGGAGCCCGTTCTCTGGACGTGCGGCACGTGCGTCTAGCTCGCAAAAAATTTTTTCTCAATAGTTCTAATTTATCACCTAAGTACAGTCGAAATACACCTAGGGGAACGAAAATTTTAGCAAAACGTTGATATTTTTAGTTGTATACAAGCTTTTTTCAAGCTGTTTTCAGCGTAAATCGACAGGAGTGGTGCTCCGCCTGCTCCCTGAACATATCAAATTGACCTGACGCCCGAAAAAATTTTCTCCCTCCTACACTTAGAAAATTTTTCAAAATTTTACATCAATTTATTCCATATTTAATTCAAATCAAAAGTTTTACCTGCTTTAATAATTTTAAATAGTTTCAGGCATATTTACCCTCCATCCCTGCGCTTTTGGCCGCGTTCCGTGGTCCTGGGTTCAGATTGGGGGTTTTTTTCCAAATTTTTTTCCCCAAAAACTGGTTTTTTAGGGAAAACCCAAAATTTTTCTTCCCGACTACCTACTTTTTATTCGATATTCGGCTAGCCCGCGCGGAGCCCGTTCTCTGGACGTGCGGCACGTGCGTCTAGCTCGCAAAAAATTTTTTCTCAATAGTTCTAATTTATCACCTAAGTACAGTCGAAATACACCTAGGGGAACGAAAATTTTAGCAAAACGTTGATATTTTTAGTTGTATACAAGCTTTTTTCAAGCTGTTTTCAGCGTAAATCGACAGGAGTGGTGCTCCGCCTGCTCCCTGAACATATCAAATTGACCTGACGCCCGAAAAAAATTTCTCCCTCCTACACTTAGAAAATTTTTCAAAATTTTACATCAATTTATTCCATATTTAATTAAAATCAAAAGTTTTACCTGCTTTAATAATTTTAAATAGTTTCAGGCATATTTACCCTCCATCCCTGCGCTTTTGGCCACGTTCCGTGGTCCTGGGTTCAGATTGGGGGTTGTTTTCCAAATTTTTTGCCTTAAAAACTGGTTTTTTAGGGAAAACCCAAAATTTTTCTTTGCGACCACCTACTTTTTATTCGATATTCGGCTAGCCCGCGCGGAGCCCGTTCTCTGGACGTGCGGCACGTGCGTCTAGCTCGCAAAAAATTTTTTCTCAATAGTTCTAATTTATCACCTAAGTACAGTCGAAATACACCTAGGGGAACGAAAATTTTAGCAAAACGTTGATATTTTTAGTTGTATACAAGCTTTTTTCAAGCTGTTTTCAGCGTAAATCGACAGGAGTGGTGCTCCGCCTGCTCCCTGAACATATCAAATTGACCTGACGCCCGAAAAAATTTTCTCCCTCCTACACTTAGAAAATTTTTCAAAATTTTACATCAATTTATTCCATATTTAATTCAAATCAAAAGTTTTACCTGCTTTAATAATTTTAAATAGTTTCAGGCATATTTACCCTCCATCCCTGCGCTTTTGGCCGCGTTCCGTGGTCCTGGGTTCAGATTGGGGGTTTTTTTCCAAATTTTTTTCCCCAAAAACTGGTTTTTTAGGGAAAACCCAAAATTTTTCTTCCCGACTACCTACTTTTTATTCGATATTCGGCTAGCCCGCGCGGAGCCCGTTCTCTGGACGTGCGGCACGTGCGTCTAGCTCGCAAAAAATTTTTTCTCAATAGTTCTAATTTATCACCTAAGTACAGTCGAAATACACCTAGGGGAACGAAAATTTTAGCAAAACGTTGATATTTTTAGTTGTATACAAGCTTTTTTCAAGCTGTTTTCAGCGTAAATCGACAGGAGTGGTGCTCCGCCTGCTCCCTGAACATATCAAATTGACCTGACGCCCGAAAAAAATTTCTCCCTCCTACACTTAGAAAATTTTTCAAAATTTTACATCAATTTATTCCATATTTAATTAAAATCAAAAGTTTTACCTGCTTTAATAATTTTAAATAGTTTCAGGCATATTTACCCTCCATCCCTGCGCTTTTGGCCACGTTCCGTGGTCCTGGGTTCAGATTGGGGGTTGTTTTCCAAATTTTTTGCCTTAAAAACTGGTTTTTTAGGGAAAACCCAAAATTTTTCTTTGCGACCACCTACTTTTTATTCGATATTCGGCTAGCCCGCGCGGAGCCCGTTCTCTGGACGTGCGGCACGTGCGTCTAGCTCGCAAAAAATTTTTTCTCAATAGTTCTAATTTATCACCTAAGTACAGTCGAAATACACCTAGGGGAACGAAAATTTTAGCAAAACGTTGATATTTTTAGTTGTATACAAGCTTTTTTCAAGCTGTTTTCAGCGTAAATCGACAGGAGTGGTGCTCCGCCTGCTCCCTGAACATATCAAATTGACCTGACGCCCGAAAAAATTTTCTCCCTCCTACACTTAGAAAATTTTTCAAAATTTTACATCAATTTATTCCATATTTAATTCAAATCAAAAGTTTTACCTGCTTTAATAATTTTAAATAGTTTCAGGCATATTTACCCTCCATCCCTGCGCTTTTGGCCGCGTTCCGTGGTCCTGGGTTCAGATTGGGGGTTTTTTTCCAAATTTTTTTCCCCAAAAACTGGTTTTTTAGGGAAAACCCAAAATTTTTCTTCCCGACTACCTACTTTTTATTCGATATTCGGCTAGCCCGCGCGGAGCCCGTTCTCTGGACGTGCGGCACGTGCGTCTAGCTCGCAAAAAATTTTTTCTCAATAGTTCTAATTTATCACCTAAGTACAGTCGAAATACACCTAGGGGAACGAAAATTTTAGCAAAACGTTGATATTTTTAGTTGTATACAAGCTTTTTTCAAGCTGTTTTCAGCGTAAATCGACAGGAGTGGTGCTCCGCCTGCTCCCTGAACATATCAAATTGACCTGACGCCCGAAAAAAATTTCTCCCTCCTACACTTAGAAAATTTTTCAAAATTTTACATCAATTTATTCCATATTTAATTAAAATCAAAAGTTTTACCTGCTTTAATAATTTTAAATAGTTTCAGGCATATTTACCCTCCATCCCTGCGCTTTTGGCCACGTTCCGTGGTCCTGGGTTCAGATTGGGGGTTGTTTTCCAAATTTTTTGCCTTAAAACCTGGTTTTTTAGGGAAAACCCAAAATTTTTCTTTGCGACCACCTACTTTTTATTCGATATTCGGCTAGCCCGCGCGGAGCCCGTTCTCTGGACGTGCGGCACGTGCGTCTAGCTCGCAAAAAATTTTTTCTCAATAGTTCTAATTTATCACCTAAGTACAGTCGAAATACACCTAGGGGAACGAAAATTTTAGCAAAACGTTGATATTTTTAGTTGTATACAAGCTTTTTTCAAGCTGTTTTCAGCGTAAATCGACAGGAGTGGTGCTCCGCCTGCTCCCTGAACATATCAAATTGACCTGACGCCCGAAAAAATTTTCTCCCTCCTACACTTAGAAAATTTTTCAAAATTTTACATCAATTTATTCCATATTTAATTCAAATCAAAAGTTTTACCTGCTTTAATAATTTTAAATAGTTTCAGGCATATTTACCCTCCATCCCTGCGCTTTTGGCCGCGTTCCGTGGTCCTGGGTTCAGATTGGGGGTTTTTTTCCAAATTTTTTTCCCCAAAAACTGGTTTTTTAGGGAAAACCCAAAATTTTTCTTCCCGACTACCTACTTTTTATTCGATATTCGGCTAGCCCGCGCGGAGCCCGTTCTCTGGACGTGCGGCACGTGCGTCTAGCTCGCAAAAAATTTTTTCTCAATAGTTCTAATTTATCACCTAAGTACAGTCGAAATACACCTAGGGGAACGAAAATTTTAGCAAAACGTTGATATTTTTAGTTGTATACAAGCTTTTTTCAAGCTGTTTTCAGCGTAAATCGACAGGAGTGGTGCTCCGCCTGCTCCCTGAACATATCAAATTGACCTGACGCCCGAAAAAAATTTCTCCCTCCTACACTTAGAAAATTTTTCAAAATTTTACATCAATTTATTCCATATTTAATTAAAATCAAAAGTTTTACCTGCTTTAATAATTTTAAATAGTTTCAGGCATATTTACCCTCCATCCCTGCGCTTTTGGCCACGTTCCGTGGTCCTGGGTTCAGATTGGGGGTTGTTTTCCAAATTTTTTGCCTTAAAAACTGGTTTTTTAGGGAAAACCCAAAATTTTTCTTTGCGACCACCTACTTTTTATTCGATATTCGGCTAGCCCGCGCGGAGCCCGTTCTCTGGACGTGCGGCACGTGTGTCTAGCTCGCAAAAAATTTTGCCCACCCTCCCACCCTCTGTTCTATAGCTATAGGTAGAAGGAAACGGAGAGAGGTCGGCAAAATTTCTTATTTTATATTCGAGTTTGTTTTGAGTCGTGGGAGGGGAAAATCACAATAATTTATTTTTTGACAATTTTTTGACGCTTATTTAAGGGGACAGTCGTTTTAACATTTTACTAAAACGTATTTTATTTTTATTATAAGGTGTATATTCTTTTTATTTCAATTATAGTCCCTATTTTAATTTGATTTATATATATTGTTTTATTCTGTGTTCCCCTCTTTACAAGGACATAGAATTATTGTCCGGTGTCCTCTAAAAATAGCCTGCTTTCTCCGTAGCAAATTTTTGTTTTATTGAGCCCCTCTTTACAGGGCTCCATTCGTACAGTCATTGCTGCAAGTCCGAACATGTTCCGTACTCCTTCCGCCACCTTGAGGACAATGGGCTCCGGAAGTTCGCCGCGTTCGGCGGAGAAGGCGGGGACTTCTGATGCGAGGAGGAGAATCTCCTTTGGAGACGACACTCCTTCCGCGCGTCAGGAGGGCCCCGCCACGTCGGTGACGCGCCAAGCTTCCGTGAGCGCTGCAACACAGCTCAAGAAGCCGGAGGCCGGGAGCCGCAGTCGCACTGCGGAGGCGCGAGCTTGCCTGAATAAAGCCAAGCTTAATTTGGGCAACTCGCGCAACCTTAGGACGGACATCAAGGCTGCGGTGCTAGAGGCCATAAACCGGCTCTATGAGCTGGTGAAGGAGTCGGAGCAAGACGGGGCTCTTCCCGCGCCTGCAACCGTGACGGAAACAGTGCCCACCACTGACTGTGTTCCCCGGTCCAATCCAGAGACTCTTGCTGGCCAGACTGAGCTCGCCAAGACAATGAAGGAGCACATGGTTTTAATACGACAAAACTCTGACGAATTGGTCAAACTGCGAGCCGGTCTGGCTAGCAAGGAGTGTGCTGCTCCCGTCGAGGGAAGAACCTACGCGAGTGTTGCGTCCGAACACAAGAGCCACACTGGGGCACAAGCCCCGGAGCGAACGACGCTGCACTCCGTGGTTGTTTCCTCGACGGTGGAGGCGGATACGGGGGACAAAGTACTGGAGAGGATAAGGAAAGCGGTGGATGCGAAGGAAGGCTGGGTGCGGGTCGAGAAAGTTCGGAAAGGGAAAGATGGGAAAGTAATAATGGGTTGTGCCACAAAAGAAGAGAGGAGGAAAATTAAGGAGCGATTAGAAGCGGCCGGAGAGAACCTTGTCGTCGAGGAAGTGACAAACCGGGACCCGCTTCTGGTTCTTAGGGACGTGCTGTCGGTACATACCGACGACGAAGTACTGAAAGCCCTTAGGAACCAGAACCAGGAGATTTTTCACGACCTCGGCGACAGGGAAAATAGGATGTCCGTAAAGTTTCGGAAGAAGTCCCGTAACCCTCATACATGCAGCATTGTGCTGAGTGTTACCCCAGCAATCTGGAGGCGGGCACTCGCTGGAGGCAAGCTACGGATTGACCTCCAGCGAGTGCGCGTCGAAGACCAGACGCCTCTGGTGCAGTGCACCCGCTGCTTGGCATATGGCCATGGCAAGCGTTTCTGCGCGGAGCCGACTGACCTATGCAGTCACTGTGGTGGTCCACACCTTAGGGTGGACTGCCCAGTCAAGCACAAAGGAGAGGCAGCGGTGTGCATCAACTGCACCAGAGCCGGGCTGGGGGAGCACTCGCACAATGCCTTCAGCGAGGAATGCCCGTTGCGCAGGAAGTGGGACGCATTCGCACGAGCAAACATTGCATACTGCTAAAGTTGTCGATGCGCCCACTTCCGCGTACACTGAAATGACCAGTTCGACACAACCAGATCGCAGAAGCATTGAACGGACCACTAGGGTTGGCTCGATGGAGGGAGGTAATTGGTGCCACTTTCATAGGAAAGTGGCTGAAATTATACTGGACCGTGAGTCAGCTCTAGTGGAATCGTCAAGTTGTGTCGAACTGGGTGTTAAAGCCCGCAGCCAAAAGCATCATCTAACCTATCATACTATGATATTAAATTATATATTGAATATATGGATTAAGTATCATAAAAACAATTAGTGTTACAAAAAGGCAAGCGTAGAAAACATTTCCGGGCATTCATTTAAGAATGATCCTAAAATAGTGGCAAAATAGTAAATTCAATTTGGCTTTTAATGATTAGTTTGTAAACAAAAATAAATAAAGTAATTCATAAAATGCTCTAAAATAGTATAATAATAACGAAAACAGTTAAAACAAAGGTAAAGTAAAAATATTAAAGTAAAACGTAGCGTTGACAAAATGATAAGTTAAATTAAATCTAGTATAAAACTACTCAGTATATAAATCAGTAAGAATATCACAATTAGGAACGACAGCATATAGAAAGGTCTCTTCGGCCGCCAACCAACCAAACAGTGAACAAAGAATAACCTCCGCAAACAAGGGCTCTGAGGAAAGTCAGAGGTACACTGGTGGGGCAGGAGTGTGGTTTTAGCCGGTTCGAGTCCGGCACTACCTCGACTATCTCACAGCCTGTGAGGTAGTCGAGGTGTCCGTGGGGATTTCCCACTCCTGCCAAAAAAAAAAAAAAAAAAAAAAAAAAAAAAACCTAACCTAACCAGTCTCACGGCGCCCCCCGCCGCGATCGGATCACTTTTAAGCCGCTCCGCGCTCGAAAAATCAGTAAAATTAGTCAAAGTGAGCAAAAATATCCTAATTTTTGCTAAAAGTTGCGCGCTAACGAAATACAAGTGTTCGTGAAAAAATTTCGAAAATCGGTGAAAATTTCGCGAAGTTACAGCCGAAAAACCGAAATTTTAACCTAAAATCTGACAGTGAAAAGTGAAAAAGTGATACGGCGCGCGATTTCGATCGGTGACCCTATGTTTTCGGATTGCCCTCCGATACACCTGGACAAGCTCCACATCCTGGCTGAGTTTGGGATTTTTCCCGTGAAAACTCGCCGAGTTACAGGACAAAAAGGGAAATCCACGTGGACACGAGGTCGAGATCCAGCAGTCGGAGGCAAAAATTGGAAACGAGGATAGGCGCAGGAAGCCACACCCTTTCATCCGACACCTCGATCGCCGAAATCGGACCACCCTTCTGGAAGATACAAAATTTTCAAAATTAACAAAAGAGTTTCAAATTTCAAATCTTTAATAACTCAAAATTTAAATCGACAACATACAATTTTTTGGACCATTAAAAACAGTGTATAGTGTAAAGAACCTAATTGTAAAATTTTATAATTTTTAGACTAGTAGTTTTAAAGCTAAAAAATTTCAAAAAATTCCTTATAATTGTAAATATAATTAAATATAAATATAAAAAATCCAGGAAAATTCGGCAAGGCTGCTGTGAATACGAGTGAGACAAATCTGGTCGAAAATTATTTTTTCACCCCCTGGATTCTTCAAAAAGACCTATTTGCAGAAAGTGGTTTCACCCTTGTTACTTTGACCACCTGCTAATAAAACGCAGGTAACGCAAAAAATAGGCACTTGAACAGACTCGAAGCGGGACTTCACCGGCTTCCAGAATCTGGAGAAAACAGGGAGATCGGACGGAAACGGGAATTACTACGTGATTAATTCCGAACCTCTGCCCGGAACGCCATTACAAACTAACCTTGTCGGGGTTGTAACCCTGGAGCGGAGCGTCGGATCGTGAAAATAACGGAAAATCGCATCTCTCATGAGAAAGCATATCAAGTACGAGTACCCTGGCCATTTTTCCACCAGCTCGCCAGGGTCAAATTTTCACCTTCCCAGTAGAGATGGGTAGCTATTCCAATAACTAGCCAAATAACGGCTATTAATGAAATAACTACGGCTATGATATCCGTCAACACGATAACTAGCTATTGGCTACTGGCTGGCTACTGGCTACACTGGCTAGATGGCACAGCGGATAGTCGCCACAGAGTATATTACAACTAATACGCGCTACGTTGCCGTAGCCGGTAGCCGTCCCGATATTCGGTAGCCGGCTAGCTGGAGTAGGCTCTGTTAGCTGACTAGCTGTGTGCGTGCTTACTGCACTGAGTAGTGTGAGTGTGAGACGCGCGAGTGCGAACTTCACTCGCATCGCACATCTCTTTCTCACAATATTCACAAAATAGATGAGGGAAAGAGAGGGCATTATACTTAGTAATTTCATCGTTTATTGTAGAATTTACGAAATACGATAGTTAGATTACGAGAAGTCATTTCTTTAAAAAAAATTAGGAAATAAAATAAAAAGTAAATGAAAAACGAAATCATGAATTTTCCAAACTTATTATTATTTATGTTGCCGGGGTGAGGATCGAACTCGAATTGCTGGGCAGTTGATCTTGATCTAGCTACGCCGCGCGCCGCTGCGCCGCTAGCGAGGGCTAGTTGTTATTGGTCAATAGCCAAGTAGCCAAATAGCTGGCTAGCTAGCCGGCTATTCCACCACAAATAGCTGGCTAGCTAAGCTATTGAAATTTCGGCTAGTTACCCATCTCTACTTCCCAGAGGAATAACTCTTCAACCGCACCAGCTACAGGAACCACACCGGCGCCAGCAGTTGAAGAAGCATCCGCCCTACAACCCGACATAGGACACTCCCCTGTCAACACCACCCCTTGGAGCAGGCACCCCCGGGAAGACTTCGGACGTCGCTGGAGCGTCGAAGATCAGCGGTAACACGTAGACCCTTAGTTGTATAAGTAGATTAGTTTAGTGTTTAAGATTAGTATTAAGAACCAGACTCCGGGGACAACCCGTTTCAGAGTTACAGAGCCCGAAGTAAGTGAAACCGGGCGAACAGAAAACGGGCATTTGCAGTTGTTGGTAATTCAAAAATTTTTTCAGAAGGCAACAGCATATTTCTTTCAGAAGACGCTCAACTTTTAAGAACTGCCTTACGTCAGTCTCATCTTCCCCTAGGAGAGCCCACTCCCAAAATAATTTAAAGACTCATAGTTTTTAAATTATTCAACTTTCAGGAAAAGGGAAATAGTTTACCAACCGCACCAAAACTGAAAAAGGCCTGTAACTCTGAAACGGTGCGTCCTAGACTAAAAATAACACTTTTTTCGAAGCCCCCCCCCCCTGACCCCCCCTCCCCTGGTTGAATACTCAACCATAAGGGGCCACCCGCACCTTTGGGCAAAATATCAACCCTCTGGGGTTAAGTCACCCTTGGGACTTCGAAGAATTTGGCATATTTAAATTGTTAGTTTTTATTAGTGTAATAGACCAAGTGGCCATTAGCCATACACCTGACGCTTCTGGGATACCTCGTTCAAGTACCCCCCCCCCTCCCCCTCCCCCATCCCTTATCCTGAAACCTGACGTACCAAAAAGAGCTCAAAAAGGCCGAAAAAACGAGCCCACTCACGCCAAAATCGGAGCCGAGTAGACCCAGCTAGGTCAACTGGAAGATCTACCCGGCTGGCCTGCGACACGGCGCGGTACGGTACGGCAGAAACCTTCAAAAGCGGATATCTCTGCAACCAAACCAGATAGGCGCTTTTCGACCGCGGATTCAGCCTTAGTGGTGTCGACACCACGAGGTGGAAACCGGCACAGAGGTATCCATCCCCCCCCTTATTTTTCTATTTTTATTTATTTATTTCGCTTCACCCCTAATTCCTCAAAGGGCCATATCTTGGGAACGAGAGGAGCTAGATAAGTTTCGACCTCAAATTCAACCTTAGTGGTGACACCACGAGGTGGAAATCACCACTGAGGTATCGATCCCACCCCCTTTTTCTATTTTTATTTATTTATTATACTTCACCCCTAATCCTTTAAAGGGCCATAACTCGGGAACGAGAGGAGTTAGAATTATTCTGACCTCAAAATCAGCCTGAGGGGTGTCGAAGACACCACGACTAAAGTCGCACAAGAGGTACCCTCCCCTACCCGATTTAACCCTCCCCCATCCCTTAAATCCTAGAATACCGGTATCTCGGAAGCTGAGCTAGATAGGAAAATTTGGACCGCGGATTGTGCTGTTGGTTTTTGACTCCCCCTTTACAGGATTTAAAATCTGACTGTGAGCCACAGTACAAATTTAGCAGTAGGACAATTAGGTATATTTTTATATTTTATTTTATTTTCTTTTACAATTTTATTTTTACAATTTTACATTGACAATTTTCCCTGTTCCCTTGCTGTGACTGTGCCCTATACACACAAGCCACATCACACGTAGGAACTCACATACGTACTCGCACCTAACAAAATGGTTCTCGGAATCCGCACCCCAGTTGTGAAGGTACCAGCAGCCAGCGCCAGCGGACCCCAAGAGTCCATGTCACCTCCTCATCCGAGAAATGATGGACCCACGGGAACGCGCGAGGCGCCGAAGGGTATATCCCTGACATTTGGCAGGAAGGATGCTGCTCGTGGAACAGTGGCGGAATCAGCCGAAACGCCGCTGTCGTCGTCGGCAGGGACCTCTGGTGCCACCACTTCCACCACCACTCCCAAAGCAGCGAGCCCACCTGGACAAGCGCTGGACGCCGCCAGGACTTTCATCCGGAGACCAGAGCGAAAGAGAAGGTCCGTAGATAACATGGAGGCTTTTAAAAGGCAGCCGGAGACCTACGCTGCTATGTCAAACGACAGACTTCTCCAGGATGTCATGAAGACCTTTGAAGACATTCCAAGCAGAGTCAAGGACTACCCTCAAATGAGGAAAGACATAAGGACCTTCCTGGAGACTCAGTCAGACAAAAGCCTGCGGATCCTCTTTGAGCTCAGTAAACGGGTGAAGGTCCTGGAAACCGCGCCCAAAACGGTCCCGCCCACAAAGGCCAACACCACGCCAACATCCCCCAGACTATCGGAGGGAGTCCTAGAAAGGCTGGAGAAAGTGGAGAACAACATCAACGCACGGCTGAAGGATCTGGAGGAGAGAGTGGGAAAAGGCTTCGCGGACATGGCCGTGTACAATGACGAGGGCGGTGCCGACATCATCGACAAGGTCGTCGACAGCGTCGACTTGGTCAGCGCCAAGATCGACGTAGTCCAAGAGAACATCAGCCGCGCGATAGACGGGGTTAACGTCGTAGGTCGCGCGGCGGTTGTTCTCGAGGAAAAAATCGGTGACGTTGCCGGTGATGTCGCCACCAGCTCGGAAAAAATACAGAGGGCCATAAGGGAAGTGGCATGCGAGCCAAAAACTGACTCGCAGACATATGCCACCGTCACGGCAGCCAGACCCGGGCATCGACCGGCTCTTTATTCGGTGGCGGTCACCTCAGAAGGCATGGAACATGCTGACGGGGTGCTCGCTATGGTGAAGGAGGCGGTCGATGCAAGGGGAACTGGCCTAAAGATCAATAAAGTCCGGAAGGCGAAGAACCAGACAGTCATACTGGGATGTGACACAGAGGCAGAGCTTAAAAGAGTGAAGGACAGGATCGAGAGCCGAGGTAAAGGGTTAGTAGTAGCGCCCATGAAAAACAAAAACCTGCTCGTCGTCCTAAAAGACGTCTTTTTGGACAGTAACGACGACGAAATGGTAAAGGCGCTCTACTCCCAGAACCAAGATATTTTTAGGGACTTAGACCAAGAGGAGGAAGAAATAGCCATAAAATATAAGAAGAGGACAAGGAACCCCAAGACAGCGCATGTGGTCGTCCAGGTCAGTCCAAAAATATGGCAGAGGATGACGGAGGCTGGGGCTCTCTACCTGGACCTGCAAAGGGTAAGGGTGGAAGATCAGTCGCCGCTCATCCAATGTACGAAGTGCCTAGCATTTGGACACGGCCGGAAATTTTGCACGGAGAGTGTGGACAGATGCAGTCACTGCGGAGGACCGCATCTACGCGAAAAATGCGTGGAGTTCGTTGCGGGTACGGAACCGCAGTGCTGCAACTGCTCACACTCGAAGCTTCAGAGGACTGATCACAACGCCTTCAGCGTGGAGTGCCCGGTCCGCAAGAAATGGGACTACCTGGCTCGGACGACAACGGCATACGCCTAGACTGCTCCCTAAGGTACACATAACACACACAACACACATAGTAACACACAGAACACACACTGGAACACACCAAGACAATAACACAAATCGGAAGTACATTGAAATAGATAATAACTACGAAAGGAACATACACATGGAAACCGAAATACAAAAACAAACACAGATATATAAGATATATAATGAATATATACAAGTATATCAAAACACACACACAACACAAAACACACACAAAAAACAAACACAGATATATAAAATATATAATCGATATATACCGCGCGGCTAGCCTCCGACGCCGATGCGCCCTCAGATTGGCCCTGAGAAGGGCCTTTTGGTTGGCCCTGAGAAGGGCCTTTTAGTTGGCCCTGAGAAGGGCCTTTTAGTTGGCCCTGAGAAGGGCCTTTTGGTTGGCCCTGATAAGGGCCTTTTCGAAAACGCCCGGAGGCGTCCCGCGAGGGTTTTGACATAGCCTCCTCAGGTGCCGTAGATTCCGCCATTAAAATAAAATATGATAAAATAGATTAAAAATGCTACGACAGCACAGTGCACTTTAGCCGAACACCGGTCTGCCACTCCGTTACGGTGGTCAGAACCGGGTCGTTGCCCAGGGGACGCGACGAGGACGCAAGCACTGTGGGGGGTCCCCCAACCTAACCTAACCTAACCTAACCTAACCAGTCTCACGGCGCCCCCCGCCGCGATCGGATCACTTTTAAGCCGCTCCGCGCTCGAAAAATCTTTAAAAATAGCTAAAGTGTGCAAAAATACCCAAATTTGTGCTAAAAGTTGCGCGCTGCAAAGTTACGTCGGCTAGTGAAAAAAGTTTTAAAATCGGTGAAAATTTCGTGAAGTTACAGCCGAAAAACCGAAATTTTAACCTCAAAAGTGACAACAAAAAGTGAAAAAGTGAAACGCTGCTCGATTTCGATCGGTGACCTTGTGTTTTTGGACTGCCCTTCGAAGCACCTGGACAAGCTCCGCATCCTGGCTGAGTTTGGGATTTTTCCCGTGAAAACTCGCCGAGCTACAGGAAAAGAAGGAAAATCCACGTGGACACGAGGTCGAGATCCAGCAGTCGGAGGGGAAAACTGGAGACAGGGATAGGCGCAGGAAGCCGTACCCATTCACGGAAAATCGGGATCTCGTACGAGAAACTATTCCAAGTACGTGTACCCTGGCCATTTTACCACCAGCTCGCCAGGTTCAAGTTTTCACCTTCCCAGGGGAATATCTCCAGAACCGTACCAGTTACAGGAACCACACCGGCACCAGCAGTTGGAGAAACACCCGCCCTACAACCCGACATAGGTCACTCCCCTGTCAACACCACCCCTTGGAGCAGGCACCCCCGGGAAGACTTCGGACGTCGCTGGAGCGGTGAAGACCAGCGGTAACACCTAGACCCTTAGTTATATAAGTAGATTAGTTTAGTGTTTAAGATTAGGATTAAGAATCAGACTCCGGGGGCAACCCGTTTCAGAGTTACAGAGCCCGAAGTAAGTGAAACCGGGCGAACAAAAATCGGGCATTTGCAGTCGTTGGTAAAACTAAAGAACTTTCAGAAGGCAACAGCACATTTCTTTTAGAAGACGCTCAAATTTTAAGAACTGCCAGACGTCAGTCTCACCTTCCTTTAGGAGAGCCCACTCCCAAAATAATTTTAAGACTTACAGTTTTTAAATTATTCAACTTTCAGGAAAGGGAAAATAGTTTACCAACCGCACCAAAACTGAAAAAGGCCTGTAACTCTGAAACGGTGCGTCCTAGACGAAAAATAACACATTTTTCGAAGCCCTGACTCCCCCCCCTGGTTGAATACTCAACCATAACGGACCACCCGTACCCTTGGACAAAATATCAACCCTCTAGGGCTAAGTCACCCCTAGGATAGAAATAGTTCTAAGTAAAAATTTTGCTCTCGGTAAACACCACTAAGTAGTGGCCTTTAGCCACAAAATCGTTTACCCAGATTCACATTTCCGGGATACCACCCCCACCCTTTATTTTTATTATTTATTTTATTTATTTATTTTATTTTTTGATAGTCCAAAATCAAACATTAATAAAAAGAGGCCCTCAGCCATATAAACTGTGTAGCATAAATTAGTCGATTCCCTAAAAACCGACTAATTCTAAAAAGTTGTCACCTCACTAAATTATAGGTACAGCCCTAAATGTTCTGAAATGTCACAATGGAGGGAGAACGTCACTCAGGACCTCCTTTATAAACGGCTGCGTGCATAGGCTCTGTCCTTTTTACATCAAGCGAGCAGCCTACTAGATACGTCCCCAGTTATTGGGTAAGTGAACTCCGCCATTGTGTTCTTTTGCTGCTAAATTTATGTCCCGGCATGCCATCACTATTTGTAATCTCTGTGTCTATTTAAATGGCTGCCGGCAATGTATTCTGTGTTTAATATTAATTAGCACCTAGCTATTCACTATGCACATGTGCTCTAATTGGTTATATGGTTCTCCGCATGGCATGCATCCTATTCTATTCTCTATAAACTAAATCATGCTCATCCATGCGGTATCATAAACCTGCGACGCGAGTCGGCGGTCAATGAGAACCCCGTGGCGATGTGACGCCACGCCTCGCCTTTAGTCTACCATCTATTCACCTATCATCTAATCACTCATTCAATAATTATACCATTGCACAAAAAAAATGACAGACAAATTATGTCAAATTATAGGCCTGTTGCGCTGATACCCATATTTTCAAAAATATTTGAGAAAGTCATTTATAAGTCCTTGTACAACTACATAGAGAAAACAAACATACTGGTAAATGAACAAAAAGGATTTCGCAAGCAGAAGACAATAAATATGGCCATACATGACCTTCTTCTTCCTATTATGTCAAATATAGATAACAGAAATCCTGTATGTGCTATTTATATGGACCTGACTAAGGCTTTTGATTATGTGGATTATCCTATACTTATACACAAACTTGAAAAATATGGTATCAGGGGAAATATACTTGACCTTATTCGATCGTACATAACGGATAGGAAGCAATTTGTAGAAATCACACAAATATCCTTAAATACTAGCTACGAGAAAAAATATCGTTCAAATAGCGAGACAATTAAATACGGCGTTCCTCAGGGTAGCGTGCTGGGACCGCCCCTTTTTTTACTATACATAAACGACCTTCCGAGGCAAATAAAACACCCCATGGTACTATTCGCCGATGATAGCACCATAATTATTAAGTGTGATGATCCCAATAATTATGAAAACGAAATAAACATGACATTAAATAGAATTATAACATGGTTTGAGAACAATAATCTAACTATAAACTTAGAAAAAACTAAAATTATGCACTTTTATCAAAGAATACCAAATAAAATTCATGACATTAGCTATTTAGGGACAAAAATAGAATCAACTACTGCTACAAAATTTCTTGGAATTAATATAGATAACAATTTGACCTGGAAGCCCCAGACTGACGAAATATGTAAAAAACTAAATAGATTTACTTATGCTCTCTATAAACTATCTAAAATAGTGAGCCTAGAATCCTTACTAACAGCCTATCACGGCTATGTTGCATCAACACTCAGATATGGCGTAATATACTGGGGCAATTCAGTTGATAGAGAACTCATATTTAGAGCCCAAAAAAGGTGTGTTAGAGCTATGTGTGGCCTAAAAAGCACAGATAGTTGTCGTCCTTTCTTCATACGTTTAAAAATACTGACCTTGCCATCGCTGTACATATACGAAACAAATGTATTCGTCAAATCTAACATTTCACTTTATAAAATTGCTACTAAAAGTTACTACAGAAAGTTACGTGATAGAAATAAGCTAGAACTCGAAATGACTTATGGCAAAACTGCACTAATGAATAAAAGCACCTTTTGTATGGGCAAAAAAATATTTAACAAACTACCTGAAAAAATAAAAGCGTTAAATCTGGAAAATTTCAAAAAACAATTATTAAAAATATTGATAAATAAATGCTATTACTAACTACAGGAATATCTGGACGATAATTCTATAATTTCTGCTTTAGAAAATTGTACCTAAATCACCTAACCTATTTTGACTATTTAGAATTTTATTTGACATTAGCATTATTATGGACTGCAAGTAACTTTATCTCTTTGACATTTATTGAAATTGATTATATCCCCAATTAATACTGACATGCATGTACCTATTTCTGAATATTGATTTTATTACTAATGTGAAAGTTTTCATAATTTTATATAATTCTACCACTCGAAGATATCTCAAAAGCTAAATTGTTGTTAAACTAACACTACAGGAATATCTGGACGATAATTCTATAATTTCTCTTTAGAAAATTGTACCTAAATCACCTAGCCTAGTTTGACTATTTAGAATTTTATTTGACATTAGGATTAATACGGACTGCAAGTAACTTTATCTCTTTGACATTTATTGAAATTGATTATATCCCCAATTAAGATTGACATGCATGTAACTATTTCTGAATATTGTTTTTTTTTATTAATGTGAAAATTTACATAATTTTATAATTATAATTCTACAACTCGAAGATATCTCAAAAGTTAAATTATTGTTGTTAAAGTAAGAAAGACAATGTTAATCAAATATATTTGTACGCCTATGGGCAAAACATAGAGGATCTACCTATCTGTAACATCATTATTGTAATTTGACCTATGTTTACAAATAAAGCATTCTGATTCTGATTCTGATTCTGATCACTGTAAACCACTGCGATGTGTGAGTACCCATCTTCCATCTTCTTCACTGCCTTGAGCTTGCCGCACTTAACGCATGGCTGGGACACGCACATCGTAGGGGCTTGCAGGAACCATCTTGGAGCTCAAGCGCCCCCCTTGGCGCTGTTTCAGGGTTCCTATCGCTGGCTAACAAACCTGCTGCTTCGCTCACGCTGCACTGCTCCGCTGCTGTGCTCCCGCGTTCTACCAACGCGGTGAGAAGCGCGCATCTGCACGGCCGCCCTACCGCGAGCCGCCTTTAAACTGCGACGCCTACGCGTCCAGCACCACGCAACGGCGTGGCCGTGTAGACAGTGGCCTGCCGCCGCTACCTACTGGCCGCCTGCGCTGCCGCTACCGGCCTACCACCAACGCTGCCTCGGGCTAGTTGCCCTGAGCCCGCTGCCCACCTGGTCGACCGCCCTGCCGCGCGTCCCTACCGACGCGTGAGGCCGCCTGACCCGGCCTACCTACCGTGCGTGGCGATCGACGTCTTCTGGTTGCTCAGGGCAGTACCGTATACCTACCTTCAGTGACAGTGCGTGACCTTAGAGACACTAGAACCCTAGACCCTAGAATCTAATTGTAAGTGTAGTGCTAAAATAAATGTATAACTAAGTCTACAGTGTCTCATTTATCTACCACGAAAACCACTACGCTACAGTGGCGCCCACTCGGTAGTCTCTAAGGTTCTCGCACTGGTCTCTTTCTCCTACGCTCAGCATCGTTGTGGTATTTTTAATAATTTTGTTGTGAAAAATATTCTAAAATGTTATTCTTCTACCTTCAACTTTTACTACATTGAAAAATCTAATACTTAAATTTGTTTATCTTCTACCTTCAACTATTATTAAATTATAAATTACAATTCTAAACTAACTATAAGCCATCGCGTTGCTGAATGTACCTGCTATATTAATTGGTGTGTGTTGTGTATTGTGTTTGTGTTGTCATCCTCTCACTGTGGCCAAGACACCTTTAGCCATCAGTTGATCGATCCTGTGAGCCTGCAGATCGGCAGTGAGATCCTTCCCCCTATCCGTCTGTTGCCCTTAGGTCTCTCGGCACAGATATCCTGGTTCTACTTAGTTTAATTTAACCCAATTGTCAACAAAAGAACACAATGTCTTCTCATAAGATTAACTTCATCCATCTAAGAAAGGCTGAGTTAGAGTATGAGGTGACAATCAGAGGTGGCGATAAGGGGACAGTCATAGAACTTAGGAAGCAAATAAGCAAGCTAGCTAGTCATTATGAAAGTGATGACATTTTGCTCTCCGGGATAGATGAGAAGGATGATCTGAGTTGTGTGAGTCAGACATTAACCGATTACAGTAACTATCTAACAACGGTGAACTCTGATCGCTCTCTTAGCGTAGCACAGTCTAACAGGAATCACATTTACTACCGTCTAGCTAGGATTACACCAACCACACAAGACACTACTAAGCTAAAAAACCAACTTGAGTCACTCTTCACTACCTTAGACACACAGTACAAGGCCCTTCAGACAAAATTCAATACCCCTACGATAGACAACTCTGCCAGTAAACAGCAAGCAGAGACAAGTACACCCAATCCAACTAACATCACAGTCACTTGTCAAAGCCACCAAGGCAATAAACCTAAGTTTGACGGGAACTCGTGTGTCAGATCATTCATACAAAAAATAGAAGAATTTAGACTCAGTAAGAGAATCACTAAAGAGGACATGCTCAATTTTTGCTTGGACCAATGAGTGCCAAGAATCTTTTGATAAACTAAGAAAGATACTCATAACAGCTCCAGTCTTGTCATGCCCTGACTATAGTTTACCTTTTGAAGTACACACTGATGCCAGTAACTATGGTATTGGTGCTTTGCTCACACAAACAAAGAACGGTGTGGAGCATCCTATTGCATATATGAGTAAGTCCTTAAACCGGAACAAAACTACAGCATTACAGAAAGGGAGGCGTTAGCAGTACTGCTGGCTCTTGAACACTGGCGTTGTTATTTAGAGAACGGTCTAAAATTCACTGTCTACACTGATCACTCTGCGTTAAAGTGGTTCCTAAAACTACAAAATCCTACAGGTAGATTAGCCCGCTGGGGAATTAGACTCTCTGCATTTAACTTTGATGTCAAACACCGCCGTGGTTCAGACAATACCCTTCCAGATGCTTTGTCCCGAGCTCTACCAGTGGCTGAATTGTCCACCCAGTCCACACTTGAAACAAACGATACTTGGTACCTAAACATTTACAAGGGCTGTCTACACAACCCAACATCTTTTCCTAACTACTTAATTAAAAATGATAAATTATATCGTCATATGAAAAGTAAATTCGCAATCTTTGATGAGTTTGACTGGAAGGAGGTTGTTCCATCTGAGTCTAGGTCAAAGGTAATAGCTGACAACCATGCAGAACCCACAGCAGGTCACTTAGGCATCTATAAAACTTACAAAAGACTAACACTTCGTTACTACTGGCCAGGTATGCACAGTGACGTAGTGAAAACTGTAACTTCATGTGAAACTTGTATTGCTCACAAACAAGTAAACCATGCCCCTCTGGGTATCATGGGTAAGCCTAAGGAGTGCTCTCGGCCATTCCAAATGGTCAGCATTGACATTGTTGGTCCCCTACCTGTTTCCAGACGCCAGAACGCTTATCTTTTCGTGATAACCTGCTGCTTCTCTAAATACTGCCTTCTTTTCCCAATGAGGAATGCAACTTCAAAAATAATCTGTAAACTACTAGAGGATAACTTGTTCTTGGTACATGGAATACCCCAATGTATAATACTAGATAATGGCACTCAGTTCACTTCTAATGAAACTAGAGCTTTGTTCAGTAAATATAAAATCCCTAGCGTACACTATACACCTAGGTATGCACCACAGATTAATACTGTAGAAAGGTATAATAAAACTATCATAACAGCTGTTTCCACCTACATAAATAATGACCAACGTTCATGGGACTTACATATACCTGCAGTACAATTTGCTCTAAACAGTTCAACTAGTGAAGTTACCGGTTTCACTCCTGCATTCCTTGTATTCGGTAGAGAATTAGTAGCTGATGGCTCTCACTACCAAAATGCTGATATCAAGGAAATAGTATTTCAACCTAGAGATCAATATGCTGAAAATCTTGGTTTTCTCTCTAACATATTTGATCAAGTACAGTCTGCCTTGCTGAAGGCTCACTCGAGAAATGCTACTGACTACAACTTGCGTCGCAAGAATGTAGAATATAATGTAGGCGATGTAGTCTGGAAACGTACCTATTACCAAAGCGATAAGGAAAAGTATTTCAGTAAAAAACTTGCTCCAAAATTCACTAAGTGTAAAGTATCTGCTAAACAATCGCCTATTGTTTATGATTTGGTAGATATGCAGGGTAAACCTCTGGGTACCTGGCATGTCAAGGACTTAAGGCGAAATAGTCCACCATAATCACCCGTAGGCCTAGCTAGCTAGTGTTTGATCCATACAGGGTCAAACGACGCCAAGGGTAAAATACTACGACATCTATCAACTAGTCGTAGAAGGTCAACTTGTACCTTAGATTAGTCCTAAACTAGTCTATGGCGTGCAGGAAAATCTGTATCCGCCAACTACCTACACTAACTATACCATAGTTATTGCTATTATTGTGGCATACAACACGTCCACAGAGGTTTATCTAATTGCTTCTGGGCTGCATGGTTGTAAGCTACATACCTTAAATTCTGTACCTAACTAGCTACACACACACACACACACACACTCACACACTTAACCAGACGGTCATATTGGGTTGCGACACAGAAGCGGAATATAAAAAAGTAAAAGATAGGATTGAAAGCCGAGGTGGAGGCCTAACAGTAGCGCCCATGAAAAATAAGAACCCGCTCGTCGTCCTAAAAGACGTCTTTTTGGACAATGAAGACGACGAAATGGCGAAGGCGCTCTACTCCCAAAACGAAGAAATTTTCAGGGACTTAGACGAAGAGGAAAAAGAAATTGCCATAAAGTATAAAAAGAGGACTAGAAACCCCAGGACAGCGCACGTGGTCGTCCAGGTCAGACCCAAGGTATGGCAGAGGATGACGGAGGCTGGGGCTCTCTACCTGGACCTGCAAAGGGTAAGGGTGCAGGACCAGTCGCCGCTCATCCAATGCACGAAATGCCTTTCATTCGGACACGGCCGGAAATTTTGCACTGAGAGTGTGGACAGATGCAGTCACTGCGGAGGACCGCACTTACGCGAAAAATGCGTGGAATTTGTTGCGGGAAATGAACCGCAGTGCTGCAACTGCTCACACTCCAAGCTCCAGAGGACTGACCACAACGCCTTTAGCGTGGAGTGCCCGATCCGCAAGAAATGGGATTACCTGGCTCGGACGACAACGGCATACGCATAGACTGCTCCCTAAGGTACACGTAACACACACAACACACACAAGCACACACACAACACGCACAGGAACACACCAAGATAGCAACACAAACTGGGAGTACATTACAGAAGTAGATAACAACTACGAAACGAACATATACATGGAAACCAAAAGACAAAAACAAACACGGATATATAAAATATATAATAAATATATACAAGTATATCAAAACACACACGCAACACAAAACACACACAAAACACAAAAACAAACACAGATATATAAAATACATATATAGTCAATATATACTAGTATATCAAAACACACACACAACACAAAACACACACTCCAAACAACCCCTGAAACCTGAAACCTTTGAGTATAGTAAAATACCCCAGCATAAGAAATGTCAATAAATATGTATAACATAAGTATATATTATATTATTGCCAAGATAGTAAGATAAATAAATAAACGCAACAAAGTGAAAGGAAGTCACACAAATCCTTAGAAATGTCCAAATCTATTACCTATGTCCAAAGTCCAAACCATACCTATGTCCATAAACCGAAAATTGGTACCTACAGAAAAATGTGTTATAAAACTTAGTACATGTTAGAAAATAAGAGTTTAAGTTAAAATACTGTGTTAGAAATTAAGAGTATGTATTAGAATAAACCTGTTATTGAATAGACATAAAATAAGGAAATAATTGTAAAATTAGTGATAAGAAAATAAGTTTGTTATAATTAAGAATAATGTTTAAAAAATAAGTTTGCACATTATGTTTTAACAATATATAAAGCAAATTGTCCATAAAATAGATGTGCAAAAACAAAACACAGATGTTTAGAATAGTATAAAGTCTTATTAAGAAAAGAACATTATTAAGAAAAGAATAAAATTAGAGAATTAATGTAAAAGAACTAATGTAAAAAACCAATAATGTTAATAAAACCGATTGTGTTTAAGATCCCTAAATAAAGAAAAATAAATAACAAAGAAGTAGATAGAATAGCGGGAGTCCCACCCGGCTAAGAATGAAAGAGTGTGTAAAAGAAAGATAAAGTATGAAGCTTGAAAGTGCGAGAGGAATACATGATAGAACTGGAATGAATGAGTACCTAGAATAATAAGATCCCGTCAAACCGAAACGGGGAAAAGCAAAAAAAAAAAAAAAAAAAAAAACCTAACCTAACCTAACCTTTTTTTTTTTTTTTTTTTTTTTTTGCGCTGGGAAAAAATGCATTACGCATACCCTCCCATCGGGGGATGGGGGGCTATGTGGGACTCCCCGGTCTGAGCCGGTATACCCACTAAAACGACCCAGCGGCACTCCCGCTTCGTCTGAGTGGCGGGGGACTGGGAAACTGGCACAGCCTTAACGACCAGTCCTCCGCCGACGATTGCCCTTCAGGGCGGACCCATCACGCCTTCACCCCACGCCCGTAGGGGGGGGAGGACGGGTCCGGGAGTGACTGACGAAGGTGGTGATGGGTGCAATGCGGGCGCAGGCACCCCCGTGCCTGCCACCCGCCCATCGCCACCATGAGGAGGGAGAGGACGGCGCCTTCTCCGACCCCTTCTTCGTCTGCGGAGTGGCGCAGCGAGAATGTCGTCCTCCCGCGCGCGCTCCGCCTCCTCCTTTTGCGAGATTATATCCTCGCAAAAGGAGGCAACCGCTGCCCAGGCCTCCTCGCTCCCCAGCATGGCGTTGACTACGCCGGGAAGTGAGAGGTCCTGTCCAACTACCGCGGTCAGACCGCGGCGCAGCTCGGACCAAGCCGGGCACACCTCGAGGGTGTGCTGTGCCGTGTCCTCCGCCGCGCCACAGTCGTGGCACGCCGGGGTCTCCTCCCTCCCTAACCGGTGCAGGTACGATCCGAAACAGCCATGGCCGGACAACACCTGCACCAGACGGAACGAGAGGAAACCATGGGATCGCTCGAGCCAGCCCTGCAGGACCGGACCGAGCGCGTCTAACGTCCGGCGGCCAAAAGCGGCTGCGGCGAGGTCCTCCGTCCAGAGGAGGACGATGGCTTCCTTCGCCTCCCGCCGCACGGCCTCCCGCTCCTCGGTGACGGGGCGCTCCCCGAGCGCCTTCCGTTGTGCAGTCCACTCGTACACTCTGGCGAGCACCCAGGCCTCCAACTCCCAAGGAGGAGTGCCGGCCAGAGCGCACGCCGCCGAGAAGCCCACTGAGCGGTAGGCCCTTGCCACCCGCTGTGCAATGGCCCTTTGGGGCTTGCGGATGGCGGTCGCATTCTCCCTCCTGTGAAGGGAGTCTGCCCAGATGGGGGCCCCGTATAGGGCCATGCTCCGCAGGATGCCGGCATATAGGCGCCGGCATTTCGCCTTGGGCCCCCCCAGGTTCGGGAGGAGCCATGAGAGGGCGTCCGCGGCTTTTAACAGGCGCGTCGACAGCCCACTGAAATGCGGGCCGAAGCGCCACCTGTCGTCCAGCACCAGGCCCAGATACTTCATCTGGGGCTGGACCACTATTCTGACGCCCTCTACGACAATGTGAGCGTCGGGAGGGCAGCGCTGCCGAGGCCCGCGAAAGAACACGGCTTCGGTCTTATGCAGCGCCACCTTCAGTCCCAGGTGGCGGATCCTCTCTGCAACCAAGGACCCGCCAGCCGAGGCCAGACAGGCCGCATCTCCAAAGTTCCTCCCCCGGGCAGTGAGGAGAGTGTCATCGCCTCCCCGTAGGAGCCAGTCGAACCCGATGTTCCACAGGGGGGGCCCCAGCACTGACCCCTGCGGAACACCGGACTCTGCGCCGTACCGCCTCACTGTGGCCGTCTTGTCAACGAGGAGGACCTCTCGGCCCTCCAAGTAGCTGGCCAGGAGGTTCCGCAGGTATTGGGGCACTCCGTGATACCGGAGCGCCTCCAATATCGTCGAGTGGGGCACGGAGTTGAAGGCGTTTGCAATGTCGAATGACACCGCCAGCACTCCGTCCCCCGCCTCCACCGCCTCCTTCACTTGGCCCTTGAGTAGGGCCAGCGCGTCGATTGTCGAACGCCCACGACGGAAACCAAATTGGGCATCCGACAGGTCCGGCCCTACCCCCCGCAAAAGGCTATCAAGCCGGGAGGCGACAATCCCCTCGAACAATTTACCGACCTCATCGAGCAGGACGATGGGCCGGTATGCCGATGGGGAGTCCACCGGGCGTCCCTCCTTTCGGAGGAGGCATAGCTGCCCCTCCTTCCACAGTTTCGGGAACCTCCCAGCCGTAAAGCACGCGCTGAAGAGGTCCCGAAACCTGTCCTCCATTTGGGAGGCGGCGATCGCCACCACCCGTGCGGGGACGCCGTCTGGTCCAGGGGCCGTCTTCTTCGCGCGGAGGCTAAGAACCCCCGCGTAGAACTCCGCCGCCGTCACCGGGGGGACCTCCTCATCCGGTGAAGCCGCCCCTTGCGGGGGATCCATCGTTGGTGGGGTGAAGTCGGCCCTGCGCGGAAACAGGGACCGGACCACCACGTCCAGCAACGCTGGCTCGAGGGTCTCCGTCAGTGGGAGACCATAAGGGCGTAGCTGGTTCCGCGCCGCCCTGTATGGTCTCCCATAAGGATCCCTGTCGAGACCCTCCAGCATCTCGGCCCTCGCCGAGTCTTTTGCAGCGCCCATTGCAGCTTTGAGGACCGTCGTCGCCTCTCGGTAAGAGGCGTATAGGAGGTCCTCTTCTGCCCGGACTCGGTTTTGGGCGCTGCGCCGTCGGCTCCGCGTGTAGGCCCTTCTGGCTGCCACGCAGGCGGCCCTGAGCCCCGCCAGCTCCTCCGTCCACCAATAGACGGCACGACGGGGAGGCGGACGGCGAGACCGAGGCATGCTGGAGTTGCACACCTCTGTCAGGGATCCCCTGAGCCGGACCGCTGCGGCGTCCACGTCCAGGACCTCGACGGGGGGCGACAGCCAGTCCTGAAGAAAGGCCGCCTCCTTGGCTGCCTCCCGGTTCAGGCGGGTGAGTGCCCACCGCGGGAAGGGAGATTGCACAGCGCGGGCCATTCCCCCTCCCTGGGTGGAGATGTCGAACCGCACATATCGGTGGTCCGTCAAGGTCTCCACCGTCTCTACCCGCCAGTTGACGACGCGGGCGGCCAGCGCGGGGGTGGCAAACGCGACGTCCACCACCGACCGGGTTGCAACCGGCGGCCGGGTTGCCCCAGGCCGCGGACTTGGCGTTCAGGTCACCCAACACCACGACCTGGCGCGGCGCCGCCCTCCCTACGACTGCAGTGATGATCTCTAGGAACCTAACCTAACCTTTTTTTTTTTTTTTTTTTTTTTTTTTTTTTTTTTCGATGTGGAAATCCTCATGGATGTCCTCCGCCCTGGGGAGAGCGAAGGGGTCTGTCAGACTCTTACTGACTAAAACCACACCGGTGTTCCCTCGCACACTTGCATCGGGGGTCCGGGAACGGATATGACTTCCGATACCCTCGACTAGTGCCGGCCCGCTTGACTTGCGGGCCTCGTCCCGGGGGGAGTGAGGTGTACAACTCCCCCGTTACGTCTAGAGAGGCGCGCGTGGAACACAACGCGCCACCGTCTCGGGTCCACTCTGTTGGGGGGCGACGGATGTCCCCGGATCCATCACCCCTGGACGTGTTTACGGGGGCTGGAAGAGGGCCCGCCCTCTGCCGACGCCCGGTGCGTCTGCTACGGGAAGGGCGGGAGGTCGTGAGTTCCCTTTCTCTCTCCGCAGCTTCCTTCTGCGACATGACTGATTCGCAAAAGGACACCACTGCATCCCAGGACTCTGCGCTGCCGACCATCGAACGAACAACGGCCGGCAGCGACAGGTCTCCTCCTATCTCTACAACGAGAGCACGGCGCGGCTCGTCCCACGCGGAACACTCTGCCAACGTATGCCGCGCTGTGTCCTCTAAACATTGGACGCAGTGGTGGCACCGGTCGTCCGGCTCCCTGCATAGGCGGCACAGGTACTTCCCGAAGCAGCCGTGCCCCGATAGTACCTGTGTCGCCCGAAACGTCAGAGAGCCGTGCTTCCTCCCGAGCCAGTCGTCGAGTGCTGGCCGGATCGCTTCGATTGTGGCGAGGCCGGCGGTAGGGTTCTCAAGTCTCCCCCGCCATTCCGCCACCATGACCTGTTGGAGCTGAGACCGGTACTGCGTAATCTGTCGCTCCACCAGCCTTTCGCCCCGAGCCCTGGCATCCTTGCGCCACTTGTGGAGTGTGGCGAGGGTCTTCGCCTCCAGGTCCCACGGTGGGGATCAGGCCAGCACACAAGCCGCCTCATAGGAAATCGTGCGATATCCCCGTACTGCCCTGACGGCCATCACCCTCTGCGGTCTGCGCAGAACTGCGATAGTGCGGGCCGTCAGGTCCGTCGCCCATATCGGGGCCCCATAGAGGGCCATCGATCGCACGATCCCTACGTACAACCTTCTACAGGCGGTGCTCGGGCCCCCCAGATTGGGAAGCAGCGTCGACAGCGCGCCCGCCGCGCCCATTAACTTGGGCACCAGCCGCTGAAAGTGGGGGCCGAAATCCCATCAGCTGTCGAGTACCAATCCAAGGTACTTCATGGTTGACTCGACAGCGATTCGGGTCCCCCCGACCACTATGTGTGATCCCAGCGGCGGCGCCCGTCGGGGTCCATGAAAAGCAATTGCCTCCGACTTGTTGAGGGCCACCTCCAGGCCCAGGCGCCGTATGCGACTCACCACTTGTGAGACCGCAGCCGTGGCCAGCAACGCTGCCTCCCTGTACGAGCTCCCCCGAGCCGTGACCAGCGTGTCATCCGCATAACAAGTCAGGTTCACGCCCGGCGGGAGTTCACACCGCAAAACCCAGTCGTACCCGATGTTCCACAGGGGAGGGCCCAGAACCGACCCCTGTGGAACACCGCACGACATCTCGCGACGTCCTATGCCGTCGCGTCCCATGTAGGTGACACACCTTCCCGACAGATAAGCCCCCACCATGTTGCGGAGGTAGGAAGGCACCCGATGGTAGCGCAGGGCCTCCCTAATGCAACTCCAGGGCAGAGTGTTGAAGGCGTTGGAGATATCCAAAGACACCGCCAGCAACACTCCACCCCGGGACACCGCTTCCTCCGCCAGGACTCTTACCCTCATGATGGCGTCGATGGTCGAGCGCCCACAACGGAAGCCAAACTGGCTATCGGCCAGGTTTGGCCCTTCTGTACACAAGTGGCTGACGAGGCAATCGGCGATTACTCGCTCGAGCATCTTGCCCGCCTCGTCCAGCAGCACTATGGGCCGATAAGCCGACGACGAGTCCGCCGGGCGGCCTGCCTTCCTGAGCAGGACCAGTCGACCATCTTTCCATCTGTTAGGGAACTGACCCTGCTCAAGACACGCCGAGAAGAGTCCCCTTAGTGAGGGCTCCAGCTCCTTCAGAGCGAGGACTAGAGCGCGGCCTGGCACGCCATCGGGCCCTGGAGCAGTGTTTTTTGCCCGGAGCCGCATCACGGCCGCGCTCATCTCTGCCTGTGTCACCTCTGGGATGGTTTCAGTTTCGTCTTCCGGCTCTGTGGCTGTGTGCAGAGCCATCGGCGGTGGCTCGTAGTCGGCTCTCCCTGGAAAGAGAGCTGATACCACTTGCTCCAGGAACTGGGGCTCGAGACCTTCTGTTAGCGGGGGGGCCCATGGCCGGAGTTTCCCACGGACCGTGCGGTAAGGGCGCCCCCACGGATCCCCGTCTAAGGTCGCCAGCAGCTCCTCTCTGGAGCGATTCTTCGACTCGCCGATGGCCAGCCACAGAGCCTCCTTAGCCGCGCGGTACACCTCATACAGCGCGGCTTCTTCGTCGGGATCTCGCAGACGTCTTCTCCGATATCGCGTGTACTGGCGTCTGACGCCGACGCATTCGACGCGCAGCCGCTCGATCTCAACAGACCACCAGTACACGCGGCGCCGTGCGGACCGAGAAGAGACGCGTGGCATGGACGCGTCGCAGATTTGTTTCATCGCATCGCTGAACCACTGCGCCTCCCGTTCGACGTCGACGGGACCGACGTTTGCCGACTCCCGGATCCAGGCTTGGACGATACTGGCTTCTTCGAGAGCATCCCTGTCAAGGCGTTTCAGCGCCCAACGTGGACCGTCTCTTCGCGGGGCCGATTGACTACGCCCTCCGGTGGTCTGGGTTGAAACGTCGAACCGTATATAACGGTGGTCCGATAGCGTCTCCACCTCCTCTTCTACGTGCAATCACTGACGCGGTGCAGGACAGCAGGACTAGCGAACGAGACATCCACTATCGATCCGCCCCGCTGCCGCACACACGTGTAGGCCGAACCCCGATTCAAGACGGCCAGGCCCGTCGTTATGGCCCACTCCTCTAGCACTTCACCTCTCGGGTCCGTGACTGGGGATCCCCACGCCGCCGATTTGGCGTTCAGATCACCGAGGAGCAAAATGGGCCGAGGGTGAGATCGGCCGACGACGGCTCCCAACTCGACAAGGAAACTCTCGAAGTCAGCGAGACTCCTGTTGGGCGAAAAGTATGCCCCGATTGTGACGATCCCGTTCACAAGGGCCGCAACCCAACCGTGACCCCGGGATACGTCGACAAGAGTCGCGCCGATAATGGCCACCAGGCCGTCCAAATCCCCTGCCCAGTTTTCCTGAGGGGGGACGAAATATGGCTCAGCGACCACCGCCACATTTATCAACCACTGCGCCATGCTTGAGACTAAGAGATCCTGAGCTCTGGTGCAGTGGTTGATATTCGCCTGGAGGAAACGGATAGGGGCCATCACGACCCCATTTCTTCGGCGTTCCGTCCTGCCACTGGCCGGGAGTCGGCTGATGGCTTGCTAGGGTTTGCGGCCCCTGCAGTCTTACTCCAAGGCTTGTTGCGCTTTCTGGGTGCGCCGCAAGCGTTGCCTCCTATTTTGTGCCCTGCGGGCTTTCCTGCAGCTGCACACAGACTGCAGTTTGGCTCCGCGGAGCACTGGGACGCCTTGTGGCCAGGCCGACCGCAGCGATAACACAGTTCACTGCGGTCTGTATCGCAGGTGCATCGTGCCCGGACATGTCCTTTCTCTCTTTCAAAAAAGTTAGGATTCTGGTACATTCCTCTAGCGTGACTGCCATGCTTCACCTCACAGAATAATAATTATGCACGTGGAAGACGTTCACGATATTTTTTTTGTGACAGAATAGAAATGGAAAGCATCCATAATGACATGAAACAAAAATTTTGTTTTTAAAAATAGTCATTTTTTTTATTTTGTTTTTCTAATGAAGTTTTTTTCATCAACCAGTTTAAATAATATGCTATTAGAAGCGCAACTAAAAAGTCTTTATTCTGTTTTTAGGGTTCCGTACCTCAAAAGGAAAAAACGGAACCCTTATAGGATCACTTTGTTGTCCGTCTGTCCGTCCGTCCGTCTGTCAAGACCCTTTTTCTCAGGAACGCGTGGAGGTATGAAGCTGAAATTTATATCAATTACTCAGGTCTACTGTCCCTTGAAGCTGTGAAAAAATCAAACTTCTAAGCCAACGCAATCAAAAGATACAGCCGTTTATGCCGCAAATTTTCGACACTTGCAAGGGAATCAAAACCTACAGGGTGCTTCCCGTGAACTCAGAATCTTGAAATTTGGTACGAAGCAACGTCTTATAGCATAGATAAAGGAAAAATTACGAAAACCATAAATTTTTAGTTACATCACATAATAAAAATATTCTAAGTAATTTTAAACTTTGTTTGTACGGAACCCTCGGTGCGCGAGTCCGACTCGCACTTGGCCGGTTTTTTATTTCATTGATCTAACTTTTACAGTTCTGGAGGTATTTCAATTTTTGTGACTGACCCGTAATTTTTGGAACCGAGTGTATATCTAACTTAATTCTATAGTGAACAGACACACTTGCGTTTTGGTGGCGTTGAAATCAACCAGATTGTCGTCACCCCACTTGGAGACAAGACTTAAGGCTGAATTCGTTCGCTCTACCATGGCCTCTCTCAATGAACGTATTTCATCACCGCCGGTTTTTGCGCTGGATGTGTAGCTCTCCATGACAGTGCTGTCATCTGCGTACCCAACAATACCAGGAATAAGTAGGTCGTTGATGTGCAGCAGGAAAAGTGTCGCGGAGAGAACAGACCCCTGAGGAACTCCGGCCACAAGGTCAGAGGAGCAGCCATCAATGACCACTCGGCTCCAGTGACTCGCCGCAATCGGTGACAGCACTGCATCACTTGTCTTCTACGAACGTCTTCCGTTTGCGGCGAGAGTCGTGACGTCGACGTTTCCTCCCCGGGACGTGAGTACGTGACGAGAGTGACACCCTGCCCGGGGGAGAGCACACTGCACAAGGCTCAGTCGTAGCTGTGGTCGTAGCCAATGTTCCACAACGGTGGTTTCATTTTGATGGGATTTAATTTAAACGTGTTTCGTTTTGAGTTTTAGGGTCTAAAAGAAGAAAACTAAAAGAGTTCATAATTTATTTATTACTCAATAACTCAAACTTACTTTATCTTAAAAATAAATACGTTTTATCTTTCGCTACACGCATACTTTAATAAATAACAACATCAACTTCGAACAAACATCCAAACACAGAACGCAAAGTCACAGAGTGCACATACATCACGGGGACGACGGCGACATCGCCGCAGGGCGCGCGGCGTCAGCGCAGGCGCTTGTCGGTGCGCGGCAAGCGGTCGCGCGCGCACAGGCGCCGGCGCGCCGCGAACAGCGCCGCCGCCAGCGCCGCCAGCACCAGCGCCGCCACCGCGCAGCCCACCGCCACGCCGCGCAGGCGCGCGTACTCCGGCACGCGCAGCGCCGCGCCGCCCCACGCGCCGCTCGTGCACTGCACGCGCGCCCAGTAGCGCTCGCCCTCCGCCGCGCCGCTCACTGCGGGCAACAATCGCGGTTAGACGGGCTCGCGGTGCACACACTACCGTACCGCAGAGTCGTACCCAGCATGTAGTCGTGCAGCGTGTGGCCCGTGGCCAGCAGACGCTCGCCGGGCGCGGCGCCCTCGTACCAGCGCACGGTGCAGCGCGAGACGTCGGCTGGCTCGCGGTGCCAGCGCACCAGCGCGCCCTCGTCGATGAGGCGCACCGTGACCTCCAGCTCGCCGCCCTCGCCGTACTCCGGCAGCTCGGGTTCCTCGGTGGTGATGGCGGCGAACGCGATCTGTTCTCCTTCTACTGCCTCCACTGTCTCCACTACCTCGCCGTCCATTGATCCTACAACAGACGTAAAGTTCATAATTATATTCAAATAAACGCATGACTAGAAATTTAGTCAGTTACTCTCCGAATCTTACCCAGTGTTCTCGCGAATACGGGTTTACTAAAAAGTCCATCTCCGATGAGGTCTTGGGACAGCACACGCAGCTCGTACTCCGTGCCGGGTCGCAGGCTGACCAGAGTGGCCTCAGTAACTCCTCTCGTCAAAATCTTCATTGTGCGCCATTCGCTCACAGTCCGCTCGCGATACCATACGTTGTAATCCACCTCAAGTCCGTTGTGTCCTGAAATTATGCGAACGTATCAACTCACAATAAGTCACGGCCATAACAACAACAGCTAGCACCCTAGCAGCCAAAGGAGCATTGATGTCGCGCTCACCGGGCACCCAGGTGAGGTGCAGGGAGTCAGCGGAGGGTCTGACGGTAAGGTTGTAGGGCGCGCGCGGCGGCATGTTCTCCACCAGCAGCTCGGTCTCGACGGCGACGGTGGCAGCCTCGTTGCTGACGGTGCACACGTACACGCCGCGGTCGTCCTCCGTGACGTCCAAGATGGTGAGGTTGCCGTCGTCCAGGTTGTGGCGGCCGGCGGGCAGGTCGCCGCCGTCCTTGCGCGCCCAGTGAACCAGCGGCAGGTCGTGGTGGTTGCGCGCGGAGGCGGCGCACGGCAGTGTGAGCGTGGCGCCCAGGCGCGCCACGTACAGCGGCTGCGGGCGCGCCGCCAGCGCGGGCGGCCGCTGCACTCGCACGCGCACGCCGGGTGACGGGCCTTCCGAGCCCAGCGAGTTGTACGGCGTGCACGAGTACTCCCCCTCGTGCGACTCGTCCACCTGACGCAACCAACTATAGCTAGCACTTGTTTCATGTGTACGACTTCAAATAATAAGTTTCATTTTCAAATAAACGTGCGACGTCGCTGATAAGATAGGCACCTGATTGAATAGTAAACTTCCATTCCTGCTGTAAAACACGCCGGGCACGTTGTAGGGGTCGAACAAGAAGCCGTCTTTCTCCCAGCGCAGGTTGGTGAGCGGCGGGTTGGCGCTAAAGTGGCAGTCCAGGCTGGCGGGCTTGCCGTACGGCAGGAAGCGTTCCTTCGGCGCGTAAACTACTTTGGCTTTATCTGAAATAATAAAACGTTGAGTAGAGTAAGTACCTACATATTGTGTCGAGTTTGCGGCGAGCGTGGCGGGTGGGGGGTGCACTCACACTGCACGTCGAGGAAGGCGCTCGAGCTCTGCAGCGCACCGTCGGGGTCGCGCACGCGGCACTCGTACTCGCCGGGGTCGGTGGAGGCGGCGCGGCGCAGCACTAGCGAGCCGTTGGCGGGCCGCTCGGAGCGCAGCGCCAGCTCGGGCAGGTCGCTGAGCGGCGCGCCCTCCTTGTACCACTCCACCGCGGACTCGGGGCTCTTCGGCAAACACTCCAGCTCCGCGCGCTCGCCCTCCAGCACCGTCACGTTCATCGGCGGCGTCACTATTAAGTTACCTCCTGAAACGTGAACGACATGTCGCTCTCAAGTATACAGTAGGATGGCGTGGCGCGCGGCCGGCGGGGCGCACTTGCCACCGTCTTGCTCACCGTCGACTTCGAGGTAGTAGAAGGTGCCGTTGTTGCGCGCGGGTGGCGTGCGGTTGGGGAAGGTGACGCGACAGCGGTAGAGGCCGGCGTCGGTCTCGCGCACGGCGCTGACGTTGATGGAGCCGCGGCCGAGCCCGGCGCGCCCGTCCAGCACGCGGCGCACGCGCCCGCCCCAGCGGTCCGCCACGCGCGCCGCGCCATCGCCGCTGTACCAGGAGAAGATCGTGTCGTCCTGCAAGTGCAGACAGCCAATTTTTGAGGTGACTAATATCGTAAAAGGCTACTAAGTGTTGTAACTAATTAAATAACTTGGCAACGATTAAATATTTTCACGACTATTGTATTAAAAATAAGCTTCAAAAATAAGGGTGATAAAAACTAAAAACGGACGAGTCCTATTACGAATCGTAAACGGTCGCTTAGCGCGCCCGCGCTTATATAAGTAGTAAGATTACACGAAAAGAAAAATGAAAATGTGTTACTCCAACTTACAAGAAAGAGAATGTACTATACCTATCGTTAATCTTAAACAAATAATTAAAATATCTTACTACTGCTGAAAATTACGGCATCAAAAATCATGAATTTGCATAAAAAATGTAATAGGACTCTTGAGGTAGCAAAAAAACTGAACAAGTCAGTGGACATATTAGGCGAGGTGCTATAAATAATGACTCGGCGACTAAAATAATGACTTGGCGACTAATACCAAATTTTTGAAGTGAAAACTTCTTTAGCGGCGCTGAGCACTTTTTTTTGTATGGGTAAAAACTTTCAAACTCGCGTCAGGGTCACGTGATGCTGATCGAAAAAGCGTAAGATTTTTCGATCAGCATCACGTGACCCTGACGCGAGTTTGAAAGTTAATATTGAAGTTTTCACTTCTGCCGGCACTCCCGGAGTGCTATTTTTTTTTTGGTTCCCAGTTTTATTGCAGTATCAGGTTTACCTTGGCCATAGAAACCATTAAGGCGAGGTTACCCCGATAAACGTCGTCAACAATAGCGTTTTACTCGTACATGGAACGGATATAAATTTTGAAAAAAATGTATTACATAGTTGACTCTTCGATCATGATATGTCGGGCATGCGATACACGATTACTTACACTTCACTGCATCCAATTAAATCGCAAAGACATGTCCAAATGATGGCTAAATAATCGTTTTACTTGAGTTATATTAGGCTTTGAAAAATAAAACTTATATCATAATAAAGGTCGTAAAAAATGTGTATTATGTCGGGTCACATAATGTATAATTTCTTTATCATTTTTCTCCAAGAGAGAAAAAACAGTCAACATTTAGGCATTATATCGCTCGCGCGGCAGGGCGGGGGGTGAGGTCGTGCGTACATAAAAACAAAGTAGTGCAACCTCGCCTTAAGGTGCTCAGAAGTATGGTTCTATGATGCGCCGTTTCCGAGTTATGGGTATTAAAACATTTAAAAAAAAAGGTAGCACTCCGGGAGTGCCGGCAGAAGTGAAAACTTCAATATTAACTTTCAAACTCGCGTCAGGGTCACGTGATGCTGATCGAAAAATCTTACGCTTTTTCGATCAGCATCACGTGACCCTGACGCGAGTTTGAAAGTTTTTACCCATACAAAAAAGTGCTCAGCGCCGCTAAAGAAGTTTTCACTTCAAAAAATGAATTTGTAATATTGCGAAAACGGAGCGCCCTAGGCAAAAAATGACCGATAATGTACCCCCCCTGTGTTACACCCATGATTTTCACGTGAGACTCACACTACACCCATTTAAACCACCCCCCCCCCCCCATTCCCTTTTTATAGGACCCACTGATCCTTTATAATAATAATAATTTATTTAGAAATCAGGCTACAAAGGTCCACTGTGTTAGTAACAATATCAACTTAGCCTATGTTAGTACTTAATACAATAAAATTAAAATAAATAAACAAAAGAAAAATTAAAGAGAAACTACTACCTCCTCTCCGGCACTGGTACAACGACATGCCTGTTGGAGCAATGTCGGAGGAAAGGACAGTCAGTCCTTCCCCCAATCATCACAAGCACGGTGTTGGAGCTAGCTCGTATTCTGCGAACCAAGGAGGCGGCGCGCTTACGCATAGTCGCGTGAAAGCAGTCGATGCGCGCGTCTGCGAACATACCCGAGGCGCTGCAGTATCGAGGCAGCCCCATCAACGCCCTGAATGCGTTATTGTACTGGATACGGATGGCGCTGTAAGTTCTCGCAGTGTAGTGTGCCCATAAGCTGCACGAGTAAAGAGCTGTACCTACAGTACGATCTGAAGAGCGTAGCCTTTACCTCGCCTGAACACCTAGCAAATCTGCGGGCAATCATATTTGCTCTAACAGACAACGCCCTCCGCTCCCGTTCCATGTCTGCATGATCCTTGAGGTCAACGGTCAAAACATGCCCCAAGTACTTAAATTGATAGACCCTTTCCAGCGGAATACCACTGAGCCTAACCGGTGGAACGATCCCAGTACATTTCGCCCTCACGGTCTCAAAGATCATACACTGACTCTTCTTCAAATTGTAAATCAAACCACCGGCATATTCTTCACATACCTGCACCAGCTTTCTCAGGCCGCAGATCGACGGGCTCAACAGCACCATGTCATCAGCATAACTTAAGTTGTTGACACCATTTATGAAATATCCTCCAACACCTTACCGTTGCCCTCGACTACCAGATGCGAATACTTGAAAAGCTTTTAAAAAATCACGAAACGCGTAATACGTGCCTATACAATGCCTATAAACTTGCGGATTGCCCTCAATTTCTCTGAGATTCCATCATTCCAATCATTGTGAAAATCGGTTTATAAACGATGGAGTTACATAAGACGTAAAAAAAATGTAATTGTCGGATCGAGTCGAGAACATCCTCCTTTTAGGAAATCGGTTGAAAAAGCAGCCACAAAATTTTTTTTATTACCTACTCTAAAAAGCTTATTTTATTCTCGCAAAACAGTGAATAAATAGTAGATTGTACACCAAGTGCATAAAACGCACCATTTTGCGCGGGACGTTTATCCATCCGATGCGAGCTTGCGAGCGAGGATGGTTACAAAGTAGAGAGTAAAATGGGTTTTATGAACGAGTTTTCCACTCTACTTTTCACTTCGATTGCGAGGAAATGAAACAGCAACTTGTAAATATTGTAAAAATAATGATGGTTCCCGCCAATTAATTTTTTTTTTTCAGTAGGATACTTGACATAACACCTGACTTTCTCATACTGCTCAGTTATAAAAACATTTTGAGCAAGCCTATTGCCATCAACCAATGTAATTAGGAGCAAGCCTATTGCCATCAACCAATGTAATTAGGAGCAAGCCTATTGCCATCAACTGATGTAATTGGGACCAAGCCTATTGCCATCAACCAATGTAATTAGGAGCAAGCCTATTGCCATCAAATGATGTAATTAGGGACAAGCCTATTGCCATCCACCGACGTAATTAGGAAAAGCCTATTGTCATCAACCAATCTTATTAGGAGCAAGCCTATTGCCATCAACCGATGTAATTAGGAGCAAGCCTATTGCCATCCACTGATGTAATTAGGAGCAAGCCTATTGCCATCAACCAACCTAATTAAGAGCAAGCCTATTGCCATCAAGCCATTTAGGTAATTGAGGGAAGCCTATCCCCATCAGCTTTCCTTGTATTCGTAATGAAAAGCAGTAATCCCTTGTTCTTAGAATACTAACGAAACGAATTCAATTAAAGAGGTTATTCTATGAAGTTGAAGTTGTTCGTGTGGCTGTTGGGCCGGTTACCTGTGCCGATTACCTTGGTCTTCGACGAAGATTTTACTTTATGCTCTAGAGCATAAAACGCGACTTTATGTCGCCTACGCACGACATAAAAACTAATTACATTGGTTGATGGCAATAGGCTTGCTCAAAATGTTTTTATAACTGAGCAGTATGAGTAAGTCAGGTGTTATGTCAAGTTTCCTACTGAAAAAAAAAAGTTTATTGGCGAGAACCATAATTGTTTTTACAATATTATTATTTACAAGTTGCTGTTTCATTTCCTCGCAATCGAAGTGAAAAGTAGAGTGTAAAACTCGTCCATAAAACCCATTTTACTCTCTACTTTATATCCATCCTCGCTCGCAAGCTCGCATCGGATGGATAAACGTCTCGCGCAAAATGGTGCGTTTTATGCACTTGGTGTACAATCTACTATTTAATCACTGTTTTGTTTTTATTCACTATTTTGGTGTATGAATTTGGAACACAAAAATATATCCGGTCTCTCCTTGCGCTAAGATTCGAAATTCAAAACTTTTTGGTGCAAATAAATTCTCGAGATTTGATTGGTCAATATTTGCGACAAGGAGTTTGGCATTAGATTAAAAACTGTTTTGTGTTCTTTGCTGCCTTTAAAGAAAAAAAAATTGTGAATTGGCGCCATTTCAAATACTTACTGTGAATTGTACGGACACAAAGTTTGGTGAATTATGTCTTTTCTCGTAGTCATGGTATAAAGTATAGTATGCAACTCCTGAATAAAGTACGAATTTATATCGAGGGCCATGAATCACTCGCGTCGTTCAGGATTCTAACAGTACGAATCATTCGCTGCGTTCGTGATTCAATCATTAGAATCCTTCACTTGCTCGTGACTCATCTACGGCCATTCATTAGTTGCATAATATACTATTTTTACCATTACCACTCGAAAAAGGGCATTTTATTCATCAATAACAGTGAATAAAACGCTCTTTTACTCACTGAGTGAATAAAGTTTTGAATTAGGAACAAACACGAATTACGTACAAAAAAACGTTAATGCTGAAAGTACGTACTGGGTGGCTGAATGGAGCTATTCCATTCCAAATTTTAAAAAAATATCCCGCCAATTTAGTTACGTTCTTTTCTGTCTGTTATTGTGGTTGTTTTGTGTTATTGGAAAATCTATTAACATCTATACTAATACTAGCTGACCCACGCAACTTCGTCCGCGTCATATAAATATAGCTATAACCTTTCTCGATATACCTATCGACTATCCGACATTAATTAAGCTAAATCGTAACAAACAAAAATCTTATCTTTCCTCTATATTAAAATAGTTTAGATGGTTTAGATTTTAGATTAGCTTGGATTATATTAAAGTGTGAATTACTATAGGTATCTTTTACCTACTGTTTTATATACTATAACACTCTGTACTTGTAAACATTATGATGCAGTAAATATTTTGACTTTGAATTTCCCGGAGGCCAGCCAGAATCCCCCGTAGGCCGTACCTACATTGCGACGCGCGAATTATTTTGCCGCGCGGATGTTTTTACATTGCGATATCTTCTAAGATATTTGTTTAAACTGTATAGAGTAAAGGGCACAAATATTCTATATTAAATTTCCGTTCTAACAAACACATTTATTTAGATATAGATTAATACCATATGGGTTAAATAAGCTTTGCAAAAAATAATTCTTTTTAACCTAACAGTTTAACAGTAAAAAAAGATTACAGTGAGTCAATCTTAAAAGATAGATATATGCTGTCGCGGACTTTTTTTTAGAACTTTTAAAAAGGAACAATTCCTTCATAGATGATATTTGCGTAACTTGAACCGTTTTCGCAGCGCACGCAGCGGAAGCTCTCAAAAAGGAAATACCCTTTCCCGTTTTTGTAACATTTTTCATTTATGCTCCGCTCCTATTAGCCGTAGCGTGATGTTATATAGCCTATAGCCTTCCTCGATAAATGGACTATCCAACACAAAAAGAATTTTTCAATTCCAACCAGCAGTTCCTGAGTTTACCGCGTTCAAACAAACAAACAAACAAACAAACAAACAAACAAACAAACAAACAAACTCTTCAGCTTTATAATATTAGTATAGATATTAGTATAGATTATAAAGCTGAAGAGTTTGTTTGTTTGTTTGTTTGAACGCGGTAAACTCAGGAACTGCTGGTTGGAATTTTAAAATTCTTTTTGTGTTGAATAGTCCATTTATCGAGGAAGGCTATAGGCTATATAACATCACGCTACGGCTAATAGGAGCTGAGCATAAATGAAAAATGTTACAAAACGGGAAAAGGTATTTCCTTTTTGAGAGCTTCCGCTGCGTGCGCTGCGAAAACGGTTTAAGTTACGCAAATATCATGTATGAAAGAATTGTTCCTCTTTAAAAGTTCTAAAAAAAAGTCCGCGACAGCATATATCTATCTTTTAAGATTGACTCACTGTAACCTTTTTTTACTATTAAACTGTTAGGTTAAAAACAATTATTTTTTGCGAAGCTTATTTAACCCATATGGTATTAATCTATATCTAAATAAATGTGTTTGTTAGAAGGAAAATTTAATGTAGAATATTTGTGCCCTTTACTCTATACAATTTAAACAAATATCTTAGAAGATATCGCAATGTAAAAATATCCGCGCGGCAAAATAATTCGCGCGTCGCGTCGTGTAGGTACGGGGGATTGTGGCTGGCCTCCGGGAAATTCAAATTCAAAATATTTACTGCATCATAATGTTTACAAGTACAGGGTGTTATTGTATATTTAACAGTAAGAGATGTATAGTAATTCTGACTTTAAGATAATCTAAGCTAATCTAAACCATCTAAACTAATATTATAAAGAGGAAAATAAGATTTTTTGTTAGTTACGATTTAGCTTAATTTATGTTGGATAGTCGATTTATCGAGAAAGGATATAAGCTATTTTTATTTGACGCAGACGAAGTTGCGTGGGTCAGCTAGTAAGTAATAAAATTATAATAAAAAATTTAAACTTACAATGTACCTGGGGCCCAATTCTGTAAAATAGCTAACTTATCAATAGTGTGTCGATAGTGTGTCGGTTGTGTCTCGATAGACTATTCATTGACATTTGGTATTCTACAAATATTTATGGTCATTGACTTGCCACTGTAGTGACATTGAAACGCCATAGTAGGACTCTAGGGTAGTCTGTAAATATATTTCAAGTGAAATCTGACAGTTGTGTCTATCGTGTTTGGCTATCGAACTGCCATTGTGAAGCCATCGAACAACGACACCTCTTTTCCCTATTGCATAATAATGTCTGTAGTGTGTCGATAGAGTGTCAATGGCGTGTTGCTTATCTCTAAGTTACAGAATTGGGCCCCAGGTCTATGTTTGTATGTTCGCCCCAAATCTTGCACCTCAATTTTGAATCAGATATCTTCAACCGATTGAGCTCAAATTTTGCACACCTATAGATATCACGAGACAATGCAATATTATGGTGAGATGGAGCTGACCTCATGATGGAGCTCGAAGGTGGCCATAGGAAATCCGTTATAAAACGACATAACCCCACCGAGTTTGGGTTTGTTTGATTCGTCACGACTAGTAACTACTTTTTTTATTTTCTTCATTTGATTTAAGTAAATACAAATTGCTTTATTTTTTCGGAATACATTGTCTTAATTAAACCCTTCAATAATTAAATTTCTTGGCTAATAGTGTTTCTTCAAATAGTTATTTCATACGAACATTTTCGAAAAAAAAGTCTGTGCTTCCTACTCTGCTCATTAAGTATACTTAGTATTTTTCAAAGTGATTTTTCTATTGGAAACACTTCATTTGAGATACAACTTACAAGTAATTAAATTAAAAATTTAAAAAACCCCCAACTCAATAAAGATAAAACATTGGTTCTCCACTTTTACTACCTTTAATATTCCACAATATAATATAATATTCCACAACTATCACACAACGCCATCTAGTCCCAAGCTAAGCAGAGCTTGTGTTATGGGTACTAGACAACTGATAAACATACTTATATATTTCTAAATACATACATATTATAGATAAATTACACCCAGACACAGAACAAATGATCGTGCTCATCACACAAACATTTGTCCTGGGTGGGAATCGAACCCACGACCTCCGGCATAGCAGTTAGGGTCACTAACCACTAGACCAACAGGCCAGTCGAATCAAAGTTTAAATCAAAGTTTGACCAAGTATATAGGGAATAAAAGTCAAAAAACAATTTTCAAGCTTTTTTGTTTTAATTTCATTAGTTTATATTCCTCATTCCCTTTCAATATACTTAGTGACCAACTGACAAATGCTTGCACTGACTGGACGGGTCCACTCAAATCTGTGTGGTGCTTTCTTCAAAAGACCATCTCAAACACTAATCTGCATAGTCTTCATGTGTGTATTATACCAAGATTATGTTTGTACCTTGAACATATTGTAAACCCAAACGATTTTAAAAGAGTGTCCATGAAGTTTCTTGCCATTCTTCTCATGAGACCAACGCTTTAGAATTGGCAACTACAGTACACTCACGAGTTATTATGCCTTGTGACTGGGACTGTAGCTTAGTTTATTTAGCTTCAGTACTTCAGTAATTTACTGCCGCACTCGGAGAGCTTCAGTGGTTGTTTGGGCCGTCGCGCGTCGCTTGGTAAGGGTTTTTGGCAGTTTTGTCATACAAAACTATGTCAGGCCTTTGCTGGGTGGCGGCTTGAGTAATCGTTGGATATCTCTGAGTGCCGCAGTTAGTTTAATTCGACTATTCAAAAGTGCCTGTTACTGGCCTACTTGAAATAAATATTTTTGACTTTTGACTTTTGACTTTTTTGACATTATTCTACAAATCAATCCCTTTAATTTTTTGCTACCCATATTGAGGGAGTTGTAAAAAACAAACGTAATTCGTCATTTTGTGATGGCGGCCATCTTGGATTTGAAATTTGTTTTACTGTATAGTCTTCTACTAATCAAGCCCTTTCATTTGATACCCATATTGATGTGTTGTGAAAAATATGTACCTACCTAATACGCCATTTTGTGATGGCGGCCATCTTGGATTTGAAATTTGTTATAGTGTATTCTACTAATCAAGCCCTTTCATTTGATACCCATATTGACGGAATTGTAAAAAATAAGTAGGTAGGGGAGACCGGGGACAATTGAAACAATTTGACTTAAATCGTGTGCAGTGAAGTATCTATAGTACCTACATCCCTCGAATTTATATAGTTGAAAGGGTCGTTATCTAGTTCCTAAATTAAATATAATCTATATCTCTATTTTGAATAGTTAACCTACAATCACACATTAAAGAAGACCGGGCACAGTGGTTCTATTGACCCCACCCCAAGGACGGTTGAAACGGTAAGTAGGGATAATTGAAACACTGAAATATTTCAGGAACTACTGAAGGTTTTTACTCAATCTTAAAAATTTTACTTACTACTAAATTATTTATTGAGATCGTGACAAGTGTGTCACCGTAAAGTTAATATTTTGAAAATTATAAAAGCAAAAACATCTTTAATATAAACAACGTAAAATATCTCTTATTTTAATCATTTTCGAGCTTTAATTTGTGTTATTGAATACTATTTCACATGATTGAAAGACTTGTTACTCTATTTTGCTGTAATTGCACTTACAGCTTGGCAAAAAAGTCTAGAAACGGAACTAATTTTTTTGTTTGCTGGCAACAATTAAAAACTTATGACGTTTGGTGTAAACAAAGTTCGAAAGTTTATTAAATTTATAATTGTGCCCTAAAAACGTGATTAAAGCAACGTAGAGTAATACAAAATGAATAAAACCATCCGAAGTGCTGGCAGAGCGATAATTTATAAGGTATATAGGCGATGTTTGGCAGAAAAAGAGGCCAAAACCATTCTCTCCGATCTCAACGATGTTTACATAAGAACCGCTGAAATGACAGGTATGTAACTGTTTGTTTTATTGTTTTTAGATGAATTAAGTGTTCATTTATGAACCCCATTCTGTTTTGACTTGCTTGCATACGAAATAAGTGGAATTTTGTACAATAATCATCGAGCACATAGGTTATGTTTACATTTTGTCTGACATTACCTTGGTATAGCGTGTCAGATTAATGTTGATACTTGAGTGGCGTACTGTGCACTATGTGAATTTAAATTCGATTTCTACATAACTTTATTGTTGAATGTGATTTCAAGGTGATAACTGTTTGTTATATCATTAGAATTACAAATGTACCAAAAATGTATTATTTTTAATTTGTTATTTATTAAAGCAAAATGCATTTTTTTATGTATATTTATTTATTCACTTTAGGTAAATCAGTAAGCACCATAAGAAGAGTCGTCCTGGAAGGAGATCGAAACAAAGGCGTATTTTTTACACCCGGAAAACATTGAAAAGGTCGTCCCAAAAAAGAGTTGGAAGATTTATTAGAATAAATTACAATAATTATTTCTACGCCTTTTTTTAATCCCAGAAAATTTAAAAAACAGTGCTACTAACATATATTTATTTTTAGGTAGTTAGGTACATGAGGAGAATAAATTCTGGTTCAATAAATAAATTTTACGTATAAAAAAATAGTAATAAAAGTATCAAGACGATAGGTAGTTACGCGATACGGTCACAACGGGTTGCCATATGAGCAGCACAGTGGCGCCCCCCGGATTTTCTACTCTTTTTTGCCAAGCTGTACATGGGGGATAAAAAAAGATAATCCAGTCTCATACAAAACAGCTTGTTTCAATCGTAACAATGTTTCAATCATAACAATGTTTCAATCATAAAAATGTTTCAATCATAACAATGGTTTATTGACGGTCTGCTTCAAATCCTGCGGTAGACTGTTGGGTGTTGTAACTTGTAGTGTCATCGGGCTGGTAAGGTCATGCTGAACTTCCAACACATGTATGACCATGGAATTTGGCTGTGGAGTCCCTTAGTACTTAGGAGAAGATGGGATAGCGGCTTCAAATCCTGTGGCAGACTCATTTTAGAAAACACAACCTTCTTCTGTGCAGTCGGGTAAAAATGCGAAATATGCGGGGACGTTTGAAACGTTTCAAACGTCCACAGCCACGTCGTTTCAAACGTACCCATGTCACATCTTCTACTTCAACACTCAATATTTTGTAATATATTGACTTAAATAATAAATAACAGTAATAAAAACTAACTTAAATAGACAAACAATACTCTAAAATAAGAAAAACTGACAAACTACAAGATTTAAATAGGTAAAAACCAAAAAAATAAAAATGGTGAGAACTTACTTTTTGGCGTGAAATTCGTCGAGGCGTCCTGTGTGCGACTACATTGCTCGCTCGCTCGAGCCGTGCTAAACACAAAACCGAACATGGCCAACGATGTAACGAACGACGCGTCACACGCGTAGGTATCATGGTTTCCGAGAAATTGAAGTTGTTGCAATCATGACCTGTTTCAATTGTCCCCGGTCTACCCTACCTAATCCGCCATTTTGTGATGGCGGCCATCTTGGATTTGAATTTTGTTATAGTATCTGTATAGTATTCTCCCAATCAAGCCCTTTCATTTGATACCCATATTGATGGAGTTGTGAAAAAATAATATGTAAATCGCCATTTTGTGGTGGCGGCCATCTTGGATTTGAAATTTGTTATAGTGTATAGTATTCTACTAATCAAGCCCTTTCATTTGATACCCATATTGATAGGAGTTGTGAACAAATATGTACTCCGCCATTTAGGGCGGCGGCAATCTTGATTCTTGGATCGATGTTTTTCAAACATAGCTAAGAACACTCTCGACTACTTGTCTGCCACCTTGTTACGTTTTAAATTGATTACCTACGCTACGAAACAATTAATTCACCTTTCAAACTAAAAAAACTAAATCAAAATCGGATCATGCGTTCGGGAGCTACGAAGCCACAGACAGATACACACACAGACACACAGATACACAGACAGACACGTCAAACTTATAACACTCTGTCGTTTTTGCATTTGGGGTTAAAAATTCCGTTCAGTTTAAATAAATCATTATTGTCAAATATTTAAAAAAATGCAGGACGTAACGTTGTCACTCATACAAATATTAGGTCGCTCAAGTACGTTCCGTTGATTTCTTGGCGCTCGCAGACAGTCGCTCACTTAGTAATTCTGTGACCCAAATGAATTATTTTTGTCACTTAGAATTTTAATTTACAGTCACTCGTTTAAATACTACCCTTTTTTTAGGGATCACATGCAAAAACGTTTTTTTATTTTTTCATTTTTAGTACCTAGCTGGATTCCTTCTCAAAGGATTGGCCTATCATCGCACTAGATCGCGAAAAGTGGAAGGAGGGAAGGGAGGCCTTTGCCCTGCAGTGGGACAGTACAGGCTAATAATAATAATAATAGTTGTAAACTCGTAATAATAAGTATATTTCATTATATATCCGATACATTAATATACTATTTATTTAACATTTAACCAAGAAACCCTTAACCTTCAAGATTCCCCTATTTTTGCTTTCAACTCGTAACCGTTGAGGAGTAGTACCTTATCAGCTCATCAACATGAAGTGATGACTGCTAGATGCGAATACTTGAATAGCGTCAGAAAAAGCACGAAACACGTAATACGTGTCTATGAAATTTGAGGGTTCCCTCGACTTCTCTGGGATCCCATCACCAGGTCCTAGTTTCCATATCATGGTACCATCCTTGAAATAATTGGTTCATAAACGACGAAGTTATTCGCGAACACACATAAACGAAAAATGTTCATGAATTAAAAAAAAAAAATTGGCTAAGTGCGAGTCGGACTCGCACATGAAGGGTTCCGTACCAAAACGGTATGCTATAATAATTTATACAATTTCTTCTACGGGCCAATGTAACTTGACCTCTGGATTGTACATAGGCGCTCATACGATTCAGGGACCAAAGGGGTTTGAACTTTTTTGTATGGGAGCTGGCATATCGACCCACCGCCATCTTGTTTTTTTTTCGAAATCGCGGCCCACGATGAAAGTGGTATGTATGGATAGAGGACATATAGAAGAACAAAAAATGTCATGAAATATGGTACCCCAAAGTGTCACGTTACCGAGATATTTGAAGGTAAAGATCGACAAATGAGTACAATGATCACAAAAAAATAGACCTTTTCCGTGTCTAAAGGCGTTGATTATTATTATTACTGGTTATTGAAAGAGACTAGGTACATTACATACTACTAGGAACACAAGAAAACAATATTTTGACATAACATAGCGTTTCATTGCGATGCGAAGCTATTTTCTCGTGCGTATAATAATAATCGGCCTGGGAACTATTATTTGGATACAATTTAACGCCTAAATATACACGTAATAAACATAATATATACGTAATAAGGCTATTTAAAAAAATATTTAGTGATTGTCGTTGTACTCATTTGTCGATCTATACCTTCAAATATCTCGGTAACGTGACACTTTGAGTACCATGTTACTGGACATTTTTTGTTCGTCTATATGTCCTCTATTCATACATACCACTTTCATCGTGGGCCGCGATTTCGAAAAAAAAACAAAATGGCGGACAGGTTGATATGCCACATCGGTTCTATCCCCTTATATTGGTTAACTGCTTCCTCCTGCTTCCTGTTTCCATCTGTTGTTTCCATCCAAGTTCAAAATGATTTTCCTGGAAAGTCCTTATAAAGTTCTAGTTTTCAGATTTTTTTCATATTTTCTAAACTTATGGTTCAAAAGTTAGAGGGGGCGTTAGGGGGGGATTATTTCCGAAATTATTGACATTTTCAAAAATGATTTTAGTAAACCCCTATTCATTTTTAAATACCTTTCCAGCAATATATATCACACGTTAGGGTTGAAATTAAAAAAAAACACTTCCCATTGTACATATAGGGAGGCTACCCTAATAAAACATTTTTTTCCAATTTTTATTATACCACTTTGTCGGCGTGATTGATACAAATATTGGTACCCAGTTTTCTAGTGCTAATGGTCACAGAGATTAAGCGAGGACGGACGGACGGACGGACGGACGGACGGACGGACGGACGGACGGACAGACAGACATGGCGAAACTATAAGGGTTCCTAGTTGACTACGGAACCCTAAAAATGTACATAAAATGAAAAGTACTGGGCCAAATTATGTTAAATTTTTATGCGACCAAATGACAACTATTCCGCATCAAACTAAAAAAGAACCACGTAAATCCTTCCTTCCATAGCCTTTACATAGTATAAAACAAAGTCGCTATTTTTGTCTGTTTGTCTGTATGCTTAAATCTTTAAAACTACGCAACGGATTTTGATGCGGTTTTTTTAATAGATAGAGTGATTCAAGAGGAAGGTTTTAGTATATAATTTGAACGACATCCACGCGGGTGAAGCCGCGGGCATCAGCTAGTCGGTTTATAAATCTCGGCGTAATCGGTGTACGTACCTACATACATATAAAAAAATATATATACCAATCGAATTGAGAACCTCCTCCTTTTTGGGAAGTCAGTTAAAAATAAAGGGGATAGAACCGATGTGGCATATCAACCTGTCCGCCATTTTGATTTTTTTTCGAAATCGCGGCCCACGATGAAAGTGATATGGATGGATAGAGGACATTTAGACGAACAAAAAATGTCCAGTAACACGGTATCTAAAGTGTCACGTTACCGAGATATTTGAAAATAAAGATCGACAAATGACTACAACAACAATCATTAAATATTTTTAAAAATAGCCTTATTACGTGTATAAGTGTTAAATTATATCTAAATAACAGCTCCCAGGTTGATTATTATTATACGCACGAGATAATCGCTTCGCATCGCAATGAAATGCTATTTTATGTCAAAGAATAGTTTTCTCGTGCTTCTAGTAGTATTTAATGTACCTACTCTCTTTCAATAACCAGTACCTAATAATAATAATCAACGCATAAAGACACGTAAAAGGTCTATTTTTTATGTGGTCATTGTGCTCATAATATGTCAATCTTTACCTTCAAATATCTCGGTATCGTGACACTTTGGGTACCGTGTTACTGGACATTTTTTGTTCGTCCATATGTCCTCTATTCATACATACCACTTTCATCGTGGGCCACGATTTCGAAAAAAAATCAAAATGGCGGTGGGTCGATATGCCAGCTCCCATACAAAAAAGTTCAAACCCCTTTAGTTTCAGTTCCATGTATGGGGAGCCCCCATTTTTTTTTGGGGTGGAAAAAACCACCAGTGTTTCCTCTAAAGCCCTTTGTATCGAGGCCGCGGTATCTCTTTCGAACAACCCGCAGCCCTGGACAACCCGCAGCCCTTTTAGTTACTAGATCCATATTAAGTATGTGGTTTCTGTTATTACATCGATAAATTGAAATAATCTAAAGGTCATAGGTTTGTTAGGTTTTTTTTTTGTGCCCCTTTGCCTTTTGCTAGCTATGACACCTCATGCTAGAGCGAACATTTCTTTTAATATTGACTGGTACCAGTCAAAAGTAGTTTTGACTGATTAACAGTTTTGACTGTAAAATATACCTAGCCACTCGCTTGCTTCTGGCAACGATTGTTTCCAAAACCAAAACTCTCTCGCTTGCTTTCGGCAACGATCGTTGCCAAAATATATTTTTTGTTAAACAACTATAAACTCTATTTTAAAGACTGTAAAGTCCTTTCAAAACGCCTTTAAACCATAGATTATTAGATTGTTTATCATTTAGACGCAAGTTTGCAACATCACCCGACGAATTTTTTTTTACAATTAATAAGTGAAGTTTGAGGCCGACATTTTGTGTTTCTTTGTGCTTTGTGTCCTTTTATTTTTAATGACGATTTTTTACCACAATCGTTATTGTTTCTTGTTCAATAGTACAAATAACTAGTCTAGTTTATAAAAATGACGAAAAACTATATACCTTTCGCGCAAACTTTTTCACAATTTCACGTTATTCGACAAACCGGCAAAATATGCTCGACCTTAACTTTAGCCTCTTATAAAATATTTTACACTCAACTTTTGTCAAAATAACAAACGTTACTCTTTTCCTTATCTTTTTGTCTACACAAAACAATAAACAAAATTACGCTAGGTCTCTCGTATCGATTGTAAATCAAGTTTTAATGAGGGGCGGCTGCGCCGAGTGTTTAGGTCAAATGTCACGAGCAAAGCTCGACGGTTTTCTTGAAATCGAGAGCAAGCGAGCGGCTAGGTACATTGTGTGAATTGTATCGGCTTCAAGAATGTGAGTGGACAGCAGCTACACGCGGCAGTGTGGCACTCGGCAGACACAATAAATAAAGAGCGCGCCACGTGCGCGGTGCGTACTTGCGTACAGTTGCGTCACACACAGTATAAAATAAATATGGTACAGTAATCTGTGGTATTGTCACGTATTGTCGAGGTTGCGTTGCGCGAACAAGTGAACAGGGTCAGCCGACCCGCGAGACGCGGTGGGACGTGAGGGCGCGTCGAGTGCCTGCTGCGGCTAATGTACGTGCGAGTGTCACCAACTAGACAATTACAGCTCCCACGCGCATTTGCCGCGTCTAGTGGTACCACGAGTAGCGCTACATGCTACCCTACAAACAACCACCACTTGTGACACCTACATCATAAACATGACTGTTTCATAAACACTATACAAACTGATGACCTCATTCATTTCAACTCGGAATTACTACAATAATAAATCTAGAGTACAAGATCAATTATTTTAAAACTAACGAATAAACCTATTGCGGTATAACAGTACTTTTTAGGGTTCCGTAACGAAATGAAAAAAGGGACCCTTTGTAAGTATTCGTCATGTCTGTCTGTCTGTCTGGCCGACCACGACCGTGCGACCGTACCTATGTCAAAGCTACTTTTTTTCGGAAACTATTATACTTAGTACAGTCATTTTGATACAAGTGCGGAAAGTTATTGCGTACGAGGCCGAATGACGAGATAAAAAAAAATCACCGCCTACTCTTTATTAATTGTCGGTGGTGTTCTTTTTTTTAATTTTTTATGTTTTTCAATACACTTCCTCGAAAACTGGCTCTTATTGCACTACGATTAGGTTCGACATGCGACATAATTATTTCGCAAGCGTGCGGTTATCTTATTTTTCCGCATCCAAGTGCGGGAATAGTACATTACTGCAGAATCCAGTAAGTAAGCCTTCCTGGCCAAGTATGAGTTAACCGGACCGAACCGCAGGTGAGGTCTGGTTATATACGAGGCCAGGATGGCTTTCTTACTGGTTGAGGTTTGTATAATGCTTTTCTCAAAAATTAAAGAAAGTTTAACAACAAATTCGTTTAATTAATATTGAAGGTTACATTCATATGTGAAAAACACAATAGCACGTTTTGGCCGACCCGGGAATCGAACCCAGGACCTCACGCTCTGCAGTCGAGCTTGCGACCACTAGACCAACGAGGCAGTTTAGGAAACAACTTTAGAAAAAACTTTTTAATAAACTGAAATTACTAAATACAATCATAAAATCCCACACTATACTTCTACAACATTACTAAGTACAAAACGCAACGTATAAAATGGCTGTTTAAGGTTCCAGAGCGGGGGGGGGTCATTCGATGATTTTCCACACACCAAAAAAAAAAAAAAAAAAGGTTCCAAAAATATATGTATCTCATAAAATGTCATACCAAAAAGAGAGATAGATATATATTTGGAACCTCCCTTCTATAACCATGTTATAATGGCTAAACTCTAATCTGTGTCTGGTACTATGTTTTTTTTTCTAAACAGATCTAAAGAGGATGACCTAGTGTCCAGTAAGTAAATTACATACTTACTTACTGGACAGTAGGAGATTCCAAGTTTAAAATCTCGCTTCTTACTGGACAGTTGTGAATAAGTCTCCGGTAAAGTTCACTTTCTGGATACTTTTTAGAGATGTTGTGGCAACATTACATACCATTTTTGAGAAAAGAAAATTACCACAGATAACTATAATTACCTTATATTAGGTCCAGTCATTGGGTCCAGTCCAAATCGATTATAACATAGGAAATTTAAAAAAAAACCAACTATTATAGAGTTTGCGGTGTTTTTTTTTCCGTCTTTTTAATTTGCGTCTTTACAGCATAAATAATTTATGAATATTAAATTGTGTTTGTAAAAAAACTTTTTTGCAAAAAAAACAACCGACTTCAAAAACACCAAAAAGAGAAAAATAAACTTAAGAAGAAAAATCTGCTTCTGAAGTCGGTGACTTTTGTTTGTTTGACTTCATGTTTTTGCCACTGACCTCAGAAGCTGATTTTTCTTCTTAAGTTTATTTTTCTCTTTTTGGTGTTTTTGAAGTCGGTTGTTTTTTTTGCAAAAAAGTTTTTTTTATTTTTTCATTTTTAGTTGTAATAAGTACCTATTATATATATCCTATACAAATATTTACTATGCATTTAACATTCAACCAAGAAACCTAACCCTTAACCTTCAAGATTCAACTATTTTTGCTTTCAACTCTTAACCGTTGAGGAGTGGTACTACTCCTCAACGGTTAAGAGCATGAAGACAAGTAAGTGATGACTGCTAGATGCGAATACTTGAATAGCGTCAGAAAAAGCACGAAACACGTCATACGTGTCTATGTAATTCATATATAACAACTAAAAAAATGTGTATTGTACACATCTGCATACCCCCTCAGAGCATACAGGCGTGATGTTACGTCATGATAATGTATATTCAATAAACATTCAAGCGATTCCAGCAATTACGACAGATTTGCCGTCTATTTTTGAAGAGTTCCATTGTATATCTCCGAAGATCAGCACCAGATCTTCACCAAATTAAAATGGGACCACCTCAGGAGTATACTCTTTCAAATAAAAAAAAGAATTTTGAGAATCGGTCCACAAATGGGGGAGAAATCAGGTAACATACCTACATAAAAAAAAAAAACTTCAATATTAACTTTCAAACTCGCGTCAGGGTCACGTGATGCTGATCGAAAAATCTTACGCTTTTTCGATCAGCATCACGTGACCCTGACGCGAGTTTGAAAGTTTTTACCCATACAAAAAAAAGTGCTCAGCGCCGCTAAAGAAGTTTTCACTTCAAAAAAAAAAAATACATACACATACATACATATAACCTCCTCCTTTTTCGAAGTCGGTTAAAAAGAATACTATACATACTTAACCCAGATACTGCGACGGGACTTTTAAAAGGCCCAAAAAAACAAACATGATTTTTTTAAGCAATTATTTATTTTTATGAACAAGTACCATTTATTTGTGTTCTTAATTAAAAAATATTTTAATTTTATAATTTTCCTGTGAGGCTGTTTAACGGCTTCATACCTTTGCTTCTTCTTTAACCTGGCGAGATCTATTAAAATATTAATCATCGGCTATTAAGTCGCGAGTAAATAGGCTTCTTCTGGGTAAGCTCGTTCCATCGTCGACCTCATCTCTGCCCTTAGGGCAAGATTGAGGCCAAGGGTAAGCCCATATAAAATAAAATAAAAAGAAGTCTCCCAAAAATTGATGACAAAAATACTGTTTTATTTAAATGTTGTTTTATTAGAAAGTGTAGGTATTGAAAAAGTTTGATACGCGTGGGAATTTGTTATTGCATTTCTCGACCCCATGAACACCCTCACTCACCATACGGCTCGAGTGTTCAATCCGCCTCGAATGCAATAACTTTATGAAGGTTACATTGAAAGCTACCAATAATAAGGTAAAAAAACAAAAATCTTGAAGAGAAAGTCGTTAATTAGAGAATGCATACCAAAAATCGATTTTGTGATAATCTGAGATAAACATTCAACAATTTTGGATTTGTCAAAAGCGCCCCATTCAAAAAAATAATAATAATAATGGGCATTGCCGCCTTGGGCTCTAATGACTTCTTGGAGCCAGTTTGGCAACACATCCGTGATATCTTGGATGGCAGAGTGGGGGATTTTGTGCCACACCTCTACCACAGCCGTCTTGAGCTCACCTAGGGTTGTAGGGGCTGGTATTCTTGCTCGAACATGTCTTTTGAGGTTGTCCCATATGCAATGCCCATAATAATATGTGTTCAATTAGGTTAAAATCGGGAGTGCGTGCTGGGCATGGTAAAATTTGAATCCCGACCTCATTAAGGTACTCATCGGACGGATTATGCGGTGTGTGTGACACGTGCATTATCATGCATTAATCTAAAGTTATCACTATAATGAACGTACAAAAGGTATGACATGGTCTTGAATAACTTCCTCCACGAATCTTGAAGCATTCACACTGTATCTATCGAACGCAACAAGATCAGTACGAGCCTCGTAAGAAATACCTCCCCAAACCATTACCACAGTTTAAATATCGTATCATAATATTACCGTGCCATTACGGACCCTCTTAGGTAACCTACGATTTCAGTTAAAGCACATGGAGTAAACCTTTCATTTTGGTGCCTGTTCACATGCTGACGTCCATCTGGACCTGTTAAGCCTATTCTGCTCTCATCTGAGAACAGTACGTCCTTCCGTTCCATTCCGTTGTGGGAGCAGTTGTGGGGCACGAGCTGGACGAAAATCCCTCAGATTACTTTCTGTCAGTCTTCTTCTAATGGTACGTTCACTCACACTGACATTTCTCACCTCAAAAAGCTTCAGTAGCGGTGCAAAAGCGATTTCTCAACACATTACTGACAACCAAACGGTCGTCTCGAGCTGAAGTGCATCGATGTCGGCCTTAACCTGGCCTGCGGGTGTATGAACCTGTCTCCTGGAATCATAGAGTATTAAACCACTAGACTCTTATTGGTTTAATACTCTATGATTCACTAGTGACTAGAGAGTGTGTAGACCGACCGATTACTTCTAAGTACGCAACTCGGGCAACTCAGTCGGGGGATGAAGAAGAATACGCGGCTGCAATTGGTCCGTTCAAGGTCAAGTTGCGTAGGCATGCCTGGGTAGAGATTGCCCTACTTGATTAAGGGAAAATAGTCGATATCGATAAAATGGATTTTAATATTATAAAAAATATTATGAGAGTGAACAATCTAAAAAAAATAGGCTGTAGATTGCAATGATCACTTTCAATCGAAATTGGTTGGTGACAAAAAACAATCGTGGGTCTTCACCCACGATGCCTATTGCGGGTTTCATCCCTCGTTTAAACTAACATACTGTACTTTATGCTATGTCCAATAGGAGATGGTCAATAATGGTCATTCATCATTCAATCATTTTGCGTGCCATTTGATTATTTCAACAGATAGGTAGGTAGGTAAAACTAAACCCTCTCAAAATGGAAAGAAGAGTCTCGGTCCCCGGTTAGGTCAGGAGCAACGTTGACATTCTGTGGCGAATTAAACTGTTCCTTGTGTACGAGGATGACGTCACGTGGCCGCCTCACGTGTATCTACTACCTACCTATAGTACAAGTTAACAGAACGCATAGATCCCAATTGGTAAGGCGGCCAAGTAGCTAGCCTCATTACACTAACGACTCGTTAACGAATGAAGTGCTCGTCAGATGATCTCTGCGATGAACGTGAATAAATAAGTATAAGCATGACGACGGTAGCGAGGTCATGCGGTACTTGCTCTCAACTTCAAATCTCGGGGCGCAGGATAGCAATGCGTCTCATCTGTATTGTACATAGGTAGGTACAGTGCGATCAAATTATCTTGGCAGCTCCGAACTTCGTGCAGGTCATTTTGTTACAACGAATGTATAAAAGTGTTATGATATTTATTTTATTTGTATTTCTCACTGTTTAAATTAGATATTTTCTGATCGTTTAAGTATTGGTTTGTCTGACAATAACAGTTTTATTCCCAAGTTTACATGCGTAAAATTTCGCAAAGCCTATGTTCAGAGCTGCCAAGATAATTTGATCGCACTGTACTCAAAGCCAGAGCCAGTCACTCTTTACCATCGTCATCATGATAGGTTTATGTGAGCCAGAACCCGTTCTCATTGAAGTACCTATAAAGAGCTATTGCGTGGTTTGTGTGCGGGTGTGTGCACGGTGCGTGCGAGCCGCGCAGGCGCTGGCGGTGCTGCGGCGGTCACTCGCATTGTGATAATGCAGTACCTACATGAGCATTGTCACTGGCAGTGATTAAGGGACACAATGCGCAGTCGCGTGCTCTGTGGTATTGTGCCGAGCGCCGACGGAGTAGGTATGTGACCGTATGTGACCAAACAGCAAGCAAGCCCCAGTCGTCCACTCGGCCTCGACATCCACGCACAATACATCCCTACCCACTTTCAGCGTAGAGCAGCTACCTAGCCAGCTACCTAACAAAAAGTCAACAAAATATTTTGCCTTTCTCAGTGTTGTTAGGTTTAAGACAATATTATTATTTCGTTGATTTATCTATACTACTAGACACAATTTTTATATTTTTAGACATTTCTTATCCTAACTTATATTATAAATGCGAAAGTAACTCTGTCTGTCTGTCTGTCGCGCTTTCACGCCAAAACTATTGAACCGATTTCAACGCAATTTTGTACGGTTGCCCACACAAGTGCATGGATACCTTAGGGCCTATTTTTCTGTGAAGGTAGAAATCAAATTTTCGAAAATAATCAATAGATGGCATTTGGTTTCTGCACAACTGTGATACCGTTCAGGCCCGACTGGAACGACGTCGTTCCACTAAGAAAATTCCGTTGAGACCCGCTGGAACGACGTCGTTCCAGTCGGGCGCAGCAAATTCAAACCTTATTTTTACCTAAAATATGGCTCTAAATTGTCTGGCAAGTGCCAAAGGGTAACTAGCTAGAGCTGCGTATGGCACCAATAAATTACTAAACATAAACCTGGAACACTTTTAAAAAAATATTGAGAGGTGCCATAGTGACGTTTGACAGTTGATGCAAAAAACGGTGTGGTAAAGTGTGGGTGTCGTAGTGTTTTTGTGTTTTGTGTATGATTTTGTTTGTGAAACGTTGGTAAGTAAATGTTTATTAGTTTAGAAGTCCCTATTGCAACTTTGTAGATAATAATTTGCTTGGCAATTCATATCCCAAAATTAGTTTTCGAGCCAACAAAATATCATAACAAAGATTTCGTCGTCGTCATTGAATGAGCGAATTGAAAATATGAATTTGACTCCTTTTCATTGAAATATGGTCTTGGAAACATTATTATCAACATAAAATATAGTGATAATTCATTATATCGTGTATTCGAAGCAAATAATTTCGTATTTATTTATATTTCAAGGTTATTTCGCAATTCTAAAATGACAGTTCGCCAATAAGAATCTTATAAGAATTTTGAGTTGGAATCTTATTAGAATAATGTATGTAGGTCTCCTAAAAAAACACTATCATTAGATTACTTGTACATTTGTTATATTAGTTCTAAAGGCGAAAGGCAGGGTTGTATGGGAGTTTCGTACACCTAATAAAATGTCGTGTTTTGGGATATTTTTTTGTTTTAATTGGTAGTCAATACAATAGGCAAGCCCTTTTAAAATTCTTAGATTTTTAGAAGTTGGGACCTAAAAGTTATAACCAGTTTTATTTTTGAGGTTATGTCCCAATAAATATTAAGTATTACGTGTAGGCATATAAACATTGTTTTGGTGAAAAGGGATAATAATATGTTCTAGATAGTTGGCTATCTTTGTAGTGTTTTACTTATCATTAAGTTGGCAAATTGACATTAGAATTGTACCAATTCAGTAGGGTGCTTTAGGAAAGACCTGCGTCCAGCAGCGGTCTGCAATAGTTTGATGATGATGATGATAAATGATGAAGTGCTGATGGAGTTTTGAGTGTGGTTAAATAAAACAACTTTGTTTTTGTAGGATCTAACATTTATTTTATTGTTCTTATATTACCTAATTACTTCTTAATATTACTTCATCTAAGCAAGGGGCAGGTCGGGTCATATCTTCATGGCGAGCGTAACTAAGGTACCAAATAATGCTCATAACGTGTGAGCAGCATCCCACTTCTTAAACCTACAATGCAATTACAACAATAACTTTTGATTGCGTCCCGACCATTCATATTTGATTCTGTAACTATGAAAACGAAATAAGTTCTAGCAGAAGAATGGTGGGACTTTATTTTAGCACGAAGCAACATTGGGTTTATTCCCTCTAAGCCATGTATTCTCTCTCGAGTTATCTCTAACATAGATCATACTCCATGAAACCGAAAATGCTCACCCACATATGAACGAGCCTGGCGAATTTGGTACCTATATACCACAAGCAAATAATATTAATTCCTCCATGGATAAATAATATTAATCTCGAGCTTGGCCCCAGCAAACTCCATAAACTTCATGCATGGATGACATCTGTAAATAAATAACATTGATGAAACACAAATTAAGCACTGACAGACATAAATTGCGCCCAACATGACCAAGCTACAGAATAGTTCTTGACATAAAAACCCAAACCCATGCCTTGTTGCATTAAGTCCGCCTATGTACCACGTTTGTGCATGAAGTTTAAATAAATAAATAAAATGTTTGGTTTTCACCTTACAGAAAATCTTTACCAAAAATATCTATGTTGTGTTAATATAGAGAGAAGGGCTATGTGACAATGGAAAAACCAGTACCCTTTTGTTGTTAGTAGAGCCATCATGATTGTCCCAGATTTAGCAACATAAAATAGTAATTGCCCTTTGCATGACACATTATTATAAGCTAATTACTATAAATATATTTCATATACATATACCTGCTGGTGCTCCATCAAACAAGCAGTGTTGTCGGGATTCCACTCTTGGTCTGATGTTGAGTCGGATAGACTCTGACCACATACAGCTGATACAGCACACATCAAATCAGAATGATCACCCTCCAGATGATCAGGTACAATGGGTTGAATATCTTCATTTGGTGAACCAACCCTAGTTCTTCTAGCTCTTAGCCAACACGGCACACAAGCTTCATCCTCAGAACGAGCTAAAATAAAAAAATATAAATAAAGAAAAAGTTGCGTTTAAAAATGCATGGTATTATTGGGAAATAATTTACATTGTTTTAACACACATCAAATCAAGACACCTAATCGATAAAAGTTATAATAGGTATGTGTTGTTATACCTCTCGTGGTTGGATCCAAGTAGTAACTGTGTTAGCCATTCTTTGTTCGTCTTCATTTGCACCTTCAATCAAAATCCTGCGTTGACTGATTCGTAGTATGGATTGTCCACATACAACACAAACACTTTGATGGCCTGTGCGTCTCCTCGGCATATTATCAGAAAACGGGGATGACTAGCTAGCTGCCAGCATGCATGGCAAACATGGTCAGCAGGTGTTATCTGGAAATAAAGAAGTGATTTTGTGTACGGCTCAACATTGCTTTATATGACTATGACACTTCAACAGTCATACTAACAGAGTAATAACTATTATAACAGTGTTAGGCAAACCAAGTTAGGCAACCAAGTGTTAGGCAAGTAAACAATACATGCAAAACGATCACTTATGTGTTTGTACATTTTATAGGACAAATTGTAAATATGTAAACAACCACAATAGTGTTTGTTATATTTTTCAAATAATGTTTAGTTTAGTTTTTGTACACACATATTATTTTAGTATGATATCGTGTAGTTTAAATGGTAAGGACTACTTTTTAACACGTAAAAGTTATCACTTCGTAACTGGCACACTCGTACGCAAAATGTTATGTTTGAAACTACTTACATCTCTAGGATATGTCCACAGCCGAATAGTATTGACGAGATCTTCATTCTCATCCGATAAAGCGTGCCTTCATATTCGGGACAAGCGAACGTAGCAATTGATGCATTGCAAACTCGTCATTTTAATTAAAAGCACGTACACACACAGCACAATTAATAAAGCGTCCTTTCGCGAAATTACTAGATAGAGTACGGAGGAGCAGTAGCTGGACTCAACTTAAAAATGGCCAGATAATTTGCTAAATTGCTCAGATGCAGTTACAAACCACAATTTGAATTCAAAACAACAGCAAAGAACTGAACAGAGACTCGGAAAGATTTTCCCCTAAAATCAGTGATTTTCATATTCTGTCAAATACTGTCAATAAAATAATTGCCAATACAAAAAAAACATTGATGTCGAAAATAATTCCTATCATTAAATAGTTAATTATTAAGATTGTATGCAATAATTATTAATTGTAAGGTATAATGTGTAATTGGTTAATTATATTTACTGTTATTTCTATTTAAAATAATTATTTATCATTGTGAACCTCGTGATATTTTACAAATGGCAACTTCTAAAAACATGCAACTTCATTTTCACGTTTAGTTTAAGATTATATTACGTTTAATTACTTAAATCTTTTAATTGATATAATTAATGAATCCAGACTTCTAAAAATACTAATGTTACATGAAAATGAATGGTTTAATTGACTTAATAAGTGGTACAAATTCTATCACAAAACAACAAAAAAAGTATGTGGTACGAATTCTGCCTTTTGCCTTTCGTGTAAATTGATTCAGTAGTTTTACCAAAACAAAATAAGATACGCAACAAGTCGAGTGGCGGCGAGTTCTGTCCTAAATCCGGTCGTCTGTGGGATGACAATATACGTCTTTTAAAATAAGAGTTGTTTATATAATAAATACATCGTCTAGCTCTTCAGAAACAAGAAACTGTTTACCGTTTGAGATAAGAGATAATAAAACTCGAGCATTAAGCGTTTTAGTGAGCAAGGTCAGATGACGCATGCGATGACGTAACTAGGCGGTCCGTGAGGGAGTTGAGTTAAAATCTTATTAGAATAATGTATGTAGGTCTCCTAAAAAAACACTGTCACCGTATTACTTGTACATTTGTTATATTAGTTCTAAAGTTTCGTGTAAATTGATTCAGTAGTTTTACCAAAACAAAATAAGATACGCAACAGGTCGTGTGGCGGCGAGTTCTGTCCTAACTATACGATATTTATAATTCTAAATAAGCTATAAAAGAGTTGTTTATATAATAATACATCGTCTAGCTCTTCAGAAACACGAAACTGTTTACCGTTTGAGATAAGAGATAACAGAACTCGAGCGATAAGCGTTTTAGTGAGCAAGGTCCGATGACTCATGCGATGACGTAACCAGGCGGTGCGTGAGGGAGGGGGGCCCGTTATTGCGCGCGGCGCTTGAGAGGTTAAACTCTTCAATCCCCAGTGTCACTTGTAGGTGGCATAACTTTTATTTCTGTTTCTACCTCACAGCAATTTTATTTGTAATTCCTACTTAAATAATAATAAGAAATTAAACCTTTAAAGTTTTTACTTTCCGCAATGACAATATCCGGATTACCCGGTGTCACCTGTAGGTGAAATGCAATCTATTCTGTTGAGATATAGAAGAAAATGGACTTTGACTTGGGAATAGCCAGGGCCGTCTTAAGTCTATTCTGCGCCGGGGTGCGGGACTCAGCCTGCGCCCTCGTTATTTTTTTTTTACACTGCAGCGTGGCACGCGCGCGTGTTGTATTAAATAAAATTGTTATTTGTGTAGTATAGTAACGCGGTAGGACAAACGCCGAAAGCGTTATAAAAGTAAAATAGTACATTTTGATACAAGTGCGGAAAGTTTGTTATTGCATTCGAGGCAGATTGAACACTCGAGCCGTATGGCGAGGGTGTTCATGGGGTCGAGAAATGCAATAACAAATTCCCACGTGTATCAAACGACGTTTTTCAATACACTTTCAAAGAAATTAACTAAAAACGTTGTGTTTTTGTCAACAAATTTGATGAGACCACAGAACCAATAAAAGAGGTTAGAAAGGCCATGTGGGCGAGGCACGCGCGCCGCTTATATGATCAGACGCTCATATGTCGACAAAATTTGATTTACTGACCAACAATCGCGCTCATATTGTGACAGCGTACGGAGCTCCGCGAAAAAAAAAGAATTATGCCGTCTTGCGCGATTATAACGTGTCGGAAAAGAAGCCAGGTGTGCAGTGTGGCTCGAGAAGAGATTTCCTTTCATCGGTAAGTCTAAAAACCTTAAAATACAAGTAATATTTGTAATTATTACAATAGTATTATGTAGTTTGCAGACAAAATGATACAGTCGCAAGCAGAAACAAAATTATGTACATTGCTTACAATCCGTGGGTACCATCTTGTACTACGTTGGCGATTGCGCAATGCATTTCGTGCAATGCGAACGTCGCGTGCGACGAGTCAAAGCTTAAATTCTGCCTAATCTTTGCGTTTCGATAGTGTTGTACCAAGTTGTAAACAATGTCGATATCTAGTATGTGTAAAGTATTCAAGTTTATTGTGGGTTATTAATAAATTAAATATTGATTGCTTTTCGTCTAAAACTTGTTTTGAGCAGCTTTGTCGGAACTGAATTATTTAACAATATTAGTAATCATCAGGTTGGGTTATATCCTACTGCGAGCCATGTTACAGACCTGACTAAAGCTATAATAGAAAAATATATAATTGTGAGATTGCATTTTATTAAAAAAAAAATCGAATTTGAAAGATAGTAAGCGTGTGCTACTTAATAAATACGTTTTATTTCAGGGAAAATAATAAAATCTGCATCGCAATTGTATTTCAAGTATTGTTCAATATTTAAAAAAAATCTTTGTTTACTTTTTATCTTTAATTTTTTATGTGTGAGAGACCAATAAATATTTTTGCTTTCTTATTTTCTTTCTTTCTGTCCCGTCCCGAAATACAAGCAAAAATTGCAAAACTTAAAGTCACAAAACTAAAGTAATTTTATCGATATACATTATCGACTTTTTGGTCACCGTAACATGTATGAGAAATAATCGCATGTGTGAGTGTACGTCAAACGCAGTGTTTGCGCTAGTATGACAACACTGACAACCAGTAGCAAGCTCGCGATCTAAGTGAGTGCGGTTTATTTGTGCGCGTAATTCGCGTACTTATTAGTCTCTTGCTTGTAGTGGATATAGAGAGTGGGAGACAAGCGGCGACACGCGTTCTAATACAAATCTGGAACTACATATTTCCTTTCTAACCTTTTATATCTGTTCTGTGGATGAGACTATGATTTAATTTACTTTTTTCCCGCGGTTTGATTTCGCCAGGTTGAAAAAGAAGCAAAGGTATAAAGCCGCCAAACAGCCTCACAGGAAAAATATAAAATTCAAATATTTTTTTAATTAAGAACACAAAAAACTTTTTTGCAAAAAAAAACAACCGACTTCAAAAACACCAAAAAGAGAAAAATAAACTTAAGAAGAAAAATCAGCTTCTGAAGTCGGTGACTTGTTTGTTTGACTTCATTTTTTTGCCACCGACTTCAGAAGCTGATTTTTCTTCTTAAGTTTATTTTTCTCTTTTTGGTGTTTTTGAAGTCGGTTGTTTTTTTTGCAAAAAAGTTTTTTTTTATTTTTTCATTTTTAGTTGTAATAAGTAGGTAGGTACCTATATATATATATATATCCTATACAAATATTTACAATGCATTTACCATTCAACCAAGAAACCTAACCCTTAACCTTCAAGATTCCCCTATTTTTGCTTTCAACGCAAAAAGCAAAAACCCATTATCAGCTCATCAACATGAAGACAAGTGATGACTGCTAGATGCGAATACCTGAATAGCGTCAGAAAAAGCACGAAACACGTAATACGTGTCTATGAAATTCATATATAACAACTAAAAAAATGTGTATTGTACACATCTGCATACCCCCTCAGAGCATACAGGCGTGATGTTACGTCATGATAATGTATATTCAATAAACATCCAAGCGATTCCAGCAATTACGACAAATTTGCCGACTATTTTTGAAGAGTTCCATTGTATTTCTCCGAAGATCAGCACCAGATCTTCACCAAAATAAAACGGGACCACCTCAGGAGTATATTCTTTCAAATAATAAAATTATTTTGAGAATCGGTCCACAAATGGGGGAGAAATCAGGTAACATACATAAAAAAAAAAAACATACACACGAACATATTACCTCCTCCTTTTTTGAAGTCGGTTAAAAAAATGTTTACTTGTTCATAAATAGTGTATTGTACACCAAGTGCATAAAACACACCACTTTGCGCGAGACGTTTATCCATCCGATGCCAGCTTGCGAGCGAGGATGGATATAAAGTAGAGAGTAAAATGGGTTTTATGGACGAGTTTTACACTCTACTTTTCACTTCGATTGCGAGGAAATGCAACAGCAACTTGTAAATATTGTAAAAATAATTATGGTTCCCGCCAATTAATTTTTTTTTTTCAGTAGGAAACTTGACTTAACACCTGACTTTTGTCGTTACTGCTCAGTTATAAAAACATTTTGAGCAAGCCAATTGCCATCAACTGATGTAATTAGGGACAAGCCTATTGCCATCAACCGATGTAATTATGAAAAGCCTATTGCCATCAACCAATCTTATTAGGAGCAAGCCTATTGCCACCAAACGATGTAATTAGGAGCAAGCCTATTGCCATCCACTGATTTAGGTAATTGAGAGCAAGCCTATTGCCATCAATCAATGTAATTAAGAGTAAGCCTATTCCCATCAAATGATGTAATTAGGAGCAAGCCTATTGCCATCAACCAACCTAATTAAGAGCAAGCCTATTGCCATTAAGCGATTTAGGTAATTGGGGGAAGCCTATTTCCATCAACTTTCCTTGTATTCGTAATGAAAAGCAGTAATCCCTTGTTCTTAGAATACTAGCGAAACGAATTAAATTAAAGAGGTTATTCTATGAAGTTGAAGTTGTTCCTGTGGCTGTTGGGCCGATTACCTGTGCCGATTACCTTGGTCCTCGACGAAGATTTCACTTTATGCTCTAGAGCATAAAACGCGACTTTATGTCGCCTACGCACGACATAAAGACGAATTTTAGAGCGAGAGAAGTGAAAAAATATTAATTACAGCATCATAATGTTTACAAGTACAGAGTGTTATCGTATATGTATTTAACAGTAAGAGATACCTATAGTAATTCACACTTTAATATAATCTAAGCTAATCTAAACCATCTAAACTATTATAATAAAGAAGAAAGATAAGATTTTTTGTTTGTTACGATTTAGCTTAATTTATGTCGGATAGTCGATTTATCGAGAAAGGTTATAAGCTATATTTATGTGACGCAGACGAAGTTGCGTGGGTCAGCTAGTGTAGTTTTAAAATGATAATAATATTCAATTTAAACAAACATAGAAGGTACTTAGGAATAAATTTATATAATAGAAATAATTCATTATAAATTATTTGAATGTTTAAACAGAAAAAAGAAACTACATAAACATTTTTTATACAGCGTGAGCGCCCTCTTGATTATATTATAATCAATGTTGCTAATCGAGTACATAATTACGCCAGGAGGCGTCATTTCTTGCTTCACACGGTATTTTTTCTGAACTGTCCATGCATTATTGTAGGCGATGGTACACAGACAGTCTTCTTTGTAGTCGTATTCTTTATTACTGAAGTTCGTGTCCCTGATGAAACAATACAGCAACAAATAGTCTGAAGTCTGACAAAGGACATAGGTAGGCTACTTTTTAATGGGAACGAAGGGTTCTAAGGGGTTTAAACGGGGGCTAAAAATTTGTATGGAAGTATCATCCATACCAAATTTTAATAATCAAAAAAAATTATATACAATATTAAAGGCCACCTCAATATGTATAAAAAAACCGGCCAAGAGCGTGTCGGGCCACGCTCAGTGTAGAGCTCCGTAGTTTCCCGTCCGTCACAATAAGTGTTCCCACTTAAGGGTACATACAAAGGTACGTAAGGTAGGTCCATGTTGTGTGTTTTTTTTTATTTTTTTTATATAATTATGTCGCAGATTCAACACCGAGGCACAATATTTAGAGTTGACAATTTAGAATAACGCCATCTATCATCGTTTGTCGGAAACGTCAAGCAGTGAGCATGGGTGAGGTCGATAAAACGTGAAATAGAATTTCTAAAACAATTCCATCGGTCTCAACAGAAGTCAAAATTTGTACAGTTGACCTTACAGAAGTCTGCCCAATACCAGTCGTTCGGTCATTCCTGGCCCAAGTGAGTGGGGATACAAGTTATTCTGATCAAAGTCATAACAGGTTCTAATGAAAATCATAACAAACTCTTTTTCTCAAAGCTGACATGTCGAACAACACCCATTCTCATTGAAATAATAGGAAACTCATTAAAATATTGCAGTGCTCATACTCTGACTTCCATCCGGTCTTCATCATCACACTTATAACCTCCATCCGGTTACTAACACAACAGGCAACCTCTATCCGGTCACCTACACATGTAACCTCCATCCGGTTACATACGCAACAGGCAACCTCTATCTGGTCACCTCCATATGTAACCTCCATCCGGTTACATACACAACAGGCAACCTCTATCCGGTCACCTCCACATGTAACCTCCATCCGGTTACATACGCAACAGGCAACCTTTATCCGGTCACCTCCACATGTAACCTCCATCCGGTTACATACACAACAGGCAACCTCTATCCGGTCACCTCCACATGTAACCTCCATCCGGTTACATACGCAACAGGCAACCTCTATCCGGTCACCTCCACATGTAACCTCCATCCGGTTACATACACAACAGGCAACCTCTATCCGGTCACCTCCACATGTAACCTCCATCCGGTTACATACGCAACAGGCAACCTCTATCCGGTCACCTCCACATGTAACCTCCATCCGGTTACATGCACAACACCATCAAGATAAACATTTCGAGCCTTTATCAAAATAATTCTTAAAGTAGGGTTGTTCAACATGTTACTTTATTTTTCCTGTAACGTTACAGGTTATAAGAAAACTCTTACTATGCTAGGTACTTTAAATGTTAATTTGGCCACTTAGTAATTTAGTATTCAACTAGTCTTGTTGTAATATGGGATCTAGAAATCACTAGAAAACAAAGATGAATACGCTGTCAATAGATCAATTAATTGGGAACGAAATTCTAACGAAACATCTGTATCAACTGTATTGAAATCAATTTGAAAATTAGAAGCATATTTGAGCTTATTTGAAACATCACATCATAACCTAACGACCTTTTTAAGACACAAAGAACACTATCACACCTCATACTAACGTTAAATCCTTGTTGTAAAATCTCAAGGCCAATTAAAATATCATTTTTAAAACAACTATCTGGTACAACATAAAACAAAATTTTTAATCCTAAATCCTAAATCACCACCTCAGAAAATAATTGTAAGGTACAGACTATCATGACCCATCCCGGGTCAATTTACAATGTTGTTTACACGCTTGCCACTGAACTGTGACGAAACATTATTTTTGATCAGAGAGCATTCGGCACAAGAAACATAATAAAATGGGTACGACTCACCAGATTCATCGGCACACTGCTGGGATTGCTCACATGGCAAACTTCAACGCGTCGCTCGCTATGTGCCACTGCTGCAGGCATTACCACGCAGCTGCTTGGTCCGCCTGCCGCGCCGCCGCGCCGCGCTATTGCTTGCCTCCTTGATATTCTTCCCAGGGCAGTTGGATGCGTAACATTTGGGTCCAGTGTATGGCTCATTAAGGCGGTTCCTTTTCGCATCAGGGTATTCACGATCGTCATCACCCTACGGGGCGCTCCAGACTATAAACAGCTCCATTTCATCCCAGGACAAGAAATGGACGACAGCCATGACGAAACTTCTCCCATGAGTCTCGTGGAATTCGCTGCGTCCCCTGTAGGCGTGCCACAGCGCCGGTTGCACGGCGCTGCAGTCTTCACAGCACCCCGGCGGTCCATCCCCACCAGGTGAGACCAACGGTTACCCGGAGGAGGCCCAGCGGAGGACGACCAGCGACGGAGGTGCCGACTTACGACGCACCTACAGTGGGTGTGTGGCTCCCGTCCGTCCCGTTTCTCCCATGAGTGCACGGCTCAAGGCAATAATCATCGACGATGCACCTTGACTATTCGGATCGATAACACACATGCCGGCTGTTGCCAACCAAGCACGCGGGACAATATTCCGTTTTTCAGGGTCAAAATGCGGTAGGCGAATATCCGTACTCGCAAAAGGTGTTTTCATTGCTTGCACGATAGTCATAAAGTTTTTGTTTAGCTGCTCGAACAGAAAACACCACATTTCCGTTTCTATGTCACTTTCAGACGCACGCGCATTGTCTTTAATTTTTTCCGGCCTAGCACTGTCACTTACACTATGTAGGCGTTAGAGTTACATACCACTTCTGACAATGAAGGTAGTTCAACTATTTCGGGTTCATCGTTGTCAGAGTTCAAGTTCGGCATGGCGGAGGTACGAAATAATAGTCTTAACACTGATTACAACCGCTTACTTATTTACTTCCGTTAACAAATGTACAAAATCTCAAACCATCAAGCCGATGGAAATGGATTAAAGTACGGAAACGCGGTAAGTTCGATACAGGCGGGCAGAACAACCGTTCGCGCTCGTGTCTCACCAAAAAGTGACGTCCCTCAAGTCAAATGCGTCCAATCTCCAATGTCAACGTCAACCGACCACTGACAACAGACCTTTGACATATGACAACTGACAGCTGTCAAACCAGATCTGCCACGCTCTGTATCGACCTCACCCATGCTCACTGCTTGACGTTTCCGACAAACGATGATAGATGGCGTTATTCTAAATTGTCAACTCTAAATATTGTGCCTCGGTGTTGAATCTGCGACATATATAAAAAAAATAAAAAAAACACACAACATGTACCTACCTTTAAACCCCTAAGTGGGAACACTTATTGTGACGGACGGGAAACTACGGAGCCCTACACTGAGCGTGGCCCGACACGCTCTTGGCCGGTTTTTTTATACATATTGAGGTGGCCTTTAATATTGTATAGTAGGTACATTTTTTGATTATTAAAATTTGGTATGGATGATACTTCCATACAAATTTCGTCCGTCCTAATAAGTGTTCCCACTTAAGGGTTTAAAGGTATTATTTTTTTTATATATGTCGCAGATTCAACACCGAGGCACAATATTTAGAGTTGACAATTTAGAATAACGCCATCTATCATCTTTTGTCGGAAACTTCAAGCAGTGAGCATGGGTGAGGTCGATACAGAGCGTGGCAGATCTGGTTTGACAGCTGTCAGTTGTCATATGTCAAAGGTCTGTTGTCAGTGGTCGGTTGACGTTGACATTGGAGATTGGACGCATTTGACTTGAGGGACGTCACTTTTTGGTGAGACACGAGCGCGAACGGTTGTTCTGCCCGCCTGTATCGAACTTACCGCGTTTCCGTACTTTAATCCATTTCCATCGGCTTGATGGTTTGAGATTTTGTACATTTGTTAACGGAAGTAAATAAGTAAGCGGTTGTAATCAGTGTTAAGACTATTATTTCGTACCTCCGCCATGCCGAACTTGAACTCTGACAACGATGAACCCGAAATAGTTGAACTACCTTCATTGTCAGAAGTGGTATGTAACTCTAACGCCTACATAGTGTAAGTGACAGTGCTAGGCCGGAAAAAATTAAAGACAATGCGCGTGCGTCTGAAAGTGACATAGAAACGGAAATGTGGTGTTTTCTGTTCGAGCAGCTAAACAAAAACTTTATGACTATCGTGCAAGCAATGAAAACACCTTTTGCGAGTACGGATATTCGCCTACCGCATTTTGACCCTGAAAAACGGAATATTGTCCCGCGTGCTTGGTTGGCAACAGCCGGCATGTGTGTTATCGATCCGAATAGTCAAGGTGCATCGTCGATGATTATTGCCTTGAGCCGTGCACTCATGGGAGAAACGGGACGGACGGGAGCCACACACCCACTGTAGGTGCGTCGTAAGTCGGCACCTCCGTCGCTGGTCGTCCTCCGCTGGGCCTCCTCCGGGTAACCGTTGGTCTCACCTGGTGGGGATGGACCGCCGGGGTGCTGTGAAGACTGCAGCGCCGTGCAACCGGCGCTGTGGCACGCCTACAGGGGACGCAGCGAATTCCACGAGACTCATGGGAGAAGTTTCGTCATGGCTGTCGTCCATTTCTTGTCCTGGGATGAAATGGAGCTGTTTATAGTCTGGAGCGCCCCGTAGGGTGATGACGATCGTGAATACCCTGATGCGAAAAGGAACCGCCTTAATGAGCCATACACTGGACCCAAATGTTACGCATCCAACTGCCCTGGGAAGAATATCAAGGAGGCAAGCAATAGCGCGGCGCGGCGGCGCGGCAGGCGGACCAAGCAGCTGCGTGGTAATGCCTGCAGCAGTGGCACATAGCGAGCGACGCGTTGAAGTTTGCCATGTGAGCAATCCCAGCAGTGTGCCGATGAATCTGGTGAGTCGTACCCATTTTATTATGTTTCTTGTGCCGAATGCTCTCTGATCAAAAATAATGTTTCGTCACAGTTCAGTGGCAAGCGTGTAAACAACATTGTAAATTGACCCGGGATGGGTCATGATAGTCTGTACCTTACAATTATTTTCTGAGGTGGTGATTTAGGATTTAGGATTAAAAATTTTGTTTTATGTTGTACCAGATAGTTGTTTTAAAAATGATATTTTAATTGGCCTTGAGATTTTACAACAAGGATTTAACGTTAGTATGAGGTGTGATAGTGTTCTTTGTGTCTTAAAAAGGTCGTTAGGTTATGATGTGATGTTTCAAATAAGCTCAAATATGCTTCTAATTTTCAAATTGATTTCAATACAGTTGATACAGATGTTTCGTTAGAATTTCGTTCCCAATTAATTAATCTATTGACAGCGTATTCATCTTTGTTTTCTAGTGATTTCTAGATCCCATATTACAACAAGACTAGTTGAATACTAAATTACTAAGTGGCCAAATTAACATTTAAAGTACCTAGCATAGTAAGAGTTTTCTTATAACCTGTAACGTTATAGGAAAAATAAAGAAACATGTTGAACAACCCTATTCTATTTCTATTTATCTTCGGGGACGCCGGCAGACACCAGACGGGCGATCAGTCCTTTCGTTGTGGATTATTTCGCCCAGTTCCCCATTTTGGTGGATCCCCTTCATGGGTTACTGGTGGTCGGCATCGCGAATCTTCCTGTTGCCTTGCAGAAGCTCACCAGTTGTTCGGTAGAGATTTCTGCGAGCTTCTCTTCATTAATCTCATCTGTTCCTAGGATTTCCCATCTGAGTGGCTCATACATTGTGCATTCCGCCACAAGGTGGAAACTTGTTTCTTCTGCTTCTCCACATGCTGGGCATATGGGATCTTCCTTTACTTTCATAATCGTCAGGTGTCTATTGAGTCCACAGTGTCCTGTTGCGATGCCTACTACTAGTCTTATGTTTCCCCTGCTCATTCTGAGTAGCTTGTGGGATTTCTTTTCATCATATGACTTTAAGAACATTTTCGATTGTCGACAACCTTCTGTTGCATTCCATCTTTTATTTGACTCTCCTGTGGTTATTCTATGGATGATTCCTTTTGTTATATTATGTGGGATCGGTAACCTGGGCTCTGGTCCCACAAAGGTTTCATCCGCTCCTTTTCTGGCTAATTCATCTGCTATCTCATTCCCTTCGTGTCCTTGATGACCAGGGACCCATGCGACTGTTACTTCTGCTTTTTCCGCTAGCTGGTTGAGTGCTTCCTTACACTCTTTAACCAGTGCAGATGTGACTTCCACTTTGTTCAGTGCTTTGAGTGCTGCTTGACTATCACTATATATAACTATTTTGGAAAGATCACCTGTAAGGGCGTTTCCAATTATTCTGGTACATTCCATAATGGCATGTATTTCTGACTGGAAAACACTAGCGCCTGTTCCTAGTGAGAATCATCTATTTATCTCCAGTCTTGGTATGTGTATCCCAGAGCCGGATAGCTTAGTTGACTCTTTCCTTGATCCGTCTGTATAGCAGACCGCCATAGAGGGATCACTCTCAATTGTCCATTCTTCTCTTGTGCCTATATGTATTCTATACTTTTTGTCGAAGATCTTCTCTTTTTTGATTAAGTCATTGTTGGCCATAATCATTGATAGATTGTCTTCGTACAGGTTTGCTATCTCTGAGTGACTTTTGTCCATAAAATTGCCTTTCCAGAGGTTCAAGCTTTTCAGTTTGAACCACTGCTCCAAGGCTCTTTTCTTTACTTGTAGACTAAGCGGTATCATTCCTAGTATGACATCCAGGGCCGCTGAGGGAGTCGTCCTCATTGCCCCAGAGATCATTAACCCGGCCATTCTTTGAACTTTTGCTAGCTCTGTGCTGTTAGTCTTGATTTGTGTTCTGTGCCACCATACTATTGCTCCGTGTATAACTCTGGGTATGATGATGGCATTATATATCCAGGCTACTATGGCCGGTTTCATTCCCCAGGTTCTACCTATAGCTCTTCTGCATTGTAGTAATGCAATTTTTGCTTTCTCACATGTTTCTTTTATATGCGTCTTGTATGACATGGTTTTGTCTAAGATCACTCCTAAGTATTTTATTTCCTTAGTTACTTCTATCCGTTCACCGTCTATGTGTATTGGTGATAACTCCTTGTATTTCTTTCTTTTTGTAAAAAGGACTAGCTTCGTTTTAGTGGGGTTGAGGTTCAGTCCCCTTTCCCTTTCCCTTTCCCTTTCCATTCGAGGGTAGCCCTAATTCCTTTCTTCATTACGTCACTTATGGTGCTAAGTACTTTTCCAGTAATTAATAGCACTCCATCGTCCGAGTATGCTTGTAAATATATGTGCATCTCGTTTAGCTTCTTAAGCAAATCGTCAAGTAGCAAACACCATAGGAGCGGCGAGATGCAGCCTCCCTGGGGAAAGCCCCTCATCGCTCTCACTGTGATGGTATTGTTACCTAATTCGGCCTGAATTGCTCTGTGTCTTAGTACGTTTTCTATCCATCTTGACATGTAGCTTGAACAACCCTACTTTAAGAATTATTTTGATAAAGGCTCGAAATGTTTATCTTGATGGTGTTGTGCATGTAACCGGATGGAGGTTACATGTGGAGGTGACCGGATAGAGGTTGCCTGTTGCGTATGTAACCGGATGGAGGTTACATGTGTAGGTGACTGGATAGAGGTTGCCTGTTGTGTTAGTAACCGGATGGAGGTTATGTGTTGATGACCGGATGGAGGTCGATTGGTTTGATGCTTATATCCGGATGGAGGTTATAAGTGTGATGATGAAGACCGGATGGAAGTCAGAGTATGAGCACTGCAATATTTTAATGAGTTTCCTATTATTTCAATGAGAATGGGTGTTGTTCGACATGTCAGCTTTGAGAAAAAAAAGTAGTTAAAAAACTAAAAAACCCGACTGAAAAGCAAAAAACAAGCACATTTAAAATTAAACAAAACTTGGAAGCAGGCGGGGTCCATTCTATTTTCATTTTTTCTTTTTTTTCATTATTTAATATTCAAATGAACCCCGCCTGCTTCCAAGTTTTGTTTAATTTTAAATGTGCTTGTTTTTTGCTTTTCAGTCGGGTTTTTTAGTTTTTTAACTACTTTTTTTATTTCCAACTTTTTAGTTCTTTTGTTTGTTCTTTCGTTGGTCGCGTAAAATTCTTCGCAGATGATTTATTTAACTTTTGTGCTTGTTTATAGGATTTTTCACATAGAATTTCTTTTAAACATATAAGTGTTATATATTTTCGTAATCTCCTTTTAAAACCCTTTATTTTGATACCCTACTCGACGGTATTGGAAAAAAATTTTTTTTTGAACTCCGCGATTTGGCCCCCAAAATCCACAATTTTTCTTAGTTTTTTAATTTTAATGTAGCCTATACATATATATATACACTCGCGCCATCAAGACGAATCTAACGACGTATATTTCATTCAAATCGGTTCATCCGTTTATGAGTTATGAGGGAACAAAGAAACGGACATACATACATACATACACGTCAAACACATAACCCTCCTTTTGGGCTTCGCCGCAGTCGGGTAAAAAGAGTTTGTTATGATTTTCATTAGAACCTGTTATGACTTTGATCAGAATAACTTGTATCCCCCACCCACTTGGGCCAGGAATGACCGAACGACTGGTATTGGGCAGACTTCTGTAAGGTCAACTGTACAAAGGAGAAACCCATTTCTGGGCCTGACGTTACACGAATCAGATATGTACCAAAAATATTGTCTATTTTGCTTAATTAACCTATTTAAATCTTAGCCTCATTAGCAATGGCTAAGTATAGAAAATAAGTAGAATTCTATTTTTTTATTTTAAACAAGCTTTGTAAACAACACTTGTTTCGTTAAAATAAGTCACTAACTTCACAAACGCTGTCATTATACAATAGAGCGTACCCTAAGAATATGTTCGATTTAGTGGAAATCGATACTGTTACAAATAATTAAATGATACTCCATTGTATTAGTATGATTACTTTTTTAGTTATTAAAATAGATGTAAAATCAAAATCTGGAATCTAATTTATTTTTAACGTAACCACCATTAAAAATCATTAAAACAAATAAATAATCGATAAAATCGGCCTGCACCACGGAATGCACTAGTAAACGCAAATGCCTGTCAATTGTCATGTCATTATTGTCACTCGTTTTTGCGCAAGTGAATGTGTTTTTCCGTATCTCTCGAGATTTTATTATTATTTTGCTGTTTTGACGACTTTACTAACATCATGAGTCTGTGAATTAATTGCGGAGTAGCAACGGACGGCTGCAATACAATAAGAAAGCGACGATTGGAAGATGAAATGCTTCTTTCAATTGTACAGGAACGGATAGTACCTCAAACGCAAGTGTGTCTGTTCACCGCCAAAAGGAGTCCGTTTAATCTGGCCCCTACTTTCCGGAGTGCGTCTGTACAAGTTACTGACAGTCTCGAGCTTCTTGGCACGAAGTTGAGCGCGAATCTGAACTTCGGCGCCTACATCGAGTCGAAAGCTCAAACTGCGGCGAAAAAGCTGGGCATCCTAAACAAGGTTAAGCGGTACTTCAAGCCTGGACAGCTTTCAGTATTATGTAAAGCTCAAGTCCGGTCTGGCATGGAGTATTGCTGTCACCTTTGGGATGGCTCAGCCAAATACCAGCTTGCCACACTTGACTCTGTAGAGCGCAGAGCCAGGAGGCTAATTGGTGACGATAAGCTGGTTAACAAGCTACATAGCCTGGCCCACCGTCGCAAAGTCGCATGTCTGTCGGTCTTCTACAGACTGTACTTCGGAGAGTGTGCGCAAGAGCTCCACGAGCTGATCCCACCATCTCCCTTCTTCCATCGGGAGACTAGACGTACTGCAGGGTATCACTGATACCTAGTCGACATTCCACACATTCGAACGAAACGCTTTGCTGGGTCTTTATTATGCGCACAGCCAAGGAGTGGAATTCCCTGCCTGCGTCCGTTTTTCCGAGTTCATATAACCCTAATCTGTTTAAGTCGCGAGTAAACAGGCTTCTACTGGGTAAGCTCGTTCCATCGTCGACATCATCTCTGCCCTTAGGGCAAGATTGAGGTCAAGAGCAAGCCCATTTATAATAAAAAAAAAAAAAAAAAACGGTCAGTCTGATTTTATCAATTTGGCCACTGCTGGGAGACGTGAAAATTGGGCCCGTGAAACCTTTCTAGATTTTATAATATATGACCAAATTCCAGCCCTGTAACGCCAGGCCCAAGTTTCTATGGACTTTGGTTTTCTCCTTTTGACTTCTGTTGAGACCGATGGAATTGTTTTAGAAATTCTATTTCACGTTTTACCCAACAATTATTTGCGATTAGTTTCGGTTCATAATGTCATCAAATAAGATACGATTTGAGAAAATACGGTCATTGCGACATGTGACGCAATTGCTGACTGTAAATTTGACTTTGACACGATAGAAACTGACAAAACGAGATCTTGTGATGATGAAGGGGTCAGACCTTAAGTGAGAGGTAAAAGATGCAAATGTAGTATGCAAGTGACTCAGATTGCATACATTGTGCAATGCTGTTCGTTGCTGCACGCGTGTGTTTACTTGAGGGCTGTGACCAACGTCCAGCATGGCAATGTAGCTAAAGGTACTAAATAAAGGCAATGTGTTGAGTTGAGTTGATGTTGGGTACCGGATGGAGGTCCCATGGTTGCCGGATGGAGGCAATGAGATGTGTTGAGGTTGGGTACCGAATGGAGGTCCCATGGTTGCCTGTTGGAAGCTGTGTGTGTTGTATGTGACGAAGCTGGGTACCGAGCAGGGCATTGCATACTGGATTTGATCGGATACTAGATTTGGTCGAAAGTTGATGATTCTTGAAGAATGTTGATTTCAATGTTGAGATTTTCTTAATGAGATTTGATGAGAAAATCAAAATCAAAATTCATTTATTCAAACTAGGCTGATAATCAGCACTTTTCGAAGGTCAAAATTTACTTTACCTACTTTACTACAGTGAAACTTGGTTAACTGGGACTTGGATAAGTGAGAAACCTCTCTAACTGGAACTCATACTGGGGTCCCATGAGACAGATTTGAATATCTGAGACACATTTAACCAGGTTTCACTGTATTTACATTTTTATAAGACAGTCCCCCAAAAACGCCCACCCATCGACACTTCCTAGTGTTTAGCTGGAAAGAAGAAGTGGCGGAACAAACTCCCCAGCACACATCTGTCTGTTAGGTTGGTTAGAAGAACCAGACTCGATACAATAGCAAGGTGTCAGTTACATTTAAGATTTACTACAGACACAATCAGTAATAAACAAAAGTATATAACAATAAACAATGTAAAAATAAAATAATAAATACATAACATAACAGTAAAATAATTTTGGAGAAAGAACACAAATAACAAACATTGTCTTGTGTTCAACTCAGCGACCAACTATTCTTATCATCTATGTAGTCGTTAATAGAATAGTAAGCTTTTAAACAAAGATTAGATTTAACTTTGGCTTTAAACTCATTAAATGGCAAGTCTAGAAAAGAAGATGGCAGTTTATTATAATAATAATAATATTCCACAACTATCACACAACGCCATCTAGTCCCAAGTTAAGCAGAGCTTGTGTTATGGGTACTAGACAACTGATAAACATACTTATATATTTCTAAATACATACATATTATAGATAAATTACACCCAGACACAGAACAAATGATCGTGCTCATCACACAAACATTTGTCCTGGGTGGGAATCGAACCCACGACCTCCGGCATAGCAGTTAGGGTCACTAACCACTAGACCAACAGGCCGGTCAGTCTTATAAAATGTAATCCCGAGCCCTACGAATGAATTGTGAACTTTGTGAAGCCGGTGAAAAGGAGCGCGTAGGTAGTTTATGCTTATTTCTAGTGTTAAAGTTGTGGATATCACTGTTTTTAGTGTAAAGGTGGATATTTTGTCTAATATATAAAATGTAGAATATGGATCAGAACAAAATTTTGTTTTGAATTGTGTGTGTGTGTTAATACTCCGACGTCTTGGTCAGGGAGGCCGAGTAAGGGACGATTTCCTTTCCGTGACTTCTTGTTGCAGATACCTCACACGAGGACGTGTGAAATGTCAAGATGGCCGTGTCGCAGATTCAACACCGAGGCACAATATTTAGAGTTGACAATTTAGAATAACGCAATAATAATAATTTTTAAAACAACTATCCGGTACAACATGAAATAAAATCTCTAATAGTAAATCGATAATCATAACCTCAGTAAATAATTGTGAAGTACAAACTATCATGACCTATCCCGGGTCAATTTACAATGTTATTTACACGCTTGCCACTGAACTGTAACGAAACATTTTTGATCAGAGAGCATTCGGCACCACATTTTTGATCAGAGAGCATTCGGCACCAGAATCATAGTAAAATGGATACGACTCACCAGATATTCATCAGCACACTGCTGGGATTGCTCACATAGCAAACTTCAACACGTCGCTCGCTATTTGCCTCTGCTGCAGGCTGCAGGCTGCAGGCACTGCTTGGTCAGCCTGCCGCGCCGCCGCGCTGCCAACCGCGCGCCGCCAAGCCGCGTCCCGCCGCCGCGCCGCCGTCGCCGCTGCCTGAGTAAATTCTCAGTGCACCGTGACGTCATCGCGCCATTCTTCGTATTTTCTTCAGCTTGAGTGAATCCCGGTTCTGATGTCGCATCAGGGTCTTCGCGATCGTCATCACCATACGGGGCACTCCAGACTATAAACAGCTCCTTAAAATCGCTCCATTTCATCCCAGGACAAGATATGGACGACCGCCATGACGAAACTTCTCCCATGAGTCTCGTGGAATTCACTGCTTCCCCTGTAGGCACGCCACAGCGCCGGTTTCACGGCGCTGCTGTCTTCACAGCACCCCGGCGGTCCATCCCCACCAGGTGAGACCAACGGTTACCCGGAGGAGGCCCAGCGGAGGACGACCAGCGACGGAGGTGCCGACTTACGACGCACCTACAGTGGATGTGTGACTCCCGTCCTTCCCGTGTCTCCCACGAGTGCGCGGTTCAAAGCAATCATCAACGATGCACCTTGACTATTCAGATCGATAACATACATGTCGGCTGTTGCCAACCAAGCCCGCGAGACAATATTCCGTTTTTCAGGGTCAAAATGCGGTAGGCGAATATCCGTACCCGCAAAAGGTGATTTCATTGCTTGCACAATAGTCATAAAGTTTTTGTTTATTTGCTCGAACAGAAAACACCACATTTCCGTTTCTATGTCACTTTCAGACGCACACGCATTGTCTTTACACTTTTCCGGCCTAGTACTGTCACTTACACTATGTAGGCGTTAAAGTTACCATCACACTTCTGATGACGAAGGTAGCACAACTATTTCGGGTTCATCGTTGTCAGAGTCCAAGTTCGGTATGGCGGAGGTACGAAATAATAGTCTCAACACTGATAACAACCGCCTATTTATTTACTTCCGATAACAAATTAACAAAATCTCAAACGATCAAGCCGATGGAAATGGGGTTTGGGCGCAGAACGTCAGAAACGCAAAATGACAGATTAGCAAATTGTCAGAAACGCATAATGCCAGGTGTCGCAAAATGACAAGATCTGATAATGACAGATTCGCAGAATGTCAGATTCGCAGAATGACAGATTCGCAGAATGCCAGATTCGCAGAATGACAGATTCGCAAAATGCCAGATTCGCAGAATGCCAGATTTGGCGCGAGGACTTAGAAAATTTTCGTGAAAAATATTTTTTTTTTTTTTCGGAAATTCCTCTTTTTTTCAGTTTTAGGTTGAGCTTGACCATATAAATTATTTGGGTTCTGAGAACCATGGTCCTACAACGCACCGTTTCCGAGTTATGGTCCTACGAATTTTACTTCGTTTTATCTAGAATGCTCTATATTTCCAAAATTGTAGCTCGGATGAAAATCTTTCATGGAAAAAAAAATTTACTCTAGTCGAACACTATGAGATGGTGAAAAAAAGTGTCGGTCGATCTTCTTGTGTATCCTAGGGCGCAGGACTTGGTAAAATTTTCAGAGGTTTTATTTTTTCAGATTTCAGCTATTTTTATTGCAGCATCTTACTAACCTTGTCCATAGAAACAATTTAAGCTCTGAGACACATGGTCCTACGACACACCATTTTGGAAATAAAGAGTGTTCTAGATAAAACGAACTAAAATTCGTAGGACCATAACTCGGAAACGGTGCGCCGCAGGACCATGGTTCTCAGAACCTAAATAAGTTCTATGGTCAAGGTTAACTCAAAACTGCAACAGAAAAATCAGATTTCCCAAAAAAAAAAACAGGAAAATTGACTGTTGAAAATGTTTTTTTTTTACAATTTTTAATTTTTGTATTTTCTTTGCTGCTCATAGTGCCTCTAAGCGTATACCCCAACTCCTAAAAATCCGAAGAAGGAACATGGGTGGTTTTTAGTCAGTAGAAGTCTGACACTCCCTTTCGCTCTGCCCAAAAGCGGGGTCAGGGGGCCGGTCATTTGATGATTTTTCACCAACAGGGAAAAAAAAAGCTTTGACACTTACACCACAAAAAAAACATATCTGACGTTTTGCATATCTGTCATATTGCGAACCTGACATTTTGCGAATCTGTCTTTTTGCGAATCTGTCTTTTTGCGAATCTGTCATTTTGCGTTTCTGTCTTTTCGCGAACCTGTCATTTTGCGTTTCTGTCATTTTGCGTTTCTGACCATTTGAGAAAAAAATCTCACACCTGACGATTTGCTAATCTGGCATTTTGCGTTTCTGACATTCTGCGCCTAAACCACAAGCCGATTAAGTACGGAAACGCGGTAAGTTCGATACAGGCGGGCAGAACAACCGTTCGCGCTCGTGTCTCCCCAAAAAGTAACGTCCCTCAAGTCAAATAATGCGTCCAATGTCAACGTCAACCGACCACTGACAACAGACCCCTGACATGTGACAACTGTCAGCTGTCAAACCAGACCTGCCACGCTCTGTATCGACCTCACCCAAGCTCACTGCTTGACGTTTCCGAAAAACGATGATAGTTCCGAAAAACGATGATAGATGGCGTTATTCTAATTGCGACATATATAATAGTAGTAGTATAGTATAGTTATATATAATTATATTTATTTTATTGTTGATATTGAAAGGGAGCGTAGGGCTCTGGCGGTCCGAGGTAACATGTTGGCCCGAAGATTCGCCCGGTGTAGCACTTTAGTGAAAATAACACTGTTTAAGGCATATTGCCAGTGCTTTTACACGGGGAATCTTTGGATCAGCTATACCAAATGAAACCGTGGATGACCTACGCGTACAATATAATAACATTTTTAGGATGCTGTTGGGACTGCCGCGATGGTGCAGTGCTTCTACTATGTTTGTGCAAAACCGAACTGACGGCTTCCAAGCCGTCATTCGCAAGAAAACCGCGTCGTTGTTGTCAAGGTTGCGGGCGAGTGGCAACGGCATCTTAAAAACTGTGGCGGAGAGTGTCGACTCTCCGATTATTAAAAGTTTTGTGAGAAGGACAATCACTGAACATTAGTTTGGGGATGTCCTTTTCACAATACTATTTAGTCTGTGTTCTCTGTTCTATTCAATTGCTAACACTAGATATAAGTTATTTTGGTTACTGTTTACTAACAATATGGATCACGTTGTCTGAGAAATAAAGAATATTATTATTATTATTGGACGTATTTGACTTGAGGGACGTCACTTTTTGGTGAGACACGAGCGCGAACGGTTGTTCTGCCCGCCTGTATCGAACTTACCGCGTTTCCGTACTTTAATCCATTTCCATCGGCTTGATGGTTTGAGATTTTGTTAATTTGTTAACGGAAGTAAATAAATAGGCGGTTGTAATCAGTGTTGAGACTATTATTTCGTACCTCCGCCATGCCGAACTTGAACTCTAACAACGATGAACCCGAAATAGTTGAACTACTGTCACGTAGACCTCTCTAAATGTTGCCCTGGAGGGCCACGTGGCAAAGAAAATAAATAAAACAAAAATATCTCTGTCAAATGTGTAATAAAAACAAAGTTACACACACTGACAATGACAACTTTTATATATAATAAAAAACTAACTCAGCGACAGGGGTCGCTTAAACTAAAATTGGGTTCCTTTGGTGTGTGGTGGTAGATTCCTTAATTATAGGTTTCACAAGGTTCCTACAGCTAATACCACTTAAAATTAATATAAAAAAAGATGCACCGACCTCGCCGCTTCCATGCGTTTAGTGGAAAAAATACTCGCAGACCTGACAGAGGGCTCCACCCAGGTCACGAGCCAACAATCCGGACAGCGCCGCCGATGCAGCAAGTGGCAGATTGACGAGCAGGTCACTCGCCTCGAAATAATCTCCCAAAAGGGATTCAGTTTCAAATCCTTACTTTCTTCGATTTATAATTCTCCTTGATTTTCGTATCGTTAACGATTCCGTGTTTATCAATTTATTTAAACTGTATGAATTTAAATTTCCCGTTCTGAAAATGACACGAGTCTATGTATCGATAAAATAACGAAAGACCAAATCGCTCATGTGCGCAGGCATAGCCCATGTCATGTGGCCTAGGATTCATTCGGAAAAGTCCTAGGCCCGAGAACATTCCATTGTAACCTGGAAGCAGAATCAACACTGAACTAACGAAACGAAAACTCCCTAATCCGGGATTTCCACGAATATCCTAGAAAGAAACTCACCTTAAGTCACCTTACGATAAAACCAAAAACTCATGGAATTATGACTAGCGTCGTTAAATGAAAAATAAAATAACCTTCTCAAAACGAAGTCTTTGCAAATTCTCTGTCCACTTGTCAAGAGCTCAGGGTTACCCGCCTCAATTTCCAATTCCGACCTAACTCCCGGAATGTAGGACTTCTTCCTAATCTAAATTTTGAAAGCGAACACATACCACAGCAATTAAAGCTTACTCAGACGAAATAATATTACTGAATAACTTACAATGAATCTAGTTGGAATATTTACCACTAAACGACGTTTGAATCCACAACAAGTATTTCCTCAACTTTGGAACATTTGCAATGTTAGGAAAACCAGCCTTCTCCTGGCAACACAGTAACTCAATCAGATGCTGTGATTGGTCGGGCACGTCATTGGCGGAGGGCCTTGGCGCGTTCCAGAAAATTATTGTTTCCCGTTTAATTAAAGGGATCTTTGACAGTCTTATAGTGGATTTCAACTCAGATAATAATAATAATAATAATATTCCACAACTATCACACAACGCCATCTAGTCCCAAGCTAAGCAGAGCTTGTGTTATGGGTACTAGACAACTGATAAATATATATAGATATAGTTTCAACACCCTTGTGTAAATTATTTCTTGGTTTGAACACTATATTTAATTGCTGTGAATGTAAAATTTTAACCAATAGGGTGAAAGGGGCGGACCCACAGATCTGACATTGAACTGAGTTGTAATTGCGCTAAGGCGCGAAAATTCTAATTGTGGTCTATTGAAAATCACCACGTTACACTACCTTTGTTATATATATTTTTTTTTCACTTTCAAAATGATTTTCCTAGAAAGTCCTTATAAAGTTCTACTATTCAGATTTTTTTAATATTTTCTAAACTTATGGTTCAAAAGTTAGAGGGGGCGTTAGGGGGGGATTATTTCCGAAATTATTGACATTATCAAAAAATGATTTTAGTAAACCCCTACTCATTTTGAAATACCTTTCCAACAATATATCACACGTTAGGGTTGAAATTAAAAAAAAAATCACTTCCCACTTTACATAGGGGGGCTACCCTAATAAAACATTTTTTTTAAATTTTTATTTTACCACTTTGTCGGCGTGATTGATACACATATTGGTTCCAAATTTCAGCTTTCTAGTGCTAACGGTCACAGAGATTAAGCGAGGACGGACAGACGGACAGACAGACATTGCGAAACTATAAGGGTTCCTAGTTGACTACGGAACCCTAAAAAACCGGGATAGCATAATTATGTCTATCCCCAACGGATAAGCTTTTACTATTAATCGAATCTAATCGTAATCCTAATCCTAACTTCCTAACTAATATCACAGACAAGCACATCAATATGTTTAAAAAAAACAGCACTTCAAACGTCTGTCTGCAACCGAGTAAAAGCAGTAGGTAATTACTTTTTTACTATTGAAATGTAAACCAATTACTATCACTAAGTATTATAAAATACTATCTCAGAAAAACCACAGTGAACCTTCAAAACTGATTTATTGTCCAAACTTATTAATATTCTTACAAATTATTTAACTAGGTAGGTATTCCAAACTTATTTCGAATTTTATCACCGATACAACAATCTCTCTCTCCCGTCCGCTAGGAGCGTCACCCTCAGTGTGTCCAGCCTAAAAAAATCCTTTTTAAATCCGCATCTTTCGCCGTCAGTATGGCCAGTTGTAAATTTTAAACTGTATGGTTTCGGATATATTTATAAAACCTTACACTCGACCATCCTGACGACGTGTATGTCCTCATACACGTATCTGGTGAAACCTTACACTCGGCAAGATCGGACACATTTCAAAAGAATTACATTATTGAATAAATAAGAAAATTTTAAATCAAATTATTAAGTAACCTTAATGGACATATCTGATTACAAATACAAATCTATCCCGAAAATTACAAACATAAAACTTTCTTTCTATCAAACAATATCTTTAGAATTAATTCTTAAAACAAGTTATCCTTATAATTAATTATTCTTATATCCAAGTATCCTTGTAACCAAGTATCTTTGTATCCAAGTACCCTTGTATCCAAGTATCCTTGTAACCAAGTATCCTTGTATCCAAGTACCCTTGTATCCAAGTATCCTTGTAACTAATTATCATTGTAACCAATTAGCCGTGTAACCAATTATCCTCATAACCAATTATCCTTGTAACCAATTATCCTTATAACCAATTATCCTTGTAACCAATTATCCTTGTAACCAATTATCATTGTAACCAATTATCCTTATAACCAATTTTCTATCCCTTAATTTAACTAAAATTAACCATAAATCTGTAAACCGATCCGTTTCTTCGGATGTTATGGTTTAACAGATCAACCATGAGTTTTGCTTCTTTCAGGTCAAGACGCAAAATCTTTCCGCGATTTCTTTTGCCTGACCTGAAAAAAGAAAAAAACAACATGTGAATAAACACTATAAAAATTAACAATTTTATCAACATACAATGAACAGTTTAGGCTATTTTTACCACCTACTTAAATGTTTTGTCATTTAATTCGACATAATATCGTCATCAATTGCATCATTATCGGTGTCATTATCGACTTCCAAAGAGTCAACATGAATCCACGGTCGCATCCGGTCAGCGGCAACTGTAGTCTTTCGCTTTTTCTTCATTCCCTCAAAACCCGCGATTGGTGCCACTTTATACCGATCATTACCTATTATCTTCACTATTCTAAAAGGACCTTCATACGAGGGCATCAGTTTTGTACTCTTGCCATCATTTTGAAATGCAACTTTGGTAATTTTAACTAAGTCACCGTTTTTGTAAATACGCGCAGGTCGTCTTCCTTTGTCGTAATATAGTTTTTGTGCTACCTGAGTTTTATCAATTCTGTTTTTAACTTCATCGCGAATAGATTGCAAGGAGGTGATCTCACGCGTTGTTTCGGTTATCTCGTTTAATGCTGCGTTAAACTCACTATTCATTCCCATCCCAAACATAACTTCAGCGGGTGCCCTACCTGTCGTCTTTTGTACCGTATTATTTAGGCCCCATTGAATTCTCCCTAATTTGTTATCCCAGTCTTTTTCATCTGCGTTAAGGTTCTGTGCCGTCAACGAGTCGAGGACGGTCCTGTTGTACCGTTCAACTTGACCGTTGGCCCTTGGGCATGCAACTGCATTTAGCACATGCCTTATGCCACGGTCTAGACAAAACTTTCTAAATACGTGGGAAGTGAAACAGGACCCTCGATCACTAACAACACGGTCAGGGGCTCTGAACGTGTCAAATATTTCCTGCAGGACTTTTATCACATTTTGCGTATTGGTATTCCTGACCGGCTTGATGAACAAAAACTTGGTGAACGAGTCTACAATAGTCAATATGTGAGTATTACCTCTTTTGGATTTAACAAAGGGTCCAAGGTGGTCAATGTGCAATGTATGAAAAGGCATTGCAACCTTCTCAATAGGATGTAGTAATCCTTCACGCGTGTTCGTACCTTTTTTTGCGTATGCACAGTCGATACAGGACGCTACATACTTTTTTACGAAACGTTTCATTTTTGCAAACCAGTAATGCCTTTTTATTCTATCTAAGGTTTTCTCGAAACCAACATGACCTATATCATCGTGGTTTCTCTTACATAACTGCCACCTTGCACCCTTTGGGACCACCCACCTCACACATTCCTTGTCACCCCCAACACACCTAAAGAGCTTGTTATCTTTTAAAACGTAGTTATCCTTGATGTACTCTACCCCTTGAGGGTCTAAATCGCTAGCAACAATGTCACGAATTCTACACAATTCTGAATCCCCTAATTGTAACGTAAGTAGCCAGTCCTCGTCATTTATAACCATAACGGAGGGATATTGTTCGGGACTCTGAGATTCTATATCAACTATTGGATTCCTGGATAACGCGTCAACATGACTCATCTTTGTACCCGCCCTATATTCCACAGAGCAATCAAACTCCTGTAAAGCCAGCCACCATCGAGCAATTCTCGGAATAAGATCGCGTTTTACAAAAGTGGAACGTAGTGCACTACAATCGGTCACAATTTTGAATGGCTTTCCTAAAAGATATACCCTCAGTTTTTTAAGAGCGCAGATAACGGCTAATGTCTCCAGTTCATAGGAGTGAAAATTCTTTTCCTCGGGCGTCGTCTGACGACTATAATACGCCACTGGATGAAAAGAACCCTCACTTCCCCGAGCACGCTGCAAGAGAATGCCGCCAACACCTATTTTACTAGCGTCCGTGTGAAGTTCGGTATCGGCTAAAGGGTCGTAAATGGCAAGTACCGGTCTATCTACAAGTTTGGCCTTTAGAACTTGAAACGCTTCTTGTTGATCGTTCGACCATTCCCACACTGCATTCTTTTTAAGTAACTTAGTAATAGGGTGAGCCAGTTGAGCAAACCCTTGTATAAACTTTCTAAAATAGCTAACAAGCCCTAGAAATTGTCGCACGCCGTGCACATTGTCTGGACGGGGAAAATCGACTACACTCTGGATTTTTGCATTTCCTGGCCGCATACCCACTGAACTGATTTCAAAACCTAAGTAATTTATCGTGTTTTGTAGAAAACTACACTTAGATAAATTTAACTTAAGATTTGCCTTACGTAATAAAACAAGCACGTCTTCTAAACGATCTAAACATTCCGTGGGATTCCTACCAAAAATTAGCACATCATCGATGTAGACGGTGGCTTTGTCAAAACGAGCTGAACCAAGGACATGGTTCATCATGCGCTGAAATACAGCAGGTGCGTTTGCCAAGCCGAACGGCATACGATTGTACTCGTATTGACCGTCCGGTGTGACAAACGCCGTCAAATGCTTGCTGTCTTCAGATATGGGCACCTGATAATAACCAGACATTAAATCAAGTGTAACGAACCATGCCTGTCCAGATAACCTTGCTATCTCATCCTCTATGACAGGTATCGGATATCTCTCTTTAACAGTAATCGAATTCAGTAATCGGTAATCGACGCACAAACGAACACCACCCTCCTTTTTACGCACGAGAATGATTGGACTGGCATAGTTGGACACTGACTCCCGAATGATCCCTGCCCGTAACATATCATCTATCATTCCTCGAACCTTTTCACGTTCATGATAAGAAAGACGGTACGGTCTATAAACTACCGGACGTTGACTACTCAACTCGATTCTCATTTCAAATACTTTAGTGCAACCTAAATCAACTAACTCATAAGCAAAACACTCCTCGTGACGTCGTAAGAGTTCTATGAGCTTGGCCCTGTCACTATCTGATACAGCGGTGCCCACGTGTATTTGACTCTCATCAAGCCGTTTGCCCGAACACACTCCAGCTTGATGGTCTGAATCTGGAGATTCAGTGTTCTCGAGACTGTTCACTACTTGCACCTTCTCGGCTCGAGCAAACACAAAATTGTCTTGAAACCAACACGGTACTGAACAAGGCGTCACTGTAACAAAGAGTGAACCATTCTTCACCTCGTAAACACCACCACAAACTAAGAATTGTTTATTTGGCTTCCCTACAATTCTAGTATCTAACACTACGCTACCAGAAAAGACTGTCTCTATTTTAGCTCTTATACTAGCAGGACCATAAATGCGATTACAACCTATTACCCTTACCCTTTCTAAGTGTTCTTCATGATCATAGAGGTCTGGTAACTCGTTTCCGATGTGCAAAAACTGTAGCTTGTTCGCATCTTTATAAACCACAATGTGTGGCTGCTCAGAGTAACTTTGACCAACAAGCATCGACTTTTCCAGCATGTTATCATCTACAATCCTACATGAAACAGTAGCAGCTACGCCATCGATACTAACCTTCAGCTTTGCAGAACCTATAGATTGCACGAGACTGTTGCCAAAGCCCTTCATTGTCGTCGGAGTATGATCATGACAAAGTCCAAGAACTGAAAAATCTGATTGCCTTATAAGCGTGACCTCACTGCCAAGATCAATGAATGCCTCCCGAAGAAAACCATTAACATCTACGGTTTTCATAAATTTTCTACTTGGAGAAGAACTGGAAATGCGCATGGTCTTTGCCACTGGGGCAGCCTTCGCCGGCCCTGCATCTTGTTTGATTCTACAGACCTCATGTTTATGCCCCACTTTGTTGCAATTACTACATTTAATCAGAGGTTTCGGACACCTAGAATACGGATGCCCTTTCTCCTTACAATTGTAACAATACAACTGCGTATTTATCTTCGAACTCGTTTTATTATTTTGTTTGTCATCTACTGTATTAATATTCCTATCCCTGAACGGCGGTTGTTGTGTGGAAAGTTCTTTATTATTGCTTAATAAGAATTTTAAAAGCTGGTCCGGTTGCTCACAACGTAGTGCCAAAGCACTTGACCTCATAGTCCTATCACCGATACCGTGAATGATGCAATCAACAGCCCGCTTATCTGTTATTTCGCATTGATTCAATAGTGCCAGCTTCTCATAATAATATAGCTCGATTGGTTCGTTAGGCCTACTTTTTCGCTTTGACATGTCTTCTAAAATTTGGCCGTAATTTTGTTCAGAGGGGAAAGCATCCATTAATTTTACCTGCCACTCTGCCCAAGTAAACAATATTGTGTTGAGACTTTCATACCAAGTTTTACCTAAACCAGTCAGCTTTTGCATGGCAAAATGAATTACAGTCTTCTCGTCCCAATCATAAACCTTAGCACATTCGTTGACTTTTTTGAGCCATATATCTATACGTTGGTTTTTTTCTGAAGGATTAAACTCGGGAATTATATTTTTATGATCTATGTTTCTATTATGAGATACAATGGTCTGGTTTTGAGGCTGAGCTGGCAAAACATCTTTAATGGACTGTATTATTTGTATTAGGTCTTTAGAAGAAAAGGTGGGACTACATGACCTTTTGGTGTGATGATCTCTGCTCGTAGAACCTCGATCTTTTCTGTTGCGACTACCCGGCAGCACTCTGCGACTGCGCTCCCGGCTCGTCCCAACATCAGGTGAGTCACGTCGTTCGCTCCGCCGCCGATGCTCGCTGTCGCGTTCCTTTTGCAGATCGATCTCCATCCGACGAATGCGTGCCTGCTCTTGCAACAAAACTTGTTCTCGTTCCAGCAGGCGCCGACTACGACTGCGGCTACGGGTGCGGGTGCGGCTTCCTTGTCGTGCGCTCTGCTGGCTGCGCCTGGAGCGCGAGCGATCCCGCCGTGGAGTATCCAAGCTCCGATGACTTCCATTTCCTCCATCCATTTCGGATCTTGATCCCACTTCTGAGATATAAAATACTATCTCAGAAAAACCACAGTGAACCTTCAAAACTGATTTATTGTCCAAACTTATTAATATTCTTACAAATTATTTAACTAGGTAGGTATTCCAAACTTATTTCGAATTTTATCACCGATACAACAATCTCTCTCTCCCGTCCGCTAGGAGCGTCACCCTCAGTGTGTCCAGCCTAAAAAAATCCTTTTTAAATCCGCATCTTTCGCCGTCAGTATGGCCAGTTGTAAATTTTAAACTGTATGGTTTCGGATATATTTATAAAACCTTACAGTATACAGAATTACAGATATAAAACAAAGTCTTCCGCCGCCGCGTCGGTTTGTCGGTCACCAATGGATAGAGTGGTTATTGACTTAGGTATAAATATCATTTTATGAAGACTTTTGGTCGCGATAACCGACATCCATGAGGGCGAAGTGCCATCTATATTTTATAAAATGCAAAGCTGACTGACTGAGGATCAACGCATAGGCCAACCCCAAACATTTCGCACACGTATTCCACTAATGACGTAGGCATCCACTAAGAAAAGATTTTTCAAAATTCAACCTGCAAGGGGGTGAAACATGGGATGAAAGTTTGTACCGAAAATCGTAATTTATGATATTTCCGACATCCATGCGGGCTAAGCCGCGAAAGCTAAAATTACGGTCCCGGCGGTGTCGGGAGGTCGAGCGGTCCAAGGAAGCAGTGGTTAGGGATCTAGAGACAGGAGCCGCCTCACAATGCGAGCCGTATCGAGGAGTACTGCCTTCTCCAACCGCCTAAGTAAGAAGTGCTTCGAAAGATGTCCGTCGAGGCTCTTGGCCTTAAGTGCATTGACTGTTACGATAATCGGCACAGTGATAGCCGAGTTCACATTCCTCATGTAGAAAACCTCTTGTGCCAAGTAGAGATATTGTATTTATATCTCTTTCCTAGCTTTCACGAGGTTCTCTTCATGCGGGATGGACATAGACTAACATTACGAGGTGCACTGGTCCCCGGTAACGGGGTTGTCGCCACCGATCCCGGGATCCGACACCCACTATTTAGGACTTATTGGCAACAATAGTCCTCTCAGTAATGATAGACTGATCCTAGTACAATGTGATATTTTATGGTGTTTCTTAAAAACTGGGTCGGGCACTATAGGTACGGTAGGTATACCTCAGATTCCACAAGTCTATATTTCAAGACAAGTTGCTTGTGAATTATCCTGGCTACTTCATCGTGCCTGTGCAAGTACTCGCCGTTAGCCAGGTCCGAACAACTATAAATAATATTATGTCTGATGGACTGCAGCTCAGTTCATAATCGCAGACAAAACCTTCAATTTCCCCAAAGAGATCTCCGAAACGTAACCAGGACACAGTAGTTAGAAAATCTACATCGGGCCCATGAATAGGGTAGTTGACAAAAAAAAACTAATTAGTCCGTCAGATAGATTTCCAAAAATTATTGAACACGTATTTTTTCTTTTTTCGCGGAAACAAAAAATGAAGACGATACAGTGCTTCGAAAAGTCGTGAAACGTCACAGGTTGGTCCATTTTTACCAGACTATGACGTCAAAAGCCTCCTCTCCATGTTCTTTGGCAAGCTTTATTTTCGTAAATTTTTACTAATTTGATAAAACAAAAAACACGTTTCCAATATTTTTCGATAATCTAACTGACGGACTGAACAGAATCATATTTTTTTTAGTCAGTCAACTACCCTAGCGCTCGTGAAGCCTTCCCATACTTCGTTGCGGTCACACGTAATACATAAAGGCTTCTCTTTTAGCCATGGTCAGCGGAGTGAGTTCCTTGTCCACTGCGAATACATCGCTGTGCATACTCACCTCTGCTTTAAGAAAATAATCTCTGAGACTGCACAACTCGCGTTTGCAGAGGGATTTCCTTCGCATTTACAAAGCCTCAACCCCCGCACTTCCGCGGGATGTACAGTCTCATCACCGATAATCGTGGGTGATACACCTGGTTTAAGCCGCGTATCCACTAGCAAACAATTGACGCGCAACATGTTGCCCAACATTTTGAAAGTCAGCGCGGAACTTTTGTTAGACAACGTTGTCTGACTACACATCTACTATATACTTTAATTACAATGTTGCGCGCCAGTTGGCAACGTCGCCCGCTGTTATGCAGCATTGCCGTACATGTTGAGCGTCACGCACGTGTCGCGCGCCAAATGTTGCCTAGTGGAAACACGGTTTTATGGTCAGCAGTGGACTGACTCTCCTATCCTGGGCATCGACGTGCGTCGGTCTGAGTGCGCCGAAAATGTACATTACAACTGGCTTGACCCAACCGTTAAAAGTGCGCACCTTGTTTTCGCCTGAAAGAAGGCTATTTCCTATTTATTATCAGGCAAGCAGTTCAGACAATTGATAGCTAGGTACCTGTATCCTGTTATTCCCCACTTTAATTAGTTTCGTCTTGCAGTATTATAGATGTTTGTCTAGGCGTTTTCCGAATTGCTTGGGCATTACATATTCTGGGAGCTAATTCTATGCTCTATAACTTCGGTTGTTTTAATACATACCTACCTGCCAAATATATACTCGTATATTGCATTGCTATATTGTATTTCTTGCTTCTAGAGCCAGCGATTTCAACTCGAATACCTGTGTTGAATTCTATATTCCTACATGAGTTTGATTAATTTGGTTGTATCCTCTGCGATTTCGGCTACCACGCGAACGAACTCGCAGGCAAAAACTAGTATTGTTTATAGGACTCTGAGCTGTGAGCGAGCAGACAGGTGAGCCAATATGGACCCTCTGACGACACTCGCGGGAAGTAATGGCTTGCGTCTATTTGTAGCCGAGATGTGACCACGCGGTATTTACCTAGTTATTCAATAAGTAGTCGTGCTCCATTCCAGGCTGCTTCACTCGGATCAATTGTCTTCTACATCTAGTCGCCGCCTCTTTTATGCACCGCACTGTCTGCTCGCTCGGGTCCATATTGGTTCTTTACCCGAAATTGTTCTTCCTAACGATTTGTAATCCGAATGATCACTCTTCCTAAAATTTTTCATCCTAAAGTTTTCATTCATACTATTCATACTATTTTCATAACACTCATGTTTCCGAAAATTGTAATTCATAATATCATTATACAGACATATAATAAATCTGTAGAAAAAATATTTTTGTACATTGAAAATATTTAAAAAAGGAATTTTCAGGGTGTTATAGTATAACCAACAGAACTCATTTCCAGCATTTTTGGAATTTTTGTCTGTTTGTCTGTTTATCTGTTTGTCTGTTTCGATGACTAAGCATCACGTAAAATTTACGAAACTAATGTAGGTAACTTTTATACATAAATATTGTGTGTAACTTGGGGTATTACTTAGTCTTTGTTTCATCGTAATCGGTGCTCTCTATCAAAAGATATTTGAATTTATAGTTTTCAAGAAGAACTTTATCATTATGATCATGAATGAGACATGCAGCGACATCTATTAAACGAATATGGTACTTATTAATAATGCCTTCAAAAGATAACTTTAGTAAAGTTATGATAGCTTAAGGTACTCTGTAGGTAAGTAGTCTAAATGACACTGCTTTCAAAGTCTACTTTAGTCTACGTAGCCTAAACTCTAAACCCTATAGTGTGATTGATCGCTTTCCATGCATTCAATTTTAGCAGTTTATTTTCGTCTTCGATAGATGGCGTTGTTTTTATTTCTTGCGTAGCCCATGGTGTGGGGTGTCATTAGATAGGTCTTTGAAAAAGATTGTGAGTTTGCTTATACACTTTTTCGATTAAGGGATTCGTTAGTGAAATATTAAGCTATAAAGTGCAAATTTTGTTAGACTCAAGTCAGGCTACCACTTCTTATTTGCTACAGCGTCTATAAGTTAACGCAGGGCAATTATTTAATGTAGGCACTTTTGTCTAAGCGACGCAATTTGGTTTTCGACAACCACGCGAACGAAGTCGCGGGCACAGCTAGTTGTAAATATATTTTAACTCCTACTGTTTTTTATCATAACGCTTTTATTCCTCAACATAATTACCATAACATTTTCACTCATACAACTGTTTAGAATGATTAAAGGTCGTTTCACCGATTTTTGTCTTGAAATGAAATAAATGAATGAAATTCAGGTCAGAGAGTCGTCTTAGGGGCACTATGAAAAAAATACTTAGAAAAATTTCGCGATCAATTTCGAGGTAGCTCGGCTCGCGCGTAGTTGGTCGCAGTTCTAACCTAACCTAACCTATGGATATCTTTGCATAGTATATAAGGTCCCATTAAAATAGGTGGAAAAATTTTAACACAGCGTTTAGTAAGCCTAACTAAAGACATCTAAACAAAAAAAAAACACTGGATAAAGTGATTTTATTTTGACTTAAAATAATAAATTGCCGGCACTCTAGAACAAACTCATCCTATAAAAGTAGGTATTTTAATGTCTTTTTCTTATATTTTTTTTACTATTGTCCTTATTTTAGCGGTCTGAATGATTTCTAAAATTTTGTCCACCTATTTGAAGAAAACACTCAAACGTTTGTCAAATGCATTAAGAGTCTTAGTTTTACAGAATGTTACTCAAGTAATGACCCAGAAATAGCTTACAATTATTTTTACGAACTATTTAAACTATTCTATGATTTGTGTTTTCCGACAATACGTGTAAAAATACCAATTTCTAAAAAGCCAAACTCAAACTCAAACTCAAACTCAAATCGTTTATTTCAATTAAGCCATTACAGGCACTTTTGAATGTCAGAAGGACGGAAGAAGAACGAAACTACGAGTGCAATGCGCCATTCCGAAAGCCACCACGCCGAACCACACGCCACCGAATGCCCGCAACAACGAACACTGCGAGCACGAAAGCACCCAGCGACGCAAACCGCAACAACGAATGCTCGAGACCCCGAATCACGGAACAACGAATGCACGCCGCAACGTGCAACCGCCGCCCCGCGACCCGGAGCCCCGCACACCCACCGCCACGGCACACGCCGCCGCGCGCCCCCGCACCCACACCACTCGCCGCCGGCAACATCCGGCGCCGCGCAGCCCGACGCAGCAACTCCCGAAACGACGCATTGCACTCCTACGCTACAGTCACAATCACAAGGCATAATAACTTGTGAAAGTACTGTAGTTGCCAGTTCCCTAACGTAGATCTCATGAAGAAGAACGGGCAAGAAACTCCATGGACACTCTTTTAAATTAGAATTTGTTACAAAATCTTGGTACATTATATCATTCATGTTGAGATGGTATATTATGTGAGAACTATGTAGCAAGACGTGCAAGTTAAGAGCGTCCAGAGTAAAAAGATATAATAAACAAATCAAAAAGAAAAATATATTTACACCATGGCAACTAAGGAATGACCAGTCTCCACTGACAGCGCCCGTTCACGAACATGACGCATGGATCAGCACCATTCAACTCAACCATTTTGAAGGGAACTAAATGATCCGACACACCCGCCACCATCAGCGAGACATTTGAGTGAGCATGACATTCTCTCAGCCACCAGGGCAACGTCACTAAAATATAACTAAATGTAAAAATGTAAAAAGGGGCTTTATAGTACATAGTACTCACACATGTGCCATGCAATTATACAATATTAAGACATTGAATCTATACAATGCAAAGATATTTTTACAATCTTCTGCAGCCTCTACAATAACTTCACATGATAATCGATGTAATTGCCCCTATGGTTGTGGAGCAGGACCAGCATGGAGCCAAGCATTTTTATCATCAATGTAATCCCCCAACTTATAGTATGCTTGCCTACATAGTGTGCGTTTTACACAAGTTTTAAATTTCGTCTCACTCAGTTGAAGAATGTGAGGGGGTATTTTATTGTAACATTTTAAACAGTACCCCATGAAAGATGAGTCTACTTTAGCTAGCCTGAAACCTGGCTGAACTAGTTGGTCCCTATTTCTCGTATTATAGTGGTGTCTATCACCTCTTTTGCTAAATAAATGCAGATTTTTCTTGACGTACATGATGTTTTCATAGATGTATTGACAAGGTACTGTCATGATGTTAATTTCCTTAAACAGCTCTCTCAGAGAATCGCGCCTTCGTAGACCGTATATGGCTCTAATGGCTCTTTTCTGCAGAATAAATATAGACTCGACGTCTGCAGCCCGTCCCCATAGTAAAATACCGTATGACATAACACTATGAAAATAGCTAAAATAGACTAGTCTCGCGGTATCTACGTCAGTAAATTGACGGATTTTCCTAACAGCATATGCTGCTGAACTCAGCCGTCCTGCAAGAGATGTTAAATGCGGACCCCACTGTAGCCTTGAGTCAATCGTTATCCCCAAGAAAACAGTTTCATTGACAAATTCTAGTTTCTCTTGATTCAATACTATGTCACAATCAGTACTTTTGACATTTGGTAGAGCAAATCTTATGCACTTCGTTTTTTTCCCATTTAATACTAAATTATTAACGGTGAACCAATTATGAACCTGCAGTAAGGCGTTATTTACGTCATCAAGATTCGTGGCACGTCTGTTTACCTTAAATATTAAAGAAGTATCGTCGGCAAACAATACCATTTCAGGTTGGTTTTTAAATAAATGGGGTAGATCATTAATATAGACTAAAAAGAGAAAGGGACCTAATATCGAACCTTGTGGCACACCCATGCTTACTTTTAAGCCCATTGAATTGACACCATTTATTTGTACTTGCTGATGTCTATCGCTTAAATACGATTTCATTAAACTGAGCGCAAGATTCCCTAAACCGTAATGTTTGAGCTTTATGAGAAGGGTTTCGTGGTTGACGCAATCAAATGCTTTGGAGAGGTCACAGAAGATCCCTATGGCATCTTGTGACTCTTCCCATGCAGTAAATATATGTTTTAATAAGGTGACACCGGCGTCAGTCGTACAACGTCCTTTGGTGAAACCATACTGTTTCTCATGTAAGATTTTGTTGGTGTTAAAGTGAATGAGCATTTGATTAAGCATTACTTTTTCAAACACCTTGCTGAAAACTGGCAAAACGGATACGGGTCTATAATTATTGGTGTCTTTACTATCACCGGATTTGAAAAGTGGTATTACCTTGCTGTATTTCATAAGGTCCGGGAAGACTCCCTGGTCCACACACAAATTAAATATTAAGGCTAAGTACGGAGCGACAGTCTCAATAATAGCTTGACAAACTTTAATCGACAGTCCCCATAGATCTTCGGTTAATTTGACTTTAATTTCCTTAAAAGCTTTAATGACTGCTATGGGGTTTATATGTTTAAATTGAAATTCAACCGGACAGGCTGAAACGTTCGCTCTTAATAACTCAATAGAAAGCAAGGGTGACGAATTTAAGGTTTCAGTTGTTTTAAGTGGGATACCAGTGAAGAAATCTACAAATTCTTGAGCAACTTCGTTTTTAGAACTTAAAAGGCCACGTGAAGTCTCTAGAGTGATATCATTATTATATTTTTTATTTCTATTCGTTTCACTATTGATAATTTTCCAAACCGTTTTTATTTTGTTATCGGCGGATTTAATCTTGTTACTAATGAATAAGGCTTTAGCTACTTTGCAAGCGTTTTTAAAGATTTTAGAGTAACTTGCAACATATTTATTGAAAGTTTCTGAGTTAATGTAGGGCTTGAGACCGTACAATTCAAACAATCGCTCCCTACTTTTCCTAATGCCCTTAGTTGCCCAGTCACTGAACATAAACTTAGGGCAAATAGATTTAGTTTTCGTTTTTATTGTATTATTGAACTCCGTGTGAATCACCGAAAAGAATTCTTCATAAAATAGATTTACATTGTCGATAATCTGGCTTGGAATGCCTAAATTACTAATTAAATTATCATTAAATTTATTTAAATTGCTGGGTGTTATCTGCCTAGATTTTATTTGGATTTTTTGTACTGGTGTGAAGGATTCAAACACAACGACTTGACCGCTGTGATCCGAAGGAAGGTAATTTACAATGAATTTATCCAAGTAGTCGCAGCAACAAAAAACATTATCCAGACATGTAGCAGTATTTGTAGTAATTCGGGTTGGATCCGAAAACACGTTTAATAAATTAAATGATTTAAAAAGATGCAAAAATCTACTGCTATTTGAATTTTTATCTAAAATATTAACATTAAAGTCGCCACATATAACCACTGATTTATTACCAGTTACAAGTTTTGCTAAAACATCTTCCATTACTGACTCAAATGTAGAGTAGTTTTGATAATTTGGGGGCCTGTAAACGCACACTATTACATGCTTATCCAGCTCAACACAAGATAGCTCAATATTATGTTCAATCGATAGTTTAACAATATCATCACGAGTTTTGAATTTAATTGAATTTTTAATTAAGATTAATGAACCTCCTCGCAGCATTGATTTACGGTTAAAACAGCTACCCACCGTATAGTTTTCATAATTAATAAGCATTTGGTAATCCTTAAGCCAATGTTCAGTAAAACAAATAATGTCAAACATACTTTTCTCTAAAAACAATTCTATTTCTAATAATTTGGAAGAAATGCCTTGGATATTTTGGTGGAATAAATTCAAAGTGTTCTGCTGAGGCCCTTTTTTACTAACTAATTTAGAGCAAGAAGATACCTTTCTGTTGATATGTTTAACAATATTGTTAATGGTACCTTCTGTTGTCTTACTTCCTAGTTTAAACTAATATTAATATCTGGAGTGAGCCCAGAGTCTCCTGTGCCATCACCAGACAACAAGATACTATCACTTAAAACTTCTAATTGAGAGTATTCCACGGTGACATATGGAACCTCCTCCGTACAATGATTGTAAACATTTATAGCACTAGTGCTATATTTATCTAAGGTCACCTCCTGTACATTAGTACCATGACTAATAGTCGCAGTGTCCACAATATAAGCTAACTTCGACATACTACTTATGTCTGTGTGAATATTAAAAGCTAATAGCCTAGCTATTTTGTGTCTAAACCTAACAGGTAGATACACATTACCTGGAGTCGACTTAAGCTTATCAACAAAAGTGTTGATGTCAAGATATACAAGCTTATCACAATAGTGACCTACTAAGAAATGCAAATGATTGTTTAACATGTGTATATAATTGTTTTTCCTATCACAAAGTCTTTCAAAATATGGAAAAGCACACAATATAATTTTACTACAATCTAACTTTAACAACTCTGATACCCAGTCAGTGAGGTCTTCCTTTTTAATTTTAGAACTGTTACCAACACATATAGTAATGGTAGTATCAGGACCACAAACAGTTTTTGACACTGATGTCATAATCTGCTTAAAGGTTGACCCAGGCATACAATAATTTTGTGTACAATAACTCAGGTTATTACTAATTAATTTTCCTAGCCCTCTACCTAAACCATCAGAAAATAAGTAACTAGTATTCGCAAAATTATTATTATCATTACCAGCTGGCTGAGCCGCTGAGGGTGTAGGTGAATGGTGCTGAGGCTGTGGTGTACCCATGCAGGCACAGCTACAAGAGAGGTTATTTGTCAGGGACTCATATCTCTCCGCATTGTACGTGACCAGGTCCACCAGCTCATTGGCCTCCTGCATGCGCTTACTCAGGTCTTGTTGAGAAGCCTCATATTTACTAAAAATATCCTTAATTGCATATTCCCTTACAAACAGCTCATCCTGAAGGTTCTGAGTGTCGGTATCATACAATGTCCGACATAATTGTAATTCACTGTCACACTTTTTCAGTTCTTGAATTAAATTTAAATTTTTTCGCCTTAGTTAAAATGGCTAAGCAAGGGAATTAGGCTATGCTCAAAAAGAAAACGCCAATTGCTATGGAAGTATAGGTTAACGTCAAATTCGAAAGACAAAATACACTTTAAAGAATATACAAAAAGACTACGAACAATAATAAAAAAAACGCAAAAAGCACAAAACAATTACTACATTAATTCAGCGACAACAAAGGTAAAGCTATGTGGAAAATCATAAACAATAACAAGACAGTAATACCTAAGGAAGAAATAAACCAAATAAAACTAAATGATAGAATAATTACAAAACCGATTGAAATAGCTCAGACATTTAACAACTTTTTATTGACGATATTAAAATGACACCTAAAGATAATGGTATACCTCTAAAAACACTGACATATAATAACTCTAATTCTATTTTTATGAAACCGACAACCCCGCTTGACGTAGACCAAATAATAAAAATGCTTAAAAATACTAATAGTACGGGCTACGATAATATTAACACAAAAATAGTTAAAAGTGTATCGCATCTCATTTCTCCAGTACTTAGTCACATTATTAATCTGTGCCTGGAACACGGAGTGTTTCCTTCGAAACTGAAATTAACGGTCATAAATCCCATATTTAAAAAAGACGACAAAGAACAAATGAAATTTTACAGACCAATCGCACTAATCCCAGTCTTTGCAAAAATATTTGAAAGAGTACTTTATAATAACTTATATAACTACTTTGAAGCTAACAACATATTTGCAGATGAACAATTCGGGTTTCGTAAAGACAGATCCACTAGCAGCGCTCTATTAAATTTTTTAAAGAATGTAATGACAGGACTAGATAACAAGCAACATTTAACTGCCATTTTTATGGATATGTCTAAGGCATTTGATCATGTGGATCATCAAATACTTTTGAACAAACTAGAAAAATATGGGGTAAGAGGAAATGCACTAAATCTTATTAAATCGTATATATCGGACAGATCTCAAGTAACACAGATAACAAAAATAATAAATAACAAAAAGTTAGAACAAACATATACAACATGTATGGAGTGCCACAGGGAAGTATTCTTGGACCTCTCTTGTTTATCATTTGGGTCATTATCAGGAGACTCATTATTTGGTTGACTTCGGTGGCAATTTTTTTTTTTAATTTGTGGCATGTTATCATGAAATATCAAATCTAGAGTTAATTTAAAACATATTAGTATTAGAGGGAATCGTATAGACCGAAGGATATGAAGGGATTTAATTTTTAAAAAATTGGTGTCCACCGAAATCAATAATCTTATCACCGAAATCAAATATATCAAATAACTAGCTGAACCCGCGCATGCGTTTTTCCTACCTACCTACCTACTACCCTACCTACTACCCTACCTACTACCCTACCTACTACCCTACCTACTACCATACCTACTACCCTACCTACTACCCTACCTACTACCCTACCTACTACCCTACCTACTACCCTACCTACTACCCTACCTACTACCCTACCTACTACCCTACCTACTACCCTACCTACTACCCTACCTACCTACTACCCTACCTACCTACTACCCTACCTACCTACTACCCTACCTACCTACTACCCTACCTACCTACTACCCTACCTACCTACTACCCTACCTACCTACTACCCTACCTACCTACTACCCTACCTACCTACTACCCTACCTACCTACTACCCTACCTACCTACTACCCTACCTACCTACTACCCTACCTACCTACTACCCTACCTACCTACTACCCTACCTACCTACTACCCTACCTACCTACTACCCTACCTACCTACTACCCTACCTACCTACTACCCTACCTACCTACTACCCTACCTACCTACTACCCTACCTACCTACTACCCTACCTACCTACTACCCTACCTACCTACTACCCTACCTACCTACTACCCTACCTACCTACTACCCTACCTACCTACTACCCTACCTACCTACTACCCTACCTACCTACTACCCTACCTACCTACTTCATCATTCATCATCAGCCTATAATGTTCCCACTGCAGGGACTCAGGCCTCCTCTCTAGGAGAGGGATGGGCTATAATCTACCACGCGGGCCCAGTGCGGATTGGTAGATGTCACATGTCTTCGAATTTTTTGGTTCTAAGACATGGCGGTTTCCTCACGATGTTTTCCTTCACCGTTTTGAGAGCAGTGGTGATGAAATAAATTACACAAAGTAATGCGCCTGGCGGGGTTCGAACCCACGACTCACTGTTCGTAAGTCGGGACCGCCACCACTGGGCCACCACTGCTCTCAACAACAACCTACCTGCTACCCTACCTAAAAAAAAAAAAAAAAAAAGTATCCTATGTCCTTCTCCTGGTTCTTAGCTACCTCCCTACCAATTTTCAGCTAAATCCGTCCAGCCGTTCTTGAGTTATAAATGGAGTAACTAACACGACTTTCTTTTATAGATAGAATAGATATATAGATTTATTTTTCAAATACTGTTGTTTTATAAATGTTATAATAACTGCCAAAGTTTTACTATGAAAATAATATGGTCTGTAAGAAATTGCAGGTAAATTTTACAGTAAAACATTTTATTTTATCAAGACATGTCCCATTTATTAAGTTATATAGGAAAATTTTTTTTTTCGTTTCCGGTAGTCTTGACGTAAACATCAACACAGTGTCGCTCCGAAACAAAACTAAAAATAAAATACTTACAACCGAAGTTTTAATAAACGAATCCATTCTGAGTGATTGACTTGGTGTTACAAAGTGATTGAAGTGATCATCGTTGTGTAATTGCTGCCACCAGCAATAATACAAAGACGGAAAATCCGACATAATTTGGAGGTTAGCTGCCATATGAGCGAATATATTATTTACACGCTCACGTACGTTGACATTACTGATCTGACAACATAATTTACTGTCACTGTCAAGATCTACGAACGTCACGGTGACCAGTGTTGCCAACGAATAATTAAAATTTCCACTATTACGTTTCATTATACGCAGAACATGGATGATCAATTTCAACTTTTATTCAACAAAATGAGGATCGAAATGCAAAACCAAACCGAGTCTTTAGCCAATATTATAATGGAAAGAATGGATGAAAAATTAAAACCAGTACTAGAAGAAAATAGAAATCTAAAGATACAGGTGGAAAAATTGGAAAGTAAAATAGAATATCTCGAAAGAGACAAGAAAAGCAACAACATCATAATATATGGATTGAAGGAGGGTGAAAAATCAACCGCAGAACTGATTAACTTTACGAAGCAAAAATTCCAAGAAGAATTAGACATTACTTTGAGAGATTATGACATCAACAAAATATACCGCATTGGAAAAACAACAAACAAAGAAAAACCGAGGCCTACTCTCTTGTCTTTCATTAATGGATGGAAAAAGAGTGAAATATTTAAGAACAAGAAAAAATCGAAGGTGTTATTTATTACAGAAGACTACTCTAAAGAAACTCTGGAGAAAAGGAAGGCTTTACTACCAAAACTAAAAGAAGAGCGAGATAAAGGACATATTGTCTACATAAAGTACGACCAACTAATAATCAAAGAAAATTCAGCTTCTAATGAAAAAAGGAAAAGGGAACCATCGGCCTCTCCAGACACAAACTCTCAACCGAAAAAGCAACAGACAACGCCATTTCCATCAAAGAACAACAGAATTAATGCATTCGATTTGATGAGAGGTCGCTCTAATTCTCTCACCATACACCCTTCAGGAAAGGAACAATAACAACTAGCTATCGGCGAACGGAAACAAAAACCAAACAATGAATTAAAAATTAAAACAACAAACACCCCTCCCCCAAGCCGACTGGTCCTCGTGGGGGAAAATGACCAAGACCCTCCAAAGGAAAATAGAAAAACAACAGATATACATATAGCAACATTCAATACAAGATCCCTAAGGACACCGGAAAGACTTAAAGAGCTTGAAATGGCCGTATCAGAATTAAAATGGGACATAATAGGAATAAGCGAAATGAGAAGATATGGAGAAACAATAAATGACTATGGAAGCTACATTCTACATCATATAGGTGAAACACCGGGATTATATGGAGTGGGCTTCTTAATTAAAAAGGAACTAACTGATAGGATTATTGAAATTAAAGGAGTAACTGAAAGAATAGCTATCCTTAATATAACACTGCCAGTCAATAAAGAAGAAAAATGGTCTATTATCCAAGCATATTCGCCACCGGAATCGAATAACAAAGAAAATATAGCCAAAACAGAAAAATTCTACCTCGACTTACAAGAAACGATTCAAAATGCCCACAAACAGATCATAGTGATGGGAGATTTTAATGGTCAGATAGGAACTTATGAGAACCCAGGTGAAGAATACACAATAGGCAAATATGGGCATGGTAAAAGAACTAAGAATGGCGCAAGGTTAGTTTCATTTGCTCTCCAAAACAAACTGAGTATTCTCAATAGCTTTTTTAAGAAAAAGAAAACAAAGAAATGGACATGGATCTCTCCAAATGGTGTCTATAAAAATGAAATAGATTTTATTTTGTCCAATAATATCAAAACATTTAAAAACGTCTCTATTGTGCAGAACCTGAATTTCAATTCAGATCACAGAATGGTTCGTGCTACATTGACAGGCAGGCGTATACAAAAGAACAGGAGATGGCAAAGTAATGATAGCTCAGCCCTGATGTGTACTGGGAATAGTGACATGCTTATAAACAACTTAACAGCCTTAGTAGGAATATTCAGAGAAAAATCCACACCTGTTGAAGAAAAATATGGAAAGATTTTAAACGCACTTAAAACAGAAACTAGAAAAGTAAATAAGAAAACAACATCTACAGAAACTCAACAGCTACTTGAAGAAAGGAGAAAACTGTTACAATCAAAGAAAAGTAACCGAGAGGAAAGAAACAAGATAACAGAAGTTAGTAAAAAGATAAATGAAAGCATTAGGAGAGATAGAAAAATCAAAAGACAGGAAACATTAGAAAAACATATTAAAAGAACTGGTGGAATAAAAAAGGCTATTAAAGAATTAAATGACAAAAAAGAATGGATGCTAAAATTAAAAACTAGGAATAATAAACATACAAGGAAAAGACCTGAGATAATTAAGGAGGCTACAGACTATTATAGAGATTTATATAAAAGCAAGAATTCCATAATAGCAACCGAGGATCAATACCCATTAAATTCTGAACCTATACCAAAAATATTAAAAGAAGAAACTGCTAAAGCTATAAACACACAAAAAGTAGACAAAACACCTGGGTCCGATCAAATAACCAACGAACTGCTCAAATCTACTTTACCAGTAATTGCTCCAATATTAACAGACTTATTTAATGAAATTATAGAAACCGAAATCATTCCACAAGACTGGACAAAATCAACGATCATTCTGTTACATAAGAAAGGAGATAAAGAGGAAATTGGAAACTATCGCCCAATCAGTTTAATGTCGAATATTTATAAAGTCTTCTCAAAAATTATTCTGTCCAGAATTACCAGAGTACTCGACGAAAACCAACCGAGAGAACAAGCGGGTTTCCGAAGTAAATTTTCAACCATAGATCACATTCACGCTTTAAGACAAGTTATACAAAAATATAATGAATATAATAAAATTTACTTCTTAGGATTCGTAGACTATAATAAAGCTTTTGACTCCCTGGAACACGGGTACATCTGGGAAGCTCTGCAAGAACAAAATATACAGGACAGATATATAAAAATCTTAAAAAACATATACTCCAAAAGCACAGCACAAGTAAGATTGGAAAAATCAGGCGAGGAATTCTCTATAGAGCGAGGCGTTCGTCAAGGCGACCCTATCTCACCTAAATTATTTTCGGCAGCACTGGAGAGGATAATCAGGAACCTAGAATGGAGAGATCAAGGGCTCAATATAAATGGCGAAAATCTAAGTCATCTACGTTTTGCAGATGATCTAATACTGTTCTCTGAATGTCCTAGAACATTACAACAAATGTTGCAACAGCTATCAGACCAGAGTGCAGTAGCAGGACTAACAATGAACATCATGAAAACAAAAATTATGACTAACTCCTCAAAGACACAAAAGATCACAGTAAACATGCAGGAAATAGAATATGTAGATGAGTATATATACTTAGGACAGCTAATATCACCTACGAAAACCATGCATAAGGAAGTTGATAGGAGGATAGCCAATACATGGAAAAGATACTGGTCATTAAGTGAAGTTATGAAGGATAGAGACATGCCAATTAAAGCGAAAAGAAAAGTCTACAATACGTGCATTCTCCCATGTTTAACATATGGCTGTCAAACTTGGGCATTAACAGAAATCTTAGCAAATAAAATAAACGTCTGCCAAAATAGTATAGAGAGGAGTGCTATTGGAGTCAAGAGAAAAGATAAAGTTAGACTAACAGAAATTAAAAACAAAACAAAATTCAAACAGGCAAACTCCCTATACCGAACACTGAAATGGCAATGGACAGGACACATGTTAAGGGATAAACAAGAAAAATGGACGAAAATTATAACGGAGTGGTACCCAAGGGATGGTAAAAGAAGCAAAGGGCGAAAAACTAAAAGATGGGAGGACGATATAAAAAAGGTGGTTGGTCCAGAATGGACCCGAATAGCAAAAGATAGGGAGAAATGGAAATCTTTGGAGGAGGCCTATGTCAAAAGACAAGCTGTTTTTCTACCGAACGCCGATATAAGTTAATTGTAGTAAAGTAAGAAAAAGGTAGTTACTTAATTGAAGTCAATGATATGTAAGTTTAAACAGTAATAAAGGCTAATTTTATTTTTATTTATTTTATTTATTATAGGAAAATTTACAAAAATCAACTTTAAAAGGAAGCTATATATTTTCCATTAAATGTAATTAAAAGTAGTAGGTAGTCTAAAACTAACAATATAGGAACTTGAAAAAAAAATATTTCCAGCATAATCACACACACAAAATTACTACAAAAATCACTTTTCAGTCTCAAATCAGTCTTTCCAACAACATCAACAATTATTAATAGAAGGCACTTATTTAACAAATAATATTTGTATTTTTATAAAAATATTACTTTTCCCGATAATTTTAACATAATGAAATATTTTTTTAGTAAATAAAAATAATACATAATTTTTAATATTTATTTTTTCTCCTTGTGCACTGCAAAAAGCACTGGATCACTCTTGATGCGAGCTTTCTAGACTACTGGCCCGTGTTGAAAAAATTATGGGTCATGTGAACCACCAGGTGACCTATCTAGAACGATATAGGAGCATAAAATAATAAGATTCAGCACTATGCCGTCACTTGTAAGCTGTCCAACCGAGTGCAGGTGAGAATTCAAAAGTACAGGTAGACTGGGTACATTTTGGTCATATATTTTTGTACGGCATTCTTACCATCGATAGATCCATGAAAAATAATAAGAAAACGCGTAGTGCCGTAAAAAAATGTTGGGCCACAAAGTCGGAATTTTTATTTTATTTTCCGTCAATTTCCAGGGTAAATTTGGTCATTTGATTTTGTACGGCATCAGTTTCATACTATTTCAATACTGCTTCTAATCCATTATTCCGCAACGCCGTACAAAAATCATGCGACAAGGGGAAATAATCGAGGGTTGTAACCCCCTCTCTTTCCGCTGGTCCAGGGGGTGATTTGAAAAAGTACGGCTTCGGTTCCAAAACATTATCTAGCACTCAAAAGTACTATTAAAAATAATGCCGTCAAAAAATTATTGTTCATTTTAAATGTATATCAATAATTATCTTAATTTCATCGTATCCTTGATTTTTAAAGCTGTAAAGTCATTTGATCCTGTATGGGAACTTTTTTTTTAACATGATATTGTAAAATTCAATTGTTATATAGTATTGCCGTTCAAAAGAAACTGTTCAAAAAAAAGTTATAGAGAAATACAAAAACTGAAATTTTGCAAATTATTGCAAAAGTTTAAATATCATAGATTAATGAAATATAGCAGTTTTCTAAATTTTATCCCTTGTTTTAAATAGTATTAACATAAATAAATTAGGAAAAAATGATGCCGTACATTTTAATGCAGACCATTATCTTTTAGGCTGATGAAAATGACGCTACCATTTTAAGGTTGCACAAGCCAGTCATTCTTCCATACAAACGTAGTATGGTGATTACTCCTGATATTATCAATCTGATACAGTACGGCATTAACATATTTTTGAAGAGAACAATTGATAATATGATAAAATCACTATGACGTCTAACTGAACTGAAACGGTGTGTATATTATATCCAAGAATTGAAACTGCCAATCCCAGTATCAACAGTTTTGTATACTTTTTACTTCTTACATTATTGATACATTTATATGTATAATTGTTTCTTTTTGTTTTTATGATATTAAGTCGATAATACGTTAAGATATAACGTACATTTTCTGATGACAGTGGATAACTTAAAGTGTCTATCAAATAACTGTCAAATGGTGAGTTTTTAAGAAAATAATGTACCAAACCATAACCAATTTACAGTTAATCTATGGACATTTATGATAGCCACTGACATTAAAAAGATACGCAATAGCCCTACTGCACATACCTAGTTACTAACCGATGTAAATCATTAAGTTAAGTCAACGCTAAAATAAGATTTGTAAAAATATGTTTTGTTGCATATAAAGAAAAAAAAATGCTAATACCGGACTCCCAGGTGTCGCCACGATTGCACCTTTACTAGACGGTGCGCCGACTTGTAGGAAATTCAATTTTACAGCTCCCACATAAGATTTACTTTCAAAACAATTACTGATCTACCTAGGGAATAGGGATTGAAATGAGCTACACGACTAAGAGAAGTCTTTAAATAATTAACAAGGAACAGTTGACGTCAACTGTTCCTTGTTAATTATTTTAAGACTTACAGACTTATAGTTGCCTCAACCGAAAATGTGCGAGTACTTCTCAAAAATATGTTGTATTTTGGAATTATCAATGACAACATGTCTATATTTTGGTATAAATCGATAGTATACAAACCCATATTTAACATAGTTTCTAACTAGGAACCTAGAATCACGAAAAGAGTATGAAAATTAGTACAAATAAACTATCTAAATGCCGTATAAAAAAATATCGTGATGAATTTCACCTTACATTTCGTTATATGGATTTTTTCTTTTTAATTTTTTCATTTTCAGTTTTTTTCCCCTTTGGACCAACGAAAATGTACGGCATATGAAAAAATATTATCTATGCATAAAATACTTTCAAAATAAATTAATTTTATGTTGTGTCAAATCACCCCCTGAACCAGCGGAAAGAGAGGGGGTTACAACCCTCGATTATTTCCCCTTGTCGCATGATTTTTGTACGGCGTTGCGGAATAATGGATTAGAAGCAGTATTGAAATAGTATGAAACTGATGCCGTACAAAATCAAATGACCAAATTTACCCTGGAAATTGACGGAAAATAAAATAAAAATTCCGACTTTGTGGCCCAACATTTTTTTACGGCACTACGCGTTTTCTTATTATTTTTCATGGATCTATCGATGGTAAGAATGCCGTACAAAAATATATGACCAAAATGTACCCAGTCTACCTTTACTTTTGAATTCTCACCTGCACTCGGTTGGACAGCTTACAAGTGACGGCATAGTGCTGAATCTTATTATTTTATGCTCCTATATCGTTCTAGATAGGTCACCTGGTGGTTCACATGACCCATAATTTTTTCAACACGGGCCAGTAGTCTATTCCGACGTCGTTCAGCCAATCTCTTTTTAACCAACCGATCTTCTTTTGAATCTGCCATAATCACAGTTCTGAAACAAGATGAGAGGTGATGAGAAAGCTAAATAAACGATCTTATAATGTAAATAAATAGCTATTGATTGATTTCGGTGGTTTTAAAATTGATTTCGGTGCACCTATTTCCACCGAAAACACCGAAATCAATGGCACTGAAATCAAAATAATTGACAAAATCCTAGATATTTTCAAAAGTAACCCGAATTTTTTATATTAATCTCTTTTGTTGAAATCGAATACCTATAAGACATGCTTTTATTATAATTAAAAATTATTCATTCAAATAGTTGTGGATAAAAGGGATTCACCGAAATCAATTTTAAAGGTATACCAAGCCACCGAAAACGATTACGTACCTCAATAAAAGAGTGACACGGAGACACACAGGCGTGTTATCCTTACCACCGATGCGGCACGACTGACAGTTTGTATTACTCGAACAAATATTCTCGCAGCCACTAGAATACGGGTTATATGAACCGATCACTGCGCGCCACTGATATCAACTCTAAACGTCGGACTTGAAGACAACCAGTTGTAACTTGTCTACTAAGGCCTATTAAGACGTAGAAATATTATAAATTGAGTTAATATACATAACTAGGTGTTTATGAATACATGAAAAATAGCGACATGTATTGCAGAAAAAAAGATAAAAAATAATTTCCGCCGCAATACGGGGCCGGACGCGGCACCGAGGTCAATATTTTGGAGGTTTTTATTTTTTTAAACTAAATTATATTTAATTTATATAAAAAACAACACAGGCCCCTCCTAATATTTTAATCTTACCTATTATAGAAAAAAATATCAAGTTGATAGTTATCCATTTTGTACTGGATTTCGACCCGGACACGCATATTTAAGCCTTCTGAGAATGACCGATTTACATAAACGATCTACCGAAAGTTATATAACAGGAAATGATACTATTTGCAGACGATAGTACAGCTATTTTTACGAACAAAGATAAAGATAATTATGAAAACGACATTAACGAATCACTTGAAGATATCATAAAATGGTTGAATGCAAATAATCTAAAAATAAATATTGACAAAACGAATTATATGACTTTCACAAATAAAAATACTAACTCTACAAATACATTACAAAGGTTAACAATTAAAAGAAGTGAACAACACTAAGTTTCTTGGTATTTATATTGACTCTGGGCTAAATTGGAAACTGCAGGTTGATCATGTTTGTAAGAAATTAAACCAATTTTCATATGCCCTGTACATGCTAAGGAAAATTGTTAACGAGAGAGCATTACTGAGCGCTTACCATGCATACGTAGGATCTACAATCAAATATGGTATTCTTTTTTGGGGCAATTCAACCAACAGAGAATATGCTTTTAAGGCCCAGAAAAAGTGTATTAGGAGTATATGTGGGCTTATACAAACCGATTCATGTAGAACAGAGTTTCCAAGACTACACATTTTGACTCTTCCATCATTATACATTTATGAAGCAGCAGTAATGATCAAACGTGATTTAAATAATTATGAGACATTGAGAAGTGCACGGTATAAACATGAATTAGTGGAATTAGGTGTAGAAAAGTTAAGTTTAAAATGAGTATATTTGGGATAGGTGTGAAAATTTATAACAAACTTCCAAAACATGTAAAATGCTGTGTAACCTTAAATAGTTTTAAAAAAAGTCTAAAGGAATTTTTGATATGTAAGGCCTACTACTCAATTAATGACTTTTTTAATGACAAAAATATTGATAATTTTGATTGACCTTTAGACAATGACTGAATGAGTAATTTAATTTGTATGACATAAATGAATAATTTAATTTGTATGACATAAATGAATAATTTAATTTGAATGATAATAAAATGAATAAATGTAATAATAAATAAATTATGAATAATATGTGAATGACATCAATGTATCATGTAGGTAATTATGATGAAATCAATGGAAAATTTAATTTGTTTAACTGACTACGTGAATTTGCAACTATAATAATGCATGATGAATGATGGACGTTGACATAAAGCGAATAATTATTTTGAAATTTAGTAAAATGTAGAACCGGCATCAAAAATTGTACACCATACAGGTATGTTGCAGCGAACCAATATATCGTAATCATAAGACCTAATATTTCACCTGTGACAAACAATAAATGAATTTGAATTTATTTTAATGGGACCTTATTTATTACTGACTAGCTGTGCCCGCGACTTCGTTCGCGTGGTTGTCGAAAACCAAAATGCGTCGCTTAGACAAAAGTACCTACATTAAATAATTGCCCTGCGTTAACTTACAGACGCTGTAGCAAATAAGAAGTGGTAGCCTGACTTGAGTCTAACAAAATTTGCACTTTATAGCTATCTTTCTCGAGCATTCGTTGTTGCGGTTTGCGTCGCTGGGTGCTTTCGTGCTCGCAGTGTTCGTTGTTGCGGGCATTCGGTGGCGTGTGGTTCGGCGTGGTGGCTTTCGGAATGGCGCATTGCACTCGTAGTTTCGTTCTTCTTCCGTCCTTCTGACATTCAAAAGTGCCTGTAATGGCTTAATTGAAATAAACGATTTGAGTTTGAGTTTGAGTTAATATTTCACTAACGAATCCCTTAATCGAAAAAGTGTATAAGCAAACTCACAATCTTTTTCAAAGACCTATCTAATGACACCCCACACCATGGGCTACGCAAGAAATAAAAACAACGCCATCTATCGAAGACGAAAATAAACTGCTAAAATTGAATGCATGGAAAGCGATCAATCACACTATAGGGTTTAGAGTTTAGGCTACGTAGACTAAAGTAGACTTTGAAAGCAGTGTCATTTAGACTACTTACCTACAGAGTACCTTAAGCTATCATAACTTTACTAAAGTTATCTTTTGAAGGCATTATTAATAAGTACCATATTCGTTTAATAGATGTCGCTGCATGTCTCATTCATGATCATAATGATAAAGTTCTTCTTGAAAACTATAAATTCAAATATCTTTTGATAGAGAGCACCGATTACGATGAAACAAAGACTAAGTAATACCCCAAGTTACACACAATATTTATGTATAAAAGTTACCTACATTAGTTTCGTAAATTTTACGTGATGCTTAGTCATCGAAACAGACAAACAGATAAACAGACAAAAATTCCAAAAATGCTGGAAATGAGTTCTGTTGGTTAGACTATAACACCCTGAAAATTCCTTTTTTAAATATTTTCAATGTACAAAAATATTTTTTCTACAGATTTATTATATGTATAGATTACTATGAATAAATAGTACCTAATACACACATCAAAAGTGTCTAGGGATCAAGCATTTTTATGCGGATTTCTTGAGATTGAGATGTGGCTTTGTAATAAATTTAGTTAAGATTTTATAAATTTATATGGATCCGTTTTGGTGCATTTCATAATTTGAATCAGGAACTGTGAATCAAATTCGAGTCAAAGATGAAAATCAGCTGTCAATATTTTCCCTATAAAAACATACAACGCATTGAAGACATTATTAGTGCTACTGTTTCCCTACTACTGATTAAAACCAACGTTAATATGGAGCGGCGACGTCATTTAAGCAGGGAAGAAATGCTCAGAGCCGTGGGAATGATAGAAGCTGGTTCCCGGCAACGTACTGTGGCTTTAGCTCTGAATACAAGTCAGAGTGTTATCAGTCGACTTTGGACACGTTACCGAAGCACTGGTACCGTGGCTGAGCGCCATGGAGGACGGTATCGCTGCACCACACGGAGACAAGACCGATACATTCAAATCTTAACTCGAAGAGCTCCAACAATAACCGCCATGATGTTAGCCGTGAGGCTTCATCACTCTTCAGGGAACTTAATTAGCGACCAAACAGTCAGAAACCGCTTGCATGAAGTGAACCTTCATTCCCGAAGACCGCTACGGGTACCACCTATAGCAATGCACAATCGTAGGATTCGATATCAATGGGCTATTGAACACAGAAATTGGGCAGAAGAACAATGGCGTTTCGTGTACTTTTCTGATGAGTCTCGTTTTGGTATGAGACCGGATACAAGACGTATACGACACTGGAGAACCCCTGGACGCCAACAGCGATTAAAATCCTGCCAGGAAGTCCATCCTTATAGTGGTGGAACCATCATGGTATGGACGGGTATTTGGATCGGCGGAAGAACTGAGTTGATTTGGATCAGAGGCAACCTCAACGCTCAAATTTATGCTGAGACGATTGTATCAGACGTCATCGTTCCTCTACAAGTGCAAATCGGTCCCTTATTTCAGTTAATGCATGATAATGCACGACCGAACACCGCAAGAGTTGTAAGACAGACTCTCGCCGCAGCTAACATCAATGTCCTGCCCTGGCCTGCTCAGTCGCCAGACTTGAACCCGATTGAGCATGCATGGGATATGCTACAGAGAAGAGCTCTGCCGAATATGGAGGTTATTCAGTCGCAAGAAGACCTTTTTTTGTTGTTGCAACGAACATGGGCGGCCATTCCACAGCGTGATTTGGATGAACTCATTTTGAGTATGCCAAACCGATGTTCTTGTGTTGTTAGTGTTCGCGGTAGAAACACGGATTATTAATTGTTTAAGTTACCCAATAAAATTTTAAAGAAAACTGTTATTTCAGTCTTTTTTTCGAACTTTAATGTTAGTGGTTCAAATGTCAAAAATCCCTTTATTAGGAAAATGGCAAATTTCTTTATTAATGCAAAGGTGACTTGGTTTATCGTTACTGTGACAAACGAAAACACTTTATTTGATGAATCCTTAAAGAAAATTTTAATTAATATCAATCAGGAGAAAAGTTATTGCAAAAATATATGTTGATCCCTAGACACTTTTGATGTGTGTATAAACAAAAAAGATATGACTTTGAATAATAGTGTAAAAGATGGTTATGTTGAGAAAATATAGGAAAACAAATAATAGTGTAATAGATGTTTATTGCTACTGACATTATGAAGTTGAATGCTTCGGAATTAAAACATTATAGACAGAGTACTTAGGAGGAATTGCGATTGTTAGGATGAAAAATGTTAGGAAGAACATTTTCGGATTTCCAATTATCGGAGTTGAAATACTTTGGCGCACCCGTCGTCAGAACTGCCGCCGAGCGCGATCTACCCGTGCAGCCGGCCCGTGTGGCGCAGCGCGCAGTAGAGTAGCTCCGTGGGGCTGAGCTGCCGTACGTATGTACTACATATAGGAAAATCATTTCTGCTCGTCACTGACCAGCGATCCGTCTCTTTCATGTTTAATGCTAAGCACAATAGTAAACTTAAAAACGAGAAAATACAGCGCTGGCGATTGGAACTATCTCCATACAAATACGACATCGTATACAGGCCTGGCTGGCACACAGAACCATGTAGCGGACGCCCTCTCCCGTGTTTGCGCCAGCGTCGAGACACCTGCAAAGTTACGATCACTTCATGAAGCCCTTTGTCACCCGTGTAACCAGAATGGCACATTGGGTGCGTTCCAAAAACTTAGCCTATTCGATTGAAGAGATAAAGAGTATGACGAAAGACTGTCGCATCTGTTCTGAGGTGCCTAGATTCATTAGAGCTGATCCTCAAAATAAACTTATTAAAGCGATAGCGCCTTTCGAACGACTGAGCATGGATTTTAAGGGACCAGGTACCATCTAAGTCGAATAACAGATTCATTTTAACAGTAATCGATGAGTACCTACTCCCGCTTTCCGTTGGCCTTTCCGCGGCGTGCTCTGATATAAGCGCAAAGACTGTAATCAAGCATTTAGACAGCATTTTTATCATGTTCGGCACTCGGACCGAGGGACATCATTTTATCGGCTGATGTAAAAGATTTTCTACACTCCAGGCAAATAGCGACGAGTCCTACAACGCCATACAACCCTCAAGGCAATGGAAAAGTGTACAGTTAACTTTGAAAATGATGATGATGAACTTTGAAAACTAAGAACCTGCCAATAGAGCTGGGAAGATGTCCTACCGCAAGCATTGCACTCCATACGCTCGCTTCTTTGTACTAGTACAAATTGTACGCCGCATGAAAGAATGTTCCGCCACTCTCAGAGATCGACGAATGGAGATTCTATTCCCACATGGCTATCTGGCTCAAACAGAGTACTCATGCGACGCTTTGACCGGAAAACAAAATATCAACCACTAGCCGAGGAGGTGGAGGTACTGGAGACAAACCCCACTTATTCGTTCGTTCGAACGATGGATGGTCGCGAGACTACTGTATCCAACCGCCATTTAGCACCTTTGGGAGGCAATCGAGAAGATATTCCCACAATTAACGAATTTGTGGACGCCGAACCCCAAAGATCGCAGTCACCATCACCATCTTGTTCACCACCAACTTCGCCTTCTTCACCGACATCTTACTCAACACCAGTCACGCTGCCAGCTACTCCTTCGTCACCGCTACTATCGGAGGATTTGCAAGTGGCACCGGAACCAGAACAAATGAGCTCGGACGGGATCGAGCTCCCAGTTTCGGAGCCACTTCGGAGGTCGGTCAGATCACGGAATCCACCGAAGTTTTTCAAAATCAAAATCAAAATTCATTTATTCAAACTAGTCTGATAATCAGCACTTTTCGAAGGTCAAAATTTACTTTACTTTACTACAGTGAAACTTGGCTAACTGGGACCTGGATAAGTGAAAAATCTCTATAACTGGAACTCATACTGGGGTCCCATGAGACAGATTTGGATATCTGAGACACATTTAACCAGGTTTCACTGTATTTATTACATTTTTATAAGACAGTCCCCCAAAAACGCCCACCCATCGACACTTCCTAGTGTTTAGCTGGAAAGAAGAAGTGGCGGAACAAACTCCCCAGCACACATCTGTCTGTTAGGTTGGTTAGAAGAACCAGACTCGATTAAATTTAAGATTTACTACAGACACAATCAGTAATACACAAAAGTATATAACAATAAACAATGTAAAAATAAAATAATAAATACATAACTTAACAGTAAAATAATTTTGGAGAAAGAACACAAATAACAAACATTGTCTTGTGTTCAACTCAGCGACCAACTATTCTTATCATCTAAGTAGTCGTTAATAGAATAGTAAACTTTTATACAAAGATTAGATTTAACTTTGGCTTTAAACTCATTAAATGGCAAGTCTAGAAAAGAAGATGGCAGTTTATTATAAAATGTAATCCCGAGCCCTACGAATGAATTGTGAACTTTGTGAAGCCGGTGAAAAGGAGCGCGTAGGTAGTTTATGCTTATTTCTAGTGTTAAAGTTGTGGATATCACTGTTTTTAGTGTACAAATGGATATTTTGTCTAATATATAAAATGTTGGCAAAGATGCTGAGAAGCAACCGTGAGAAAAAAAAAGTCTAAAGTATAGGTTTTGTCTGTTATTTCAGAAGTCAAAGACATTCAAATATTACTTGCATGAAGTTAACTGGTCATCCACCAAAAAAGCGGATTTACAACGTTCCAGGGGCGTAGCTACCGCCGTATCTGCCGTTTCTATTACCCCGGCGTGCGTATGTAAAAATTAATAAAAAACTTTCCAATTTTTTAAAATGACTTAAGTCAAAATAAGCAATTTCTTTTTGTCCGCTTAACGGCCCGTTCACGACCTTGCCGCTGTCATAGTATAAAAAGGGGAAGTAGAGTATCTCCGGCCCAATCCGCGACATAATTACCTACCGTACTTGCCTGTCTCAGGGTTGTCACTTTCAGCTAAATTTTAATACAGTGCCTAATAAATTAAACAAAACTTGGAAGCAGGCGGGGTCCATTCTATTTTCTTTTTTTCTTTTCATAATTTACTCGTAATACTCCTATGAACCCCGCCTGTTTCCAAGTTTTGTTTAATTTAAAATGTGCTTATTTTTTGCTTTTCAGTTATTCTTCGCAGATGATTTAACTTTTGTGCTTGTTTATAGGATTTCTCTCTTCATAAGTGTTATATATTTTTGTAATCTCCTTTTAAAACCCTTTATTTTGATACCCTACTTGATGGTATTAAAAATATATTTTTTTTGAACTCCACGATTTGGCCCCCAAAATCCGCAATTTTTCTTTGTTTTTTAATTTTAATGTAGCCTATAACACTCGCGCCATCAAGACGAATCTAACGACGTATATTTCATTCAAATCGGTTCATCCGTTTATGAGTTATGAGGGAACAAAGAAACGGACATACATACATATGTACTTACATACATACATACACGTCAAACACATAACCCTCCTTTTGGGCTTCGCCGCAGTCGGGTAAAAATTGGCAAGGGCCGGGCGGGAAGTTGTATTTATTTATTTGTGTTGTCTGAGTTTCATTGAGCTTAATACATTTTTTTTTTTTTGTAAAAAAATCGTAAGGCTGTTCACAGCATACATCTACTTACCAAGTTTCAACTATGTAGTCCTAATAGTTTAGATTTTATAAACATAAACATAAACATAAACATAAATCATTTATTTGCATAAAACATGGTATACAATGGTGTTAAATAAAATTAAAATAGTTCAAACATGTTTAGCTAAGATAGAACATAGCACGCAAATTTTTGGGTTTAACAAAGCAAAATGTTACAATGCATCAAAATCGTTTATCAATAAATTCTTGTAAACTATAGAAATTGCATTCATTTATCCACTTGTGCAATTTAATCTTTAACAATCTGGAATTTAATATTTTGAAGTGGCTTGGTATCTTATTATAAATACGTACGCACATTGCTAAGCAGTTTTTATTATATTTTGTAAGTCTTGGCAAATCATTTAATACTAACAAAAACGGATCTCGCCTGTTGCGAGGATTTATATCGTTTTGCTGTCTTAAATAGTTCCTTATTCCTCACCACGAACATACATATTTCATAGATGTACAAAGATGGCAACGGTAACAAACCAAGTTTTTTGAACATTGGTCGACATGAGTCATCAGGTTGAAGTCCACATATTGCTCTGATGCACTTTTTTTGAGCGATAAATGCTCTATTCATATCGGTGCTATTGCCCCACATAACTAGACCATAGCGAAGTAGTGATTCTACATACGCGTGGTATGACATAATGGCAGTTTTTACGTTGGTTACATTTTTCACTTGCTTCAGAGCATATACAAATTTATTAATTCTAGTGCTTATATTATCTATGTGTTCTTTCCAGTTTATATCCTTATCTATTACTACGCCTAAAAATCTTGTATGTGTTACCTCTTTGATTTTATTTATATTAAGTTTGATGTTATTTTTATTATTATTCGACTGGTTAAATTGAATGTAAACGGATTTGTCTAAATTTATTTTTAAATGGTTCATGTCAAGCCAATGCAGCAAAGTATCTATTGTATCGTTAATGTCGGACTCATGATCTGCTACGGTACTTTCCTTTTTATCAGATGTCACTATGATAGATATATCGTCTGCAAATAATACACATTTATGTTTGGTTATTTTAATAATATCGTTAATGTATATGAGAAACAATATTGGGCCTAAAACGCTTCCCTGCGGAACGCCATATCTATTATGTTTATATTCTGATGAGTAGGGTATCATATCTTTATTTTTGTTTATTTTATTGATAATGACACATTGCTGTCTTTTACTTAAATAAGATGATATCCACTGTAGTGCAGGGCCCCTGATCCCGATAGCCTCCAACTTATCTAGTAATATTTCGTGTGACACTAGATCGAAGGCTTTCGATAAATCAAAAAAGAGGCCAGTAGTTAAATGGTTATTATTAATATTTGTAAGTATTGCTTTCATAAGAGAAAAAATGGCTAATGATGTTGATTTATTTTTTTGGAATCCAAATTGTTCAACGGTTATTATTTGGAATTTATTGCAGAAATCAATGAGCCTTTTATGCATGCATTTTTCGTAAACTTTAGACAAAATAGGTATTAACGTTATAGGTCGATAATTATTAATATCACATTTATCTCCCTTTTTGAATAGCGGTTTTATTATTGATAGTTTTAAAATATCGGGAAAAGTTCCAGATAAAAATGACATATTGATAAGATGAGTTAAGATACTTGTCAGTTCATTACAACAGGCTTTTAAGATGGTTGTATTTATTTCATCATAGCCTTCCGATTTGGTGTTGCATAGAGACATTACTTCCTGTCGCACCTCATTTTCTAGCATTGGTTTGAGAAACATTGAGTACATATTGAGACATATTTATTTTGTCTAAAGCTTTGGGCATCTTTTTGTTGCGTTGGTATATGCGTTTTTACATAATGGTCATTAAATAAACTAGCCATTTCCACAGGGTCTGTAACTACAGTATTATTTAACTTTATGATTTCTATGTTGTCTTTGGGGGTAGTATTATTGATTTCATTTTTAATGACAGTCCAAGTGGCTTTACATTTATTATCATGCGCGTTAATATATTTTATGTTAGCGTTCTTTTTTGAACCATAAATACATTTTTTGAGCATAGAGGAATACATATTATATTTAATTTTATTAGATGTGTTTTTATTTTTGTAGTACTGATAACGTAGTTTTCGTTTAGTTCTGCAACTTTGTCTTAACCCTTTGCTTATCCACTTTTGTGTGTTTTTTGTATTATTGTTGACCTTGACTCTTACCTTGGGAAAACAGAGATTGTAGAATAGGCACAGCAGTTCGTGAAATTCATTGAATGCTGAGTTTGCATCAGTGTTAAGATATACATCAGACCAATAAAGGCTTTGCAAACATTCTCTGAATTTTCGGATATGGTCCAAGTTGTAATCTCTTTTATAAATGTGGTATATTGGTGCTTTTTCTGGTTTATGTTTAGTAGGAAAGCTAAGCATTTGTGCTGTGTCGTGATCTGAGAGATGTAAAGGTAGTACGGTGGCAGTTGCATTGGCAATGTTGCTTAGTATATGGTCAATGCAAGACAATTTACGTGTAGGAACATTGATGTGATGTGACTGTATAACTGTAAGTAGGTACATACTTAGTTACTATACCTACCTACAATACTGAGAAATCGGCATGACTAAACGTAAACAAAGCAATAGCGGCATATTATCAAAAGTACCTAATACATTCTAGTGGGAAAGTAGGCCTGCCTACTTCGTCTGTCTGATAGAAAACTAATACCAACAACAAAAAAATAAGTAGGTATCTCTTCATCAAGTATAAATTACTTGCTAGAATAAAGACTTGCTTACCTTTCCTGTCATCATAAATAAGTTTGCCGAAAAAAGGCAAGGAGAGTAGGTAGTTAATTTTAATCTATAAATCTTTCTTCTATCTATACAAAAATGTTATGTTAGTTTGAGAAAGATAATAACTGTTTCCCTGGGTTTTTTAGAGCACATTGATATGTATCCTGTGACTGGAGGGTGGGGACGCGGTTCACACAAAATCCCCCATGGTCCTTTGATGTAAAAAATCAATAGGTACTTACGTAGGTACCTATATACCTATTGATTTTTTTTCTATTTACCTATAAGTATTGAGTAAAACCTATTAGGTAAAATTAAAGCATTACGGCATATAACTTGAACCTGCGCAGTAGTCGTTTTTTAGACGTCCCTTAAAAATCAAGCAGAGAACCTACGCAGAACGACGCCATTTTGGGTCAAGTTATTTGCCTAGGAGTTTACAAGCTTAGCTTTACACAGACACAGAATTAAAATCAATGACCTGACCTTCACGCACCTAACTTACGAAAACTAACGGTACCTACACGGCCTACACCCAATTTTTCAAATTCACCCGTTTGCGTTGTCACTACTTGCACCCTTACCCGCGCAGGTATAACAAGTTCGATGTTTTTGAATTTCGAATGAGATGCACACCGAAGGTGAACGTGATAACATCATCTATATCTACACTAATATTATAAAGAGGAAAGATTTGTACCTATTTTTGTATGTTTGTAATGAATAGGCTCAAAAAGTACTGGGCCGATTTAAAAAAATTTTTTTACCAATAGAATGCTACATTCTTCCAATTTGACATAGGCTACATTTAATTTTGAAAAAAATTAGGGATCCTTGGTAAAATTTGAACAATGTAACCGAAGGTGTAGAAAAATGAGTCTTAAAATGTCTTTCGTCGAATGCGCTGCCGAAACTATTAGCGATAGAACAGAATAATGTACAACAATATTGAAGAACATCATAATGTCTACAAAAAACTCCGCGGTAGCATATGTCCAACTATTGTAGTTATGTCACTACAACAACTTTTTTCATTTTAAACATTAATGAAAATGCTAACCAAATCCAAACCATGCTATTTATGTGTTTATATTAATCCTTATCCAAATAAATTATTTTATGGTCAAGACCATTTAACTACCTATAAAATAGTTTTTAAATTATTTAAATTGGACTTTCCATTCAAAAGATATTACGAATTAAAAAATGCAAACAGTAAACAAAACCGCCATAGCGCCGTGGCCGTTGTTTGCGATTTGCGATGCAGTCTGAAAAGCGCGCCGGGCATCGCGGTGGGCGGGGTGCCATAAAAATATTTGTGAAAAACTGTTTTTATATCCGAATTTCCAAAAATAAATAATTGTCTACCCCGTGCGAAGCCGGAACGGGCTGCTAGTATTATATAGATTGATGGAGTTACTGGAAAAATATGGATACCATGGCCGCAGAAACCGCTCAAGTTATTGCCTTGCTCGAAGTAGGCCATAATTAAAGTGGACTGGCTCGAAAGTTATTCCGCTATTCTGTTCGTCGGGTATACCAGAGTTTCCAAGAGACCGGTGGGTACATTCGGTGACCAGCAGGACCTGGCCGGTGACGCAGAACATCAGAGCGTGATGACCGATTTCTTGTGACAATGTCTTTGAAACATCTCGGCAACTGAACGCGGTTCAACTGAGACAACAGATTCCAGAAATTTGCAATGTCAGTAAAGTTGGTGGACAGTTAGGCCCAACGCACACGTACACGGAGGCGTGGCGAAGATACTGAGAATAAATCAATTTAAAATAAACCTTAACTCCTATGACATGCGGTTGAAAACAGCATGCAAAGCGAGACGCGCGCGGTGTGCCGTCAAGCTGCCACGCACGAGAGCAGACAAGAACCGCGCTTCGCCGCATCTGTTAGCATTGTTAGTGCTTGGCCAGACTGCAAACGCGGGCGCGGCGCGACAAACTTAAGGCGGGGTTGCAGTAATTTTAAGATTTTTGAACCTATAAAAATCGAACTAAATACGAGTTTTTTAATAAATAAAAAACAATTATGTGTAGGAGTTCAGGTGTGAATTTGAATGACTTACCAGCCAACTCCCGTCCACTGCCTCGCGCACCACACAGGCCAGGCGTCGTGTACAGGTGTCCTAAATCCAGCTAGACTCGATGCACATTTATTTCCACAGGGGTTGGTTAACGTTATTGTTCGTGTCTTGGAGGGGTTGTAGCACAAAATCACAGAAGGACCATTTCTTAATAGAAAAAAGTTTCTCTCGCGCGGAGCACGTTATTTTTCGAGTAGAGAGATTAGTGCAAGTGAAAATCACGCGGAAGAGCGGCGCTACTGTCGCCCTTCGTAGACCAATCGGATTGCTCAGCAAATAGACGATAAGCAAGCCGACAAGCCAGCCAATCAAATCACATATCCTTTCTCCACACACAAATGCTTGAGTACAGGTTGTGGGGTGAAAATAAAACTATTCAAAAATCCTAGACTAAATGCAGTAGGTAATACCTAACTTAAAGAGAACGGTACGTAACATGCCGCTCGCCTTAAAAGAATGGATTTCTTTTAACCTTAGGTTACAGACATTATAAGAATGTTTCACTCAAAAGAGGAATGAAAAAATGCTACGAAAGCATGAAATCCCATAAAAAAAAAAAAAAAAATAGAAAAATTTAATTTACTCTTACTCTAGATTCCCTTAACTAAGATTCGTAACAATATTAAGTAAAACTTACAAATAATTATTCTAAGGGCAAAGGACATATTTTAACTACTGAGCGCTTCACTAAAGTTTTGCCCATTTGTAAAGTTACGACACGAGTAACATTGTCGGAACCCGGATGAAGAGCATGGACACGAGCCAATCTCCATTGTAATGGTGGCAAATTATCATCACGTACAACGACAATAATACCTTCACGGAGTTGCGAGCCGCGATCTCGGAACCATTTATTACGCTGTTGAATTTCGTGTAAATATTCACGACTCCAACGTTTCCAAAAGTGCTGCACACATTGTTGTACCCTACGCCATCTAGTGAGTCGATTTGGAATATTCTCGCAAAGTGAAATGTCTGGTAGGGCTGTCAACGGACCTCCTATTAAAAAATGAGAGGGTGTTAGGGGTAACGGATCTAATGGGTCTGCACTTAATAAACAAAGTGGACGTGAATTGAGTACCGCTTCAATTTGACAAAGAAGGGTGTGCATCTCATCATAAGTTTGAGTTTGCGTACCGAGGACTCGATGTAAATGATGTTTGAAACTTTTAACACCGGATTCGAAAAGGCCACCAAAATGTGAGGCATAAGGAGGTTGAAAATGCCAAGTGATGCCTTGTTCTAAAACCTTACCATTAAGAGTGGCTTGAACAGAATCATTACGTAAAAAAGTATACAATTCGTGTAGATAATTATTGCAACCGACAAAGTTCCTTCCACAATCAGAGTAAATGTCAGTGCATAAACCTCTACGGGACGTGAAGCGTCGCAAGGCTGCCAAAAATGCTTCAGTTGACAACTCGGACACGAGTTCGAGATGTATGGCCTTGACGGACATACACACAAAGACAGCTACATAACATTTAATAATTTTCGCATTTCGAACTTTGTTTGCCCGTACGTAGAACGGACCCGCGAAATCAACAGATGTTTTTAGAAATGGCCGCTCGGGGCGCACTCTGACGGCCGGTAGCGGACCCATGCATGGTTGCGGATTCACGGGGCGAGCACGAAAACAACGAACGCAGCGATGTATGCGCGTACGTATAACGTCACGACCAGACATTATCCAATAATTTTGAAGTAGAAGGTATTGCACGGATTGGGCACCAGCATGTAGATGCGTGATATGTGTATGATCAATGATTAAATTTGTAAGATGATGTTTCTTAGGCAGAATCAATTGATGTTTGGAAACGAACGGTAAAAGTGATTTGTGAATCCGCCCACCTACACGCAGATTATTTTTGTTATCCATAAAAGGGTTGAGTCGACGTAATCTAATTGATGGATATTTTCCATGTGAAATATTTTTAATGTCTTCGGAAAAACATGAATGTTGAACTAAATGGATAAGTCGTTTTAAACAAAAATTAAACTCGGACACAGTTATGTATTTTGGATAGGAAATGTTAATGTTCTTACATTTATTATGGAATCGGAATAACATTGCCGTTATTCTAACAAGTTTGCCTAGAGTAGAAAATCTTGTAATATACTCGACCACATCAGATGGTGCTGAGGTGGAAGAGTTTGATACTATAGACAACGGTAGATTACGTTTGTCTTCAGTGACTTCTAGTATTTTCTTGGGGCTTGGCCAAGAACTAGAATCACGCGCGACCCACCAGGGCCCATGGAGCCACATCTCATTTTGTATAAAGGTTGTAGGGAGCATTCCTCGAGAAGGTGCATCAGCTGGATTATCAGCAGATGGAACATGTCTCCAACTACTGGCCGGAAGCCGGGATAAGATTTCACTAGTTCGATTAGAAACGAATGTTTTCCACTCGTGTGGTGGAGAACGAAGCCACGCTAACACGATGGATGAATCGGTCCACGCATACACATGTTCACAGTGTATGTGCTTATCATACACACTTCTAACTTTATCAATCAACTGTGACAACAAGACAGCCGCGCACAACTCAAGTCGCGGGATCGTAAGAACCGGTTTTATAGGTGCTACACGCGTTTTTGCAAGAAGAAGAAATGTTTTAACGTTATCACTAGTATCGGATATACGGGCATAAATACACGCGGCGTAAGCCCGCTCGGAAGCATCGGAAAACCCGTGGATTTGAATAACATTCACGTTTGCAAAAACGAAACGTGGAATTTGAAAATTTGATAATAATGGTAACTCGTTAAGAAAATTAGACCAAGCATTTATAATATCTACAGGAGGTGACTCATCCCAGTCGACCCCTGACATCCATAACAACTGAATGAGATGTTTCGCGTAAATAGTTATAGGAGATAACCAGCCCATAGGATCATAAATTTTGGCTATTTGTGATAGTATAGACCGTTTGGTGATTTTACCCGTAGTTGCTTGAACGCTGAAACTGAAAGTATCAGATTTAGGATTCCACTGAAGTCCTAAAACCTTTATTTGTTTGTCATTCTCCATCAGAGCGAAAGAAACGTTGTCAGGCCGCTCGCCCTGACAGACTGACGCTTGTAAAGCAGCGAGTAACGCTGGCGAATTGCTCTGCCACTTCCGTAGCTCGAAACCAGCTGACGAACAAATACCTACTAACTCACGCTGTAGAACGAGTGCCTTTTTTACGTCGCCTGCTCCGGTGACAATGTCATCAACGAAAACCTGGTCCTGGAGAACCTTAGAACCTAGCGGGAAGTTAGCGGCTTCGTCCTGAGCCAACTGTTGAATAGTACGAAGGGCTAAGTACGGTGATGAGCTGACACCAAAGGTGACGGTTCGCAATCGATAATCAAGCAACGGTTCAGTTGGTGATTTACGCCACACAATACGTTGAAAATCCCAATCGGATTGTTGTAATTTAATGTTTCTGTACATCTGCTTGATGTCGGCAGTGACAGCAATAGCATGGATACGAAAACCTAATAAAACGTCTACTATATCCTGGTGCAACTTCGGACCAGTCAGCAGAACATCATTAAGTGATATTCCATTAGAAGTTTTACAACCCGCGTCAAAGACGACGCGAGTGCGAGTAGTCTCGCTAGACTCCTTGACCACGCAGTGGTGCGGAATGTAATAGCTAGTAGCTAACGAAGTAGGTATATCAACTGGCTCCATGTGACCGAGTTCCAAGTACTCCTGGAGGCACGTATGATACTCTACCTTAAGCTGAGGATTACGTTCTAAACGATACTCTAATTTTCTAAACCTGGAGACCGCCGTATCCCGTGATTCGCCGAGGGCGGGAGCATTAGGTTTGAAAGGAAGTGGAACCACATATCGCCCAGCTTCATCGCGAGTATGTGAATTTACGTAGATAGATTCACACAACGCTTCGTCGGGACTTAGGATTCTCTTTTCCGGAAGAGACTCCAATTCCCAGAATCGTCTCAGATTTATGCCGTCATCGTATGATGAGCTAAAACTACTAAGACACACTTGAAGTGAAGTAGGTGTATTTTGGCTGCATGAAACATCACCCATCAATAAATAACCAAAGATACTGTTCATAGCCATCGGTGAACCGAGTGGACCCTTGATCACGTGACCTAATAGAACTTGGGATAGTATATCCGCACCTAAAAGCATTTCCACTGATTGTGGAAGATAAAACTTAGGATCAGCTAAATTTAAATTCTGTATATGTGCCCATCCCGTATAAGGCAACGTCACACATGGCATACGTGACATAAGATTGGACAAAATTAATGCATCAACTGAAATTAAAGGTTGCTCCCCGTGCGTAGGAGTGATATGACACGATACTACACCCTTTGGTAAAACAGCTGAGACTTCGGACCCGCCGATACCGAACACTGGAACGTTCGCTTGCCTACGGCGTAAACCCAACCGCTGCACACAAGCCTCTGTAATAAAAGTCGCTTGACTCCCTGTGTCAATAATACACCGAACTGTGTGTTTTTGTGGGCCAACATGAACATTGATGAGTGCCGTACCTAAGAGCACCGTACTCGCACTAACCGACGGAGCAATGGTTTGCGAATCGTCCGTGCGACCGTGCCACGCATGATTTACCGCAGTCAATGCAGCGTCCTGCGAAGTACTGGGAACCGTTGTCTCTGTCGTTTCGTTCACAGGAAGTGAAATAGCACCATCACTAATACCGCCTTCATTAATAACTGATAAACTGTGAGACTTTTCGAAATGAATTAACGAATGATGTCGTTTATGACATGAACGACACACAAAGTTGGATTTGCATTGTTTTAAATCATGACCGACATGTAAACAATTGAAACAAACGTTTTTGTTTTGAATAAAAGAATACCTATCACGGGGAGATAAATTAAGGAATTTAGAACATTTTGTCAACGTATGTTGAGCATCACAACATAAACAATTATTTTTTAAATTATTTTGTTTGTTAGACTGTAAGTCTGTATTCGAACTCGATGACGTGACGTTGGCTGCGAGCGCGCGACGCGGGCCTTCGTGACCGCGCGATGTTGTCGTCGCCGAAGTTCGAGATGTACCTACCTTTTCAAGATTATTATTTTTATTTTGTGGGTAAGAGGAGAATTCGTTTGCGGCTAACTCGCGTTCCAAGAAATTTATCAATGTATTTATGTCGGGTATATCTGATGGTTTGGATAGTGATAATTCGAAACGTTTTCGAATACTAGACGGAATTTTACGTAATAAAATTGTCACTAAAATGAAACTCCATTGATCTATCGGAAACTGCATCGCCTGCAATGCCTTGATGTTTTCTTGATAAACATTGAGTAAATTTCTTAGACTTTGAGTCACTCTCTCGGTACTAGGTTCAATTTCTAATATTTTTTCGAGATGTTTCGTGGCGATAGCCCGTTTGTTGTTATACCGAGAAACCAAAATATCCCACGCAACACTATAGTTTTCGTCTATAATTGGTATCGATTTAAGAAGGTTATAGGGTTCATTCTTTAATGACAGCAATAAATAACGAAACTTCTCTGTATCCGTGTAAGTATTTCTGCCGTGTACTAATGAACGAAACAAATCGAAAAATGGGGGCCATTCCGTGGTCTCCCCTGAGAAGGTAGGCATTGGAAGAATAGGTAATCTACTTGCACAATTATTATTTGAATTAAATGGAACATGTGTTACGGCTGAATTATTCATCGACGTACTAGACGACATTCTTCGTTTACGCTCATTATCCTCTTCTTTAAGTTTGTCTAAGTGAACACTAATTGCGTAATAACAGTCATTAAAATTGTTACGAATCTGTAGTTGTTCCTCCTTGTCGAAAGTATTGGACTTCATCAAGACTTTTTCTATTTTTGCCTGAAGTTTGAAGAACTTTCTTTGTTGCAAAGTTAACTCTTTTGAGCGTGACCTAAACTGTTGTTCGTCTGAATCTATGAACTGTAATGTACGTTGGAGATCATCAAGAATGATTTCGCGTTCGAAAATATCTTGTCGAATTATGTCCGCCATTTTGGACGCGTAACGACGCAAAATGAACTATGAAGATATGAACTCAAAACACTAGGAAAATTAACCCCACAACAAGCACTCAGAAAGGAATCCGGCTCGTAGGGCCAAACAATTATGTGTAGGAGTTCAGGTGTGAATTTGAATGACTTACCAGCCAACTCCCGTCCACTGCCTCGCGCACCACACAGGCCAGGCGTCGTGTACAGGTGTCCTAAATCCAGCTAGACTCGATGCACATTTATTTCCACAGGGGTTGGTTAACGTTATTGTTCGTGTCTTGGAGGGGTTGTAGCACAAAATCACAGAAGGACCATTTCTTAATAGAAAAAAGTTTCTCTCGCGCGGAGCACGTTATTTTTCGAGTAGAGAGATTAGTGCAAGTGAAAATCACGCGGAAGAGCGGCGCTACTGTCGCCCTTCGTAGACCAATCGGATTGCTCAGCAAATAGACGATAAGCAAGCCGACAAGCCAGCCAATCAAATCACATATCCTTTCTCCACACACAAATGCTTGAGTACAGGTTGTGGGGTGAAAATAAAACTATTCAAAAATCCTAGACTAAATGCAGTAGGTAATACCTAACTTAAAGAGAACGGTACGTAACAAAAATCATTACATAAAAATTGAACATACTCTCTAGTAAATCGTAAAGATAGAAACGCGATTTAGAATGATCGGCTCGATACTTTTTTTTACCAAACATGACTCTAAATCACAATTTCAAACGTGTACTGCTAAGACATTTCATCATGAATTTATATGAAAGTTATATCAGTAGATAGAACTTTTTATTCTGAAGTAAATGGTGAAAACAGATTGTATAATTTCTTTATAGTTTTTCTCCAAGAAGCAAAAAACAGTCAAAATTTAGGGATTATATCGCTCGCGCGGCAGGGCGGGGGGCGAGGTCGTACGTACATAAAAACAAAGTTGAGTGTCCATATTGGGCACGCGGGCGCGGGAAGCGGCGCGGGCTACTGTCCGCGGGGAGTGCGCGGGCAACTCGTGCCTTAGCTCTTTCATACAAGTGGCCGCAGTGAGTGCGCGGGGCGGCAAGCGATAAACCGCGCGGGAGCGGCGTATCTCAAACTTTAGTCTGCGCCAGATAACCAGATAAATTGGATTTATTTATTTAGCTTTAACTTTTATAAGTTAAGAAATTAATCCAATTATTTATAATTATTTATAGAAGTATCCAATTCATTAAAATAACCGAATTTTAAAATTCTTACCAAAAAATATTAATTAAATTAAAATTAATTATTAAATTATCATTAATCAGTACCTATCACCTCCCTCACATGAAATCACATCACCTAAATTACATCCGCGCGAATAGCTACCTACACATATTTTTATAATTTAAAACAACCTCTCAGATATCGTTTATTGGGTACTTACTACTTACCGTAACGTTATGAATAACTTTTCAATAGGTGGAATGCTTCGGCGAAAGTTGTTATTTTTTTTTATAATATAATTTTCTATATTTTGTAATATGTAGTCAAACGTATCCATTGACATTCTTGTATATTCAAAAAACTTTTGAGGTTGCTCTCGCAATCTTTCATACAGTGTGTAAAATTCTCCTTCATTTTCTCTGGTTAAATTAATTTTATTAACTCCATTTTTCACTTTTAGCATTTGCCATTTAAAGTAAGAATTTTCCAACAAAAACAAGTCTTCGTCATCCATCCATATTATATTTTGACAAACACTGGACGGACAGTTGGACGCGACAACGCTCGGAACGAAATCGCGGTCCACTGCGGACAGGCAAATCGCGCACGTTCCCGCACCCGCGCCGCTCCCCGCACCGCGCTGCCAGTCTGGCCAAGCACTTGGTTTATTTTAAATTGATTTATTCTCAGTATCTTCGCCGCGCCTCCGCCGGTGTGTGTTGGGCACTTGGGCCTTAGAAGAAGACTGGGTGAAGCAGGACTAACTTCACATCACCCAGCAAATAGTCCCAAATTGACCGCACTTTATCGACAGGCTAGGCATATATGTGAGTATACCTATAAGATTTAATATGGTCCATGAGATACCTTATTGATAAAAAAACTTTTTTACAAAAAATAAAACCTGTGACTTTTGATTGTTTGATTTCATGTTTGTGCCACCGACTTCAGAAGCTGATTTTGCTTCTTAAGTTTATTTTTCAATTTTTAGTGGTTCACATGTGCTTACCCCTTCACAACGTACCGGCGTGATGTTATTTTATGAACTTATGTACAAACAATAGACAGACATGAGATTTCAGCAATCCCAGTCAATTTGCTATCATTTATTGAGGAGTTCCGTTGCCTATCTCCGAAGTTCTTCATCAGATCTTCACCAAATAGTTTTTATAACCTTTGTAGTGAGTACAGGCGTGATATTATGTTGTGTGATGGCGTAAACAATGCTTAGATATGCTATAGCAACAATCGCGGTTAATCTGCTGTTATTTATTGAAGAGTTCCCCCGATTTCTACAAGATCCCATCATCAGATATTGAAATGGTTACAATGGGACCACACGGGAAGCACCAGCTTTCAAATAAAAATCATGAAAATCGGTTCACCCAGTCGCAACTCGCAAGTTATGAGTTATGAGGATAAAAAAACACTCAAAAGTGAAAAATAAACTTGAGAAGAAAAATCAGTTTCTGAAGTCGGTGACTTTTGTTTCTTTGATTTCATTTTTTTGTCACCGACTTCAGAAACTGATTTTTCTTCTCAAGTTTATTTTTCACTTTTGAGTGTTTTTTTTGTCGAAGTCGGTTTTATTTTTTGTAAAAAAGTTTTTATTTTTCACTTTTTAGTGTTTCACATGTGCTTACCCCTTCACAACGTACTGGCGTGATGTTATGTTAGGAACTGGTATAAACAATAGACAGACAATATGAGATTTCAGCAATCCCAGTCCATTTGCTATCATTTATTGAGGAGTTCCGTTGCCTATCTCCGAAGTTCTTCATCAGATCTTCACAAAATAGTTTTTATAACCTTTGTAGTGAGTACAGGCGTGATATTATGTTGTGTGATGGCGTAAACAATGCTTAGATATGCTATAGCAACAATCGCGGTTAATCTGCTGTTATTTATTGAAGAGTTCCCCCGATTTCTACAAGATCCCATCATCAGATATTGAAATGGTGAAAATGGGACCACACGGGAAGCACCAGCTTTCAAATGAAAAAAGAATGATGAAAATCAGTTCACCCAGTCGCAAGTTATGAGTGAACAAACATAAAAAAAAAAAAAAAAAAAAAAAAATACAGTCGAATTGATAACCTCCTCCTTTTTTTGGAAGTCGGTTAAAAAGAGAATGTGGCACTCGGAGACTGCCGCGGTAAAGCTATTGCATAGCATTTTTTATCAATTATTTAATTTGACAATCTTGTTATTTTCCGTAACCATAGCAACCTGGTTGAAAATTTTCGTTACGGAATTTCTGGATTCGCTCTCCACGCTCAAGGCCCGCGATAGAAGCTATGCAATAGCTTAAAAAAATACAGTCGAATTGATAACCTGCTCCTTTTTTTTAAGTCGGTTCAAAAATTAGATCAAGAATGTTGAGTTTGAAGAATGAAAATATCATTCTTTCTTGGGTTAATTTTACCCGTACGTTGGATTTTGTGCCCTAAAACTCCTTAATTGAAAAATGTTTTTTTTTACATTGTATTTGATATCATTAGGAAGGTACTGAATTAAACTTTCGATAAGTGCATGTTTTTTTCAATATTTATTTAAATTCATGAAAAAAAAAATGCTTTATCAAAAAAAAAATCAAGGTGTGCGATTTTTTGCTCACAAGTGTTTATTATGCCGAACCGAAAACCTTACAAATAAACTTTGACATAAGTAAGCCTTGACTGTGTTGATTGTGGTGTAAGATCAGTAGATCAGATAGGCGCGCGGGGCGGACGCGGACGTGCTGTAGCATGACCCTAGCCCGTCCAACAACGTGCAGGTGCTGTTGTACACTCATGATGCAGGACCAGGCCCGAACTGGCCATAGGGCAACACGGGCAAATGCCCGAGGCGCCCGAGTGGTGGGCCGGACGTGTGGCCGGCCAACAGGCCGGCCCAGGCCCGGACTGGTCGATGGGCAAATCGGGCAACGGATGCTCGATGGGCCGGTGTGGCCGATTGGCGACCGAGTTTCTTTTTAACCGACTTCCCAAAAGGAGGAGGTTCTCAATTCGATTGGTATGTTTTTTTTTTTTTTTCTATGTATGTACACCGATTACGCCGAGATTAATGATCCGATTTACGTGATTCTTTTTTTGTTTGATGCGGAATAGTTGCCATTTGGTCCCATAAAAATTTTAGATAGTTTGGCCCAGTACTTTTCATTTTATGAAGATTTTTCTTAATTTATGAACATTTTTCGATAATGTGTGTTCACGAATAACTTCGTCGTTGATGAACCAATTTTGATGATTCTTTTTTTATTGTGAAGTAGATATTTTAAGAGTCGTACTATGATATGGAAACCAGGACCTGGTGATGGAATCCCAGAGAACTCGAGGGCAACCGTCAAATTTCATGGGCACGTATTACGTGTTTCGTGTTTTTTAATCGAATGTTAGGTTTCTTAGTCGAATGTTAAATTCAATTCAATTCATTTATTTATTTCAGACATAAAATATCCATAAAATTGTTAGTAATCACATTTAAAATTATGTTAGTAAACAGATAAAATCATACAGGACATAGGTAGTAAATGTATAGTAAATATTTCTATAGGATATCAAAACTAAAAATGAAAAAATAAAAAACTTTTTTGCAAAAAAAAAACAACTGACTTCAAAAACACCAAAAAGTGAAAAATAAACTTCACTAGAAAAATCAGCTTCCGAAGTCGGTGGCAAAAAAATTAATCCAAACAAACAAAAATGTCACCGACTTCGGAAGCTGATTTTTCTAGTGAAGTTTATTTTTCACTTTTTGGTGTTTTTGAAGTCGGTTGTTTTTTTTTGCAAATAAGTTTTACTAATTTAAAAAGAACGACGTTTTTTAACCGACTTCTAAAAAAAGAAGGAGGTTCTCAATTCGGATGTTTTTTTATGTTTGTTCGGGCATAACTCCGTCATTTGCTAACCGATTTGAAAAATTCTTTTTTTGTTGGAAAGGGAATACTTCCCAAATGGTCCCATAATTTGTTTATCGAAATCGGACAAGCAGTTTTTGAAAAATCAACAAAACTCAAAAAAAGACTACATTACTATTAATATCATAAACGGGATATTTACCATGTTTGATTTTTGTTTCGAGTTCCCGATATTTCGGCGCTGTTACAAGCACCATGATCACGGATAAACTGAAGTCATTGCGGGTGGATGTTTATGAGCAGACAAAACGGTCTACCCTCTTTCTTGTTCGTTTTTTGCGTTCGGTACCACTACCATTGTCACTCACTACACGATTCTGTTCCCGACACACAAAACTCACTGTGTCCACTCGCGAACTTTTTTCGGCACTTTTTCGGTTTTTACACAGTTTAACCACTGGATTCCAGGCTCTCGACAGTTGAAACCCATCCTCCCGGTTAAAGTTTTTGTATTTGGTAATTTCAATGGCCTCTCTGACCAGACGAGGTATATAGTGGCGTTCTGTCGAGATGACCTGAGGGTTATGCAACTCAATCCAGTGGTTTGATCCCGATTCCAGCAGATGCTCAGCTATGGCCGATTTTTGGGTGTCGTTATTTTTCACCGCCGTTTTTTAATAGTAGTGTCAGTGACCATGTCAGTTTAAAAACTTATAAAGACTACATTGTCCACATTATGACTCATGAACATGTGAACCACTAAAAAGTGAAAGATAAAAACTTTTTAACAAAAAATAAAACCGACTTAAAAAAAAAAAGGGAAATAATAAAACGAGCGAATAAAAAATAACTAAGCGACTGATGATGATATACTGTTTTAATAACTTAAGCGGTATGAATTTGAGTAAGCGAAAAATAAACCAGAACGAGCTTACAAAAAGTAAGTTAGAAGAATAGAATAGAATAGAATACGTATTTATTCGCTAATGGACAGCAGCAACACGAAAGAGCAGCACATACCTAAACAAATAACAACAAACAGCTTAACAATTAATTAAACAGCTCAACTGCGCTGAGCATGCCCATAACGAAAGGGTAACCAACTCAGCATATGCTGGGTGTAAAAAACTCAGCGCTGGTTTTCAGTAGGCCCCCCGCAGTGACGGCCCGCAGACACGGATGAGGGGAGTAGGTAGTAAATAAATAATTTTATTCTATTAAATGGGCATTTCAAGTGTGTAATAAATAAATAATATAAAATAAATGTTTTCTCACAGAGGATAACATAGTTATATTAGTAGTAATAGAACACGAAGATACCTGCTAAATAAATAAGTACTTATCCGAAAACGAAACACAGTTTATTCAATGGCATCATGACGCACTTCGGGCCGGCCGATGTAGCATCGACCTAAGCATTTTTAAATTGCAATACCACAATGACATTTCAGTGAGAGTGCGACTACTGCCTATTAATATTATTTTATTGAGCTAAAAAGAACGAAACAAATGATTCCGAGAAAGTGTATAGTGCCGGTAGACTAATAATGCTGATCATTGAGTTCAAAAACAAAATTAGTTTTTACAATGGAATTTGATGAAGTTGTGATTAATCCATTTCAGATATTAAAATTACTAAGTGAGCGACAAAATTACTAAGTGAGCGACAAAACTACTAAGTGAGCGACTAGAAATACACAAAGGGTAACTTAAATATTAAAATAGAGATGATTTTTAGGGTTCCCTAATCAACTAGGAACCCTTATAGTTTCGCCATGTCTGTCTGTCCGTCCGTCCTCGCTTAATCTCTGTGACCGTTAGCACTAGAAAGCTGAAATTTGGTACCAATATGTGTATCAATTACGCCGACAAAGTGGTAAAATAAAAATTGGAAAAAAATGTTTTATTAGGGTAGCCCCCCTATGTGTAAAGTGGGAAGTGATTTTTTTTTTATTTCAACCCTAACGTGTGATATATTATTGTTGGAAAGATATTTAAAAATGAATAGGGGTTTACTAAAATCATTTTTGATAATGTCAATAATTTCGGAAATAATCGCTCCAAAAGTAAAAAACAATGTCCCCCCCCCCCCTCTAACTTTTGAACCATAAGTTTAGAAAATATGAAAAAAATCTGAAAAGTAGAACTTTATAAGGACTTTCTAGGAAAATCATTTTGAACTTGAGCGCCTATACAATCCAGAGGTCAAGTTTCATTGGCCCGTAGAAGGAATGGGGAACACAAAAGGGTCAGAATATTCGTATCAAATACACCTAAAATCGAAGCGTAGAACGTGTACATTACATTAGTTTTTGTTTTACTTCGATACATGCAGTATTTCCGAAGTTATAACGCCGAGAAGTTTAAGTAATTTTTTGAATTTCCGAGATTACGCGCGCTCGTACTAATAAGTCACAACCCTGTTCAGCCCGCGACCGCGTCACTGCGCGGCACTTAGTCCGGTGCGTTGACCATAATAAATTAGGCGCGTCTCGTTTTATTTTGTTTCGATCGTCTTCGTTTTCCTATTATGTACTTATACATACATAAACTCACGCCCTTTTCCCATGGGGATAGGCAGAAACCACAGATCGCCACTTGCTTCGATCCTTAATACATAGGTACTCCTTTTGCCTCGTCCTTGTCGTCGTACTTATAGTGTCCTTGTATTTCAAAGTAATATTAATATTATCCTTTATATCCGATTACACTAAAGTGAAACGTGTATTGTTTACAATGGAAGGTTTTCTAATATGTCAGTCGAACAATCTGCCAAGAGTGGATAGTTTAATGGTGACTTGGTGACACAATATGTCATGAAAAATCAGGATTTTATGGCTGCTGAAAATCGTGGAATAACGATGAAAAGGTATATAGGAATGTTGTAAGCATTACCTACTCCTGGGTAGGTATTTGTTCAAACTTAAACCTAACTGAAAGTGTGTCTTTCATTTAGTTAGTACCTTACCTATAGGTAGGTACTCGCAATCAACATCTCGAATCTCGAGGTTGTCGATGATTATTTTATGTGTTTTATTAGTAGGTATAAACTAAAAGAAAAAGTCACTATTTACCCATAAACAGAATGTAGTAAGTCTTAGTAGGTATTTACGTAGTTACCAGTTTTGTAAGTAGGCAAATACCTACCATTATTATAGTTTTATAGGTACTAAACCAGATATTTTTGATTAATTTTATTTTTATGAAAAGAAAATAAAATCGAAATGGTCTTCACAGCAGTGCGCTTTAGTTTTAGGACCTATTGAATCAACTCTTTTTACGGGTGTCATCCACTTTTTCTTCATTTTTTGGGTCCTCAAGCACATAAAAAAGAGTTTATCAGGTGTTTAAACTGTTGAATTGAAGGTGATTGAAGCACCGAGGCACAATACAGTATTTTTTTTTCATTTTTACCACAGAGAACTTTATAATTTTGATTTTTACTGCGCACGGGCGAGCAAATGAGAGCGTGGTTGTGGGAGTTGTGACGTCATCGGGTAGTGAGCGCCCGGCCGCGTTTTTAAAAACCTTCGGGCGGAAATACGCACTTTGATCGTAAATATCTCAGTCATTTTTTAAGATATGAAAAAAGTAAAAACACAGTTCTTCTTGTAATTTTTTGTAGATTTATTTGGTGTGTAAAGTAAAAAACGTTTGTCAGACCCATTGTATAAATTATAGCATACCGTTTTGGTACGGAACCCTTCATGTGCGAGTCCGACTCGCACTTGGCCAGTTTTCCAATTGAGGTTTTACATATCGAACTACTAAAAAGTTCACTTTGAGCAACGTTTTGTAAGGTACTTTATTCATGATTACTGGTTACTGATATTCTATTTGAGGTCCTGGGTTTTTTTTATTTTGATAACATTTTTAAATAAAAACTACGGATTGTTTGATTTTTTTACTATAGAGGTTCGACAATGGACGGAAGCTTATGTCTGGGCGAAGAAAGGCATAAAAATAAAGATAATTAGCATCTGATTCTACCAAAAATATAATATATTTGAATTACAACGATAATGCGAAAAATTTAAGCTACAATGATCGCTGGCAAACTTTTGACGAGTTTAAAAAAAACTGTCTGTTGCTTTCCAAAAAACCACACTGCCAAATTCGGACTGGCAAAAAGGCTCTTGTGACTGTCCCGAATTTTTCAATAAATATGTATGCAAACACGTTTTGGGTCTAGCTATTCGGGTCAAACTTACAACACCACCTCTGGAAGCAAAAATGATACCCATTGGGCAAAAAAGAAAATGAGGCCGACCCGCTAAGTCCAAGCCAGCACTTATTTACCAGAGACGATAAGTAGTAGGGCTCCTTTTTTTTTCTGGTGGGTGGAAAATCATCAAATAACCCCCCTCCCCCCCCCTCTCGCTCTTGGGCAGAGCGAAGGGGAGTGTCAGACTTCTACTGACTAAAAACCAACCCATGTTCCTTCTTCGCCCTTGTACCGAGGCCACGTCATCTCTTTCGATAATCCGCAGCCCCGACGGGCGTCGGCCCTTGCGGGCCCCTCCTTGCTGACATCTCTTTGAGGCGCGCGTGGAACACGAACGCGCCGCCGACACGGGCAAGTAGTAGGGCTCCTCATAACCTATTAATGTTCCTTCGTATTATTATGAAAACTAAATACTTACTTACTTGTTTTTTTTTGTTGACTTCAGTCAACGCTTCTTATTTTATTTTCTTAATTTAATTTAAGTCAATACATATTGCTTTATTTATTCGGAATACATTGTCTTATTTAATGAAACCCCTACCCTTAAATAATTAAATTTCTTGGCTAATAGTGTTTCTTCAAATAAATCTTAAGAACATTTTCGAAAAAAAGTGTGTGCTTAGTACTCTGCTCATAATAGTATTTTTCAAACTGATTTTTCTATTGGAAACACTTCATTTAAGATAAAATGCCGTTCAGTATAAATAAATCATTTGGCAAATATTGAAAAAAATGCAGGACGTAACGTTGACAACGTTGTCACTCATATTAAAATATTAGGTCGCTCAAATAATTAGAAGCTACTCATTTTGTATTTTAAGTAACTCAAATTAATGTTTGTAAGTTGCCGTTCTGTTGATTTCTTGAATGTTCTTGTCGCTCGCAGTCAGTCGCTCACTTAGTAATTCTGTGACCCAAATTAATTATTTTTGTCCCCTAAAATTCTAATTTACAGTCACTCGTTTAAATACTACCCAAAATAAAACACAAAAAAGTGAAAAATTAACTTTAGAAGAAAAATCAGTTTCTGAAGTCGGTGACTTTTGTTTGTTTGATTTCATTTTTGCCACCGACTTCAGAAACTGATTTTTCTTGTAAAGTTAATTTTTCACTTTTTTGTTTTTTTTTTAGGTCGGTTTTATTTTTTGTTAAAAAGTTTTTTATCGATTGAAATTTAATAAGTTATTAAGTTGGTACCTATATACATGTGCAACATTGAATCTTGGATTGTTTATACTGTTTTTTTATTTATTTATTTTGGTGAGAGCTCATGGCTAGGTTATAACGGCCCCACGGATCAATTTTCAGGTTAAGCCCCGCTTGTCTTGGTTCGTGTTTGGGTGTGTAAGTAGAAGACGGTCGGCCCTCCACTCTCAAGAGAAAGAAAGTCTCTTGAGAGTGGAGGGCCGACCGTCTCAAAAATGCCCGAGCCGATTTCGGGTCCCAGTCCGGCACTGTGCAGGACTGCTGCACATAGTCCCTGTGTCTCAGTGCAATGAACATGAAGCTGGTACTTACATCTTTATCCCATTGCAAGTGGTAAGGAATCTCGTTCCCAAAAGGAAAGTCGAGGTGGCAGTTCATGACGGCGAACCCGCCGACGCTAGCGTGCAGGTGCTCGGCGTCCAGCGGCAGCAGCGAGGCGGCGGCGGTGGCGAGCAGCGAGCAGAGCGCGCACAGCGCCCACGCGCGCGCAGACATGGCGAGCGGGCAGCGGCGGACTGAGGCACTGAGACACTGAGACACCGAGTGACCCGAGCCGGAGCGCAGCGCGGGGCCAATTGACCGCTCCCGAGTAATGGAGATAACCTCAGGCGTGAGTAACGTCCGCGCGCCGACCTCGCGCCCGCCGCACCTGCGCGCGCCGCCGCCGCAAGCGCCGCCCGCGCTAACAAAGGCACTCCGTGAGCAGGAAGCGCCGCTAATTCCCGCTCCGCTACGTTTAACTTCTTCGACTAGGCAGTAGCCACTCGCTTGTTATTGTTCACAAATCATTCTTAATTTTTAAGTATGAATGCTAGCTACGTGCTGCATTTCCCACGCACACACGCACACAAAGGCGGTTAACTTTGCTTTTGGAAGTCGGTGACTTTGCTACTTTCATTGACTTGTGCGGCCTCGGTGTTGATTCTGCGACATAATTATTTGTGTTCTTAATTAAAAAATATTTTAATTTTATATTTTTCCTGTGAGACTGTTTAGCGACTTCATACCTTTTGCTTCTTCTTCAACCTGGCGAAATCAAACTGCGGAAAAAAAGAATATAATTATTTTTTTTAGGGTATCTCCAGTACCTACACATTAAAGTGGGGATGATTTTTTTTCTCGCGTAGTCCATTGTGTGGAGTATCCCTATCCACAGGGAGTATCGTTGAATAGGTCTTTAAAAATATGGCGAGTTTTGCTCAAACCGCACCCTTCCTATATGAGTCGCGTAACTCAACTTGCGCCATATTTTTTTTATTATTGCAAAAAATCGAGCGAACTCTAATACACTTTCTCGCAAAAATTCATAAAGCTATCGCTAAAAAAATAAGGGTACTACCTACCTACTGTCACAAAAAATGTGTATTTTTGCGACAAAAAACAAAATAGTGTTCCGATATTATAAAGATGTAAGCATATACTTACCTTTATTTATTTTACAAAAGCCATAAACATACGCATAACTAACACGAACAATTAAAAAAAGTAAATAAACTTAGGCATTTCTTCTTGGATACTATTGTGAAGACGTGTCTTGCAAGTCTACTTACTTACTTATTGCACGAAACTTGTTGCGGGACTGTTGTGCGTTACTATAACTCTCTCCATGGCTCGTTGCGTGACTCTAAGCTTCTCTAAGAGGCCAGCAGTTAAGGACCATTTGTCTCTGTGCCATAAGTCATCACTGGCAAAATATACTGGTTATAGACCCTCGTCTTAAGACACTGCGGAATTTTTGACGAAAAGATGTCGCGTCGTTTCCCGAACGCTGCCCATCCGAGTTGGTTTCTTCGGGCGACCTCTTTGTCGAAGTTATATCTACCTAGTTTAACAGTTCGCCCAAGGTAGACATAACTATCGACCACATCTAGAGTATCGCTCCCACTCCCAACATTACCGGTACGGGTGGAACACGGACATTCCACATAACTTTCGTCTTGTCCATGTTCATTGTATGATCCAACTATCAATTAATTTATTGTATTTACACCGTTTCCTTCTCTTATAGAGGAGGCCTGAGTCCCTGCAGTGGAAACATTATAGGCTGATGATGATGATTTACACCGTTTAAGGTTTTCAGCACCTGCACCAGCCGCCCCAGCACAGCTCACCGTGCTAGGAAGATGGGATGGCGCACAGGTGTCGACACAAGCTGCATCCCACACCAATTGCCTACTCAACTTCCATAGCATTATGGTCATACCTTCTGGTCTATTCCCATCGACGCGTGCCAGTCCATTGGGTTCTAAAATAGCTGGCACGTGTCGAGAGCACGACGCGTAAGATCATTAATGCTGACGTACCGCTCAATTTGACCTGCGCTCTTACTGCAGGAAAGGCCATCGTGTCCAGACACATGGAGCACCCAATCGCAAACATGTAGTGAACCGGAAGGTTGTGTCACCTAGCATAGTGCCTATATTAGGTGACGGTAGTGCTTGAAGCCAGAGGCCCGACTCCCACTCACCCACAGCCAGCAGGCGTGTACGCTACACAGTATTGGTAGACGTATTATTATGGTTATTCCGTACGAATCTGCAAAGTGGCTCATCCCACTAAGCTCTCTCTGGGAAAATGGGTTCTCGGGCCGTTTCTTATTCGGGCAAGCCATGTTCCAGGCGTTCTCTGCATCGGTCAAGCACGGCACTTCCGAGACAACCAGGGAGAGAGTTACAATTTTCGTGGTTAGCTTTTCAGTGCTGTGGACAGACGACAGGAACGCCAGTAAGCTTATTTTGCACTTTGAGGGGTTAAGGTCCAGGCTAATAGTTTTAAATTGCTGTTTGAGGAGTTGTAGGTCATTCAAAACGATGTCAATATCACCTATTAGCGTGCCATCGTCTAGATACCATACGTTGAATTTTGAATTTAGTTGTTGTTGAAAATAACAGGCCCAAGAGGATCACCTTGTTGGCAACCAACTACAAATTCCAAAAAAATGTCCTTAAATTATATTATGTCGGCGTGAGCAAAATTGTATGGACGTAAAACAAAACGGAACGTTCTGTGACATCATACCACTCAATGAATCAGGCGAGTTGTGGAAGGGGTCCGGCATATAAGACGGAGCGCCGAGCGGAGCGGTCATTCCGACTCTAGCGAGCGGCCGGTCCACAACTCTAATTGTGACACGGATCATGCCTGAATCAAATCTTTATTAGTATTTTTTTATTATTGTTTATTTTTATTATTCTAATTAAAGTTATTTGTGTTCAATATTGATTTTCATTTAAAACAATGGTGAATAATTGTGTTGGTTAAATATTTTCGAAGTAACGTTACATAGAACAAACAAACGTTGGTGAAACAAAAGTTGATGTAAGGTGGTCGGTGTAAAGTAACATCGAACAAAAAAGGCGTAGACCAAACAAAACGTCGCAGTATGAAGGCTTAGGTGAACAGTGTTCGGTGAAACAATTTTCGAAGAATAGTGTTTCGAAGAAACGTAGGGGACCCCTTTCGAACAACCCGCAGCCCAACACCATGCCCTAGAGCTGCATTAGGGAAGCACTCCAGCCAGTATCACCGGGTCCGCCTAGGCCGGGCCTACCTTCGTCGTGTAGTCGGGGACTATTTGACAGACAGGGCTGTCATCTACCCTGGTCAAGATCCGGCAGCTGGGACTCGAGGAGGCAATCCGAGGCCATTTAATATTGACATACGATTTTTGTACATGATAAGCTGTGAACAGTAAAATAGAATTTGTTGAATATTTTCCCAATAAAAAAAAAGTATATTCAGAAGCTCCAGCAAAACGTGGATACTTTCGCATGCATAAAGTATGTATTTCTGTTTACCTAAATTAATTCCTCGTGTACTAGCCTCAATTTGTAGCATGAATAAAGAAATAACTACACTTAACGCAGCCAATGCGGTACATAAAAAAAAGATCATCACAAAGCAATATCTATTTTTACACCGACATCTTTTGTAACAGTTTCGGGGAATATTTAGGTAACCGTATAATTTAACCTTGTCTCACAGTATACATAACGCAATGAAAAACAACCGACTTCAAAAACACCAAAAAGAGAAAAATAAACTTAAGAAGAAAAATCTGCTTCTGAAGTCGGTGACTTTTGTTTGTTTGACTTCATGTTTTTGCCACCGACTTCAGAAGCTGATTTTTCTTCTTAAGTTTATTTTTCTCTTTTTGGTGTTTTTGAAGTCGGTTGTTTTTTTTGCAAAAAAGTTTTTTTATTTTTTCATTTTTAGTTGTAATTGTTGTTTGTTGTTGTTGTTGTGTTGTGTGTTGTGTGTGTGTGTGTTTTTTGTTGTTGTATTTTTGTTGTTGCGTTGTGTTTAGTTGTTGTTGTTTGTGTTGTGTTGATGTTGTGTTGTGTTGTAGAATCCTATACAAATATTTACTATGCATTTAACATTCAACCAAGAAACCTAACCCTTAACCTTCAAGATTCAACTATTTTTGCTTTCAACTTTTAACCGTTGAGGAGTGGTACTACTCCTCAACGGTTAAGAGCATGAAGACAAGTGATGACTGCTAGATGCGAATACTTGAATAGCGTCAGAAAAAGCACGAAACACGTACACACGGCTACACATCAAGCTATACAAAACCAGTATAATCTGATCGTTCATTGTGCGAAAAGATCTAGTAAAGTGAGGCCAAGATTAACTGGTTTTGTATAGCTTGATGTGTAGCCGTGTGTACCTAATACGTGTCTAAAAACTAAAAAAATGTGTATTGTACACATCTGCATACCCCCTCAGAGCATACAAGCGTGATGTTACGTCATGATAATGTATATTCAATAAACATCCAAGCGATTCCAGCAATTACGACAGATTTGCCGTCTATTTTTGAAGAGTTCCATTGTATATCTCCGAAGATCAGCACCAGATCTTCACCAAATTAAAATGGGACCACCTCAGGAGTATACTCTTTCAAATAAAAAAATAATTTTGAGAATCGTCCACAAATGGGGGAGAAATCAGGTAACATACATAAAAAAAAAACACGAACATAAATAACCTCCTCCTTTTTCGAAGTCGGTTAAAAATCGGAAACAGTATCATTTCGTCGCTGCTAAATGCCATCTTTTGTTCTTAATAAGGTACTCCTGGGATTTTTTTTAACAACGTAGGACAGTTTTTTAAGCTCCTGAAAACTTGTCCGAACTCACTTACCGATTTCTTACAGGAAGGGTGCGATTAACAGTTTTTCGATTACGGGACTTGTTTGTGAAATGCAAATTTTTGTTAGACTCAAGTGTGCCAACCTAAACCACATACGGGTTTTGTTTGGGCCTGTGAAAAAATTCATGGAAGTAGCTTAGATAACGAAAATAAAAGGAAAACTATCACATCTAAGTACACTTCACAAGTTTACGAGTAATAGTCAACCAACATAAAAATTGTACTTGTATGAAATATGAAATAGGTACCTACTTTCCTATACAATTTAGTAAGTTCAAATATTTTGATGGGCATCTACGGAACCCTACATTGTGCGTGGTCCGACATGCACTTGGCCAGTTTTATATATTATATAGATTATCCTCCAACTCCTAACCGTCAAGGAGTTATACCTTCCATCATCAGCTCATCAACATGAAGTGATGACTGCAAGTTGCGAATACTTGAATAGCTTTCTTGCTGCTTCGTGCAGGTCATTTTGTTACAACGAATGTATAAAAGTGTTATGATATTTATTTTATTTGTATTTCTCACTGTTTAAATTAGATATTTTCTGATCGTTTAAGTATTGGTTTATCTGGCAATAACAGTTTTATTCCCAAGTTTACATGCGTAAAATTTCGCAAAGCCTATGTTCAGAGCTGCCAAGATAATTTGATCGCACTGTACCTATGTAATTGGAGATTCTTTATCCGGCATTTTCAGACTTAATTATCTGTGGATTGGCGCGTAATTCGAAATTCAAATAAATTTTATTCGAAAGACGAGTTATTTTAATTTAAAATTCAGTCATTTCTTTTTATATTTTTGTTTTTGTGACATTGTGGTAGTTTTTGGCGCCATGGATAAACTGAAAATTCGTACAATTTTCGAATATGAGTTCCTACGTGGAAATACCGCTGCGCAAACAACACGAAACATTAACGACGTGTACGGGCCTAACACTGCTTGCATAAACACGGTCCATTATTGGTTTACTCGTTTTAAATCTGGAAATTTTGAGTTGAAGAACGAGCCTCGCGGTCGGCCGGTAACCATTGTCGACAACGACGAATTGAAGGCGATAGTGGAAGCGGATCCAACTCAATCTACGGCTGAGCTTGCTGCGGGCTTGGAGTTAGCCAAAACAACATTGAAGCACTTGCGTCAAATCAGAAAGATAAAAAAGTTGGATAAGTGGGTGCCACACGAACTAAGCGACCAACAGCGAGATGTACGCGTCGAAGCATACATAGCACTACTGAATCGGCATAGAAACGAGGGAATTCTTAATCGAATTGTTACTTGCGATGAAAAGTGGATCCTGTACGATAACCGTAAGCGTCGTCTCAGTGGGTGGACCCGGGTACAGCACCTAATCAGTGCGCTAAAAAAAAGATTACTCATAGGAAGATGATGGTGACTGTCTGGTGGACCAGTGACCACGATTGGCACAACAGTGACGGCAGATGTCTATTGCCAAGAATTGCAAACAATGATGGAGAAGCTCGCGACTCAACAACCAAGACTAGTCAATCGCTCTTCCCCATTGCTTCTGCACGACAACGCGCGATCTCACACTTCACGACAGACCATCGCAAAGCTACAAGAGTTACAGCTGGAAGCTCTCCGTCACCCACCGTACTCACCGGACCTTGTCCCAACAGATTTCTACTTTTTTCAAAATTTAGACAATTTTTTAAGTGGGAAAAAATTCAACTCCCGTGAGGCAGTACAAAACGCTTTCGCTGACTTCATCGCCTCCCGTCCGGCAGACTTCTACAGTAAAGGGATAAACAAACTGCCATCAAAATGGCAAAATTGTATAGATCATTTGGGCCAGTACTTTGATAATTTGATTAGTTGAAATAAAAAAATTACCAAAATTTTTATATTTTAAAATAGTCCTACAAATCTCCAATTTCATAGGTAAAGACCTAATATAATTATGGAAAATGTAATACATAAGTGCCTATAAAATTTGATGGTTGCCCTCGATTTCCCTGGGGTCTCTTCATCAGATCTTCTTCTTTATGGGGTTTTAGGTTTCCGCACTTAGTCCTTAAAGTGGACCATTGTGCGTGAGCCGTGGCGGCCGATTCTTCCAACCAGCCCACCTCCCTCCAGAAGCAGATCAGACTTCCCGGTCTCCTCAGGGCATCCGCAAGAGATCGTGGTGTTCCCAGGGTCTCCTCACGAATCTTGGTAACGCCTGTGCACTCGAGGAGCACATGCGCCACAGTTTCCTCCGCCTCCATGCATGCCCTGCACAGGGGACTGTCAGTGATTCCTAGGGTGTGAAAGTGTTTATTCAGTGAACAATGTCCGGTGATGGTCCCCGCCACCAGGCGCAGGCTATCTCTGTCCAGGCGCAGAAGGCGCCTGGTCAGTTTTATATCCAGGGATGGCATAGCCTCCTTGGATTGCCTACATCCTGGTGTCGAGCTCCACCATTTCTCTGCTTGTATTCGAGTATGGTCTTTTAGCCAGCTTCTTAACTGCTTGAAAGGGATGGGCACAATGGGTTCGGGTCCTTAAGGCTTTGTGCTGGATGCTCTTCTGGCCTTCTTGTGACCTCTAATCCATTGCAGCGTTACCTTGTTGTGATTTATTACCGTTATTCGTTCCAGGGCTTTGTGGCATTCCAGTATCAGTCTCGACGTGATCTGATTACTCTTCAGGGATTGAAGAACTGAGGCACTGTCGGAGAGTATTCGAATATTGGTATCCGTAACCTCCCTGGCCTCTATAGCGTGTGCCGCTTGGATGATACCTACACACTCTGCTTGGTAAACAGAGTTAAGTTTTCCAAGTGGTTTGGACATCTTGATGTTTAAGTCGTCGGAGAACACCCCGACGCCTGTCCCATAGTCGATTTTTGATCCATCGGTGTAAATCCTTAGCTCATTTGTACCTGAGTAGTCACACCACTCCTCTATGAGCTCTATGTTGTAATGTTTTTGGAAGCAATGGGTCTTCAGGGTTCTGTCGATGGGTGATGTCATCATTGGCTGTTCTTTGATTGCATCTTCTCTGATGTGTGTGTGTTTGATTCTCGAGTCATTTCTTAGGATACCGGATACATCATGTCTGAAAGTCGCTAAGGCCGCCTCCTCTCTTATGACGAGGTGCAGGGGAGGTAGCCCCAGCATCACCTGTAAGGCAGCAGTGGGTGAAGTTCTCATGCTGCCGGTGATTGCTACGCAGGCCAGTCTTTGTAGTTTCTCGAGATCCTTTTGGGTTGAACTTAGGTTGGTCCTCTTAGGCCACCAAACTAAAGAGCCGTATGTGATGATTGGTCGGATAACTGTGGTGTATAGCCAGTAGGTTATTTTGGGGCTTAAGCCCCAATTTCTTCCCAGGAGTCTCTTACATTGCCATAGAGCTATACTGGCTTTTGTGATGGTGTACTCAGTGTGTTTTGCCCAGTTCAGCTGTTTGTCCAAAAAGATGCCCAGGTATTTGGTTTCAGTCGATAAGCTTAGGGTTGTCCCAAAGAAGCTTGGCAATTGTAGCGTTGCCAACTTCCTTTTCTTTGTGAAGAGGACGAGTTCCGTTTTGGTAGGGTTCACTGCTAGTTTGTATTCCTTGCACCAGTCCTCAACTATTCTTAGTGCTTGGCGCATAAGGTTGCATAGTGTGTTTTCGTGTGTGCCGTTTAATATTATGGTCAGATCGTCCGCATAACCCACCGTGTAGTAGCCCCCGCTATTTAGACGTTTAATGAGGCTGTCTACTACGAGGTTCCACAGTAGTGGCGAGAGGACACCACCTTGGGGGCATCCCTTGGCCACTATGGCTCTAGTAGTGTCGTTCACCGTAACTTGTACGGCTCTCAGTCTGAGCATGTTTGTGATCCATCCTCGTAGTGTCGAGTCCACACCGTGTTCCTCGAGGGCTGCGTTGATGCTATGGAAGATGGTTTTGTCAAAAGCGCTTTCTATGTCAATGAAGACAGCTAGTGACGAGCATTTGTGGTCCACTGCACATTCGATCTTGGAGATCACACTATGCAGCGCAGTTTCTGTTGATTTACCTGTGGAATACGCGTGTTGTTGTTTGTGAAGTGGTCGTTCCCGAAGAGGTCCGTCCCGAATGTGTCGATCGCAGAGTCTCTCGAGGGTTTTCAGTAAGAAAGATGTTAGGCTTATCGGTCTGTACGCCTTGGGTTGTGTGTAGTCTGGTTTTCCTGGTTTAGGGATGAAAATGACTTTCACCTCTCGCCATGCTAATGGTATATATTTCTGTGCTATGCAGGCTTGGTAGATGGCGGTCAGCCATGGCGTTAGAGCTTCTACTCCCCATTGCAGTAGGGCGGGGAAGATTGTGTCTAAGCCTGCGGACTTGTATGGTTTAAAGGTCTTTATCGCCCATTTTATTCTCTCTGCGGTTACTATGGTGCGGGCTCTGGCCCAGTCTTGGTCATTTGGGATGTGCGTTGGCTGACTTGCCCAGGTTCTGTCCTCGGATAGACTGCAGTCCGGGAAGTGGGTCTCCAAAAGAACTTTACTTGTTTCGTGGTCCGACTTGGTGTATGTGTTGTCTGGGGTTTTCAGCGACCCGAGGGTGCGATCTTGATCGGTAGATAGGATCTTTCTCACACGCGCGGCTTCGCTGTTCGATTCAATTTCTTCGCAGAATTTCCGCCAGGCCGCCCTGCTGGCGTTCCTGACTTGTTTTTTGAAGGTGTATTGTGTTTTCTTAAATGTGTCCCAGTCTTCTGGTAGTCTGGAGTTTTTGGCTCTGTTAAATTGTTTACGCATAGATTGCCTGAGCTTACTAAGTTCCGCGTTCCACCAGGAGTTGCCCTTGCTCTTGGTACTTGTATCTCTTAGTTTGCAGCACGCGTGGTAAGCTTCAATTATAAATTCCGAGAGTTTTGTTACGGTTTCTTCAAGTTGTTTGGGGTCCATTAGAATTTGGGGCGTTTGGTGCTGTGTTAGTAGGGAGGCCAACAGCCGTTTGTAGCCAGGTACATTTGTACGGCGTGGGTTGCGTCTAGGTTCGGGTTTTTTTATGTTAGCTACTAGTGAGAAGCGAATCCTTCTATGATCAGACTCAAACTCAAACTCAAATATTTTATTTCAATTAAGCCATTACAGGCACTTTTGAATGTCAGAAGGACGGAAGAAGAACGAAACTACGAGTGCAATACGTCATTCCGAAAGCCACCACGCCGAACCACACGCCACCGAATGCCCGCAACAACGAACACTGCGAGCACGAAAAGCACGCAGCGACGCAACCGCAACAACGAATGCTCGAGACCCCGAATCACGGAACAACGAATGCACGCCGCAACGCGCAACCGCCGCCCCGCGACCCGGTGCCCCGCACACCCAACGCCACGGCACACGCCGCCGCGCGCCCCCGCACCCACAGCACTCGCCGCCGGTAACATCCGGCGCCGCGCAGCCCGACGCAGCAACTCCCGAAACGACGCATTGCACTCCTACGCTACAGCCACAATCATAAGGCATAATAACTTGTGAAAGTACTGTAGTTGCCAGTTCCCTAACGTAGATCTCATGAAGAAGAACGGGCAAGAAACTCCATGGACACTCTTTTAAATCAGAATTTGTTACAAAATCTTGGTACATTATATCATTCATGTTGAGATGGTATATTATGTGAGAACTATGTAGCAAGACGTGCAAGTTAAGAGTGTCCAGAGTAAAAAGATATAATAAACAAATCAAAGAAAAATATATATATACACCATGGCAACTAAGGAATGACCAGTCTCCACTGACAGCGCCCGTTCACGAACATGACGCATGGATCAGCACCATCTAACTCAACCATTTTGAAGGGAACTAAATGATCCGACACACTCGCCACCATCAGCGAGACATTTGAGTGAGCATGACCTTCTCTCAGCCACCAGGGGGTCTAAAACGGCCACTTTGGCAGATCATAATATGAATTGCGTTAAAAAGCGTAAAATGGACCTTTCATTATAATAACTGCGTCTGTAACAATTTAGTAAAATACATCTTAGTAGGAAAATAATATGAATTGCGTTAACATTCTTAAAATAGTCACAGACGCAGTTTTTATTATGAAAAGTCCATTTTACGCTTTTAAACGCAATTCACATTATGATCTGCAAAAGTGGCCATTTTAGACCCCCTGGGCAACGTCACTAAAATATAACTAAATGTAAAAAAGTAAAAAGTGGCTTTATAGTACATAGTAGGTACTCACACATGTGCCATGCAATTATACAATATTAAGACATTGAATCTATACAATGCAAAGATATTTTTACAATCTTCTGCAGCCTCTACAATAACTTCACATGATAATCGATTTATTTGCCCCTATGGTTGTGGAGCAGGACCAGCATTGAGCCAAGCATTTTTATCATCAATGTAATTCCCCAACTTGTAGTATGCTTGCCTACATAGTGTGCGTTTTATACAAGATTTAAATTTCGTCTCATTCAGTTGAAGAATGTGAGGGGGTATTTTATTGTAACATTTTAAACAGTACCCCATGAAAGATGAGTCTACTTTAGCTAGCCTGAAACCTGGTTGAACCAGTTGGTCCCTATTTCTCGTATTATAGTGGTGTCTATCCCCTCTTTTGCTAAATAAATGCAGATTTTTCCTAACGTACATGATGTTTTCATAGATGTATTGACAAGGTACTGTCATGATGTTAATTTCCTTGAACAGCTCTCTCAGAGATTCGCGCCTTCGTAGACCATATATGGCTCTAATGGCTCTTTTCTGCAGAATAAATATAGACTCGATGTCTGCAGCCCGTCCCCATAATAAAATACCGTATGACATAACACTATGAAAATAGCTAAAATAGACTAGTCTCGCGGTATCTACGTCAGTAAATTGACGGATTTTCCTAACAGCATATGCTGCTGAACTCAGCCGTCCTGCAAGAGATGTTAAATGCGGACCCCACTGTAGCCTTGAGTCAATCGTTATCCCCAAGAAAACAGTTTCATCGACAAATTCTAGTTTCTCTTGATTCAATACTATGTCACAATCTGTACTATTGACATTTGGTAGAGCAAATTTTATGCACTTCGTTTTTTTCCCATTTAATACTAAATTATTGACGGTGAACCAATTATGAACCTGCAGTAAGGCGTTATTTACGTCATCAAGACTTGTGGCACGTCTGTTTACCTTAAATATTAAAGAAGTATCGTCGGCAAACAATACCATTTCAGGTTGATTTTTAAATAAATGGGGTAGATCATTAATATAGACTAAAAAGAGAAAGGGACCTAATATCGAACCTTGTGGCACACTCATGCTTACTTTTAAGCCCATTGAATTGACACCATTTATTTGTACTTGCTGATGTCTATCGCTTAAATACGACTTCATTAAACTGATCGCAAGTTTCCCTAAACCGTAATGTTCGAGCTTTATGAGAAGGGTTTCGTGGTTGACGCAATCAAATGCTTTCGAGAGGTCACAGAAGATCCCTATGGCGTCTTGTGACTCTTCCCACGCAGTAAATATATGTTTTAATAAGGTGACACCGGCGTCAGTCGTACAACGTCCTTTGGTGAAACCATACTGTTTCTCATGTAAGATTTTATTGGTGTTAAAGTGGATGAGCATTTGATTAAGCATTACCTTTTCAAACACCTTGCTAAAAACTGGCAAAACGGATACGGGTCTATAGTTATTGGTGTCTTTACTATCACCGGATTTGAAAAGAGGTATACCTTGCTGTATTTCATAAGGTCCGGGAAGACTCCCTGGTCCACACACAAATTAAATATTAAGGCTAAGTACGGAGCTACAGTCTCAATAATAGCTTGACAAACTTTAATCGACAGTCCCCATAGATCTTCGGTTAATTTGACTTTAATTTCCTTAAAAGCTTTAATGACTGCTATGGGGTTTATATGTTTAAATTGAAACTCAACCGGACAGGCTGAAACGTTTGCTCTTAATAACTCAATAGAAAGCAAGGGTGACGAATTTAAGGTTTCAGTAGTTTTAAGTGAGATACCAGTGAAGAAATCTACAAATTCTTGAGCAACTTCGTTTTTAGCACTTAAAAGGCCACGTGAAGTCTCTAGAGTGATATCATTATTATATTTTTTATTTCTATTCGTTTCACTATTGATAATTTTCCAAACCGTCTTTATTTTATTATCGGCGGATTTAATCTTGTTGCTAATGAATAAGGCTTTAGCTACTTTGCAAGCGTTTTTGAAGATTTTCGAGTAAGTTGCAACATATTTATTAAAAGTTTCTGAGTTAATGTAAGGCTTAAGACCGTACAGCTCAAACAATCGCTCCCTACTTTTCCTAATGCCCTTAGTTGCCCAGTCACTGAACATAAACTTAGGGCAAATAGATTTAGTTTTCGTTTTTATTGTTTTATTGAACTCTGTGTGAATCACCGAAAAGAATTCCTCATAAAATAGATTTACATTGTCAATAATCTGGCTTGGAATGCCTAAATAACTAATTAAATTATCATTAAACCTATTTAAATTGCTGGGTGTTATTTGTCTAGATTTTATTTGGATTTTTTGTACTGGTGTGTAGGACTCGAAACCCACGGATTGACCGCTGTGATCAGAAGGTAAATTTACAATGGATTTATTCAAGTATTCACAACAACAAAAAACATTATCAATACATGTAGCAGAATTTGTAGTAATTCGGGTTGGTTCTGAAAACACGTTTAACAGATTGAATGATTTAAAAAGATGTAAAAATCTACTGGTATTCGAATTTTTGTCTAAAATATTAACGTTAAAATCACCACAGATAACCAGAGATTTAGGACTAGTTGCAAGTTTAGCTAAAGCATCTTCCATTACTGACTCAAATATAGAGTAGTTTTGATAATTTGGGGGTCTGTAAACGCACACTATTATTTATTTATCGAGCTCAACACAAGACAGCTCAATATTGTATTCAACAGATAGATTAACAATGTCACTACGAGTTTTAAATTTAATACAATTTTTAATTAAGATTAATGAACCCCCACGAATCTTAGATTTACGGTTAAAGCAACTGCCCACACTGTAATTTGCGTAATTAATGAGCATTTCATAGTCTCTTAACCAATGCTCAGTGAAACAAACAATTCCAAACTTTGTTCTTTCTAAAAACAATTCAATTTCAAGTTGCTTTGAAGAGAAACCTTGAATATTTTGATGAAACAATTGCAAGTCATTCTGCTTAGCCCCTTTTTTACATTTAGGTCTTTGAGAGCCAGAAGGTACATTTTTATGTTTTGGTATAACATTAATAGTACTGGTATCTTCTGTTGTCTTACTGACTAGTTTATATCATCCGGAGTGGGTCCCAAGACTCCCATGCTAACAGGCAATGAAATCTTACTACTATTGGACCCCACTCGAGAATCGTCTAACGTTACACAAGGATTGAAAACATTGTAAAAAGAATTATTAGTATAATTACTAATATTGGCCGTGTTAATTATAGAACTATGCATCGACATACTACCTATGTCTGAGTTAATATTATAAACTAATAGCCTAGCTATTTTGTGTCTACAACTAATAGGTAGATACACATTACCCCGTGTCAACTTAAGTCTATCAACAAAACTGTTGGTATCAAAGTATACCTATAAGTCTGTCACTATAGTGACCAACTAAGAAATGAACATGCCTGTTTAGCATGTGTATATAATTATTTTTCCTGTTTGACAATTTTTTGAGGTATGGAAAAGCACACAAAATTATTTTCCGACACTTCAACTTTAACAACTCTGTTACATAATTTGTGATGTCTTCTATTTTAATTTTTGAGCTTTTTCCTACAAATATAGTTATATCAGTATTTATATTATAAACATTTTTAGTTACTGAGGCCACTATCTGTTGGTATGTTGACCCTGGCATACAATGATTTTGATGGGAAAAACTCAGGTTATTACTTATTAATTTACCTACACCTCTTCCTATACTATCTGAGAACATTATTGAGTAAGAATCATGACTATTATAAATCTCCGGCTGTACCACTTCTAAATATTCTTGTGTAATATCAGCTGTTACTTGTTTGAGTGTACTGTCCTGAAATGAATTCACGGCCTGGGATGGGTCCTCCATTACCTCAGGTTGGACAGTTTCATATAGGGGATCTGACTGACAACGACATTGACTCATTACCAACTCATTCGCAGCAATTTGGTTCTGAGAATTCAGATACCTACTGGAAAGGGTACTGAGTTTGTCCTTAAGAACCTGTATTTCAGACTGCAAATGCTGAGTATCAATTTCATAAATTTTTATGCTATCTTCTAATTTTATTTGATAATTATTTATTTTTTTAACTAATTCAACACGCTCTTTCCTTAGTGGAATATATTTAGAAAAGAGAAGAGCAGGAAGGCTCGCTGGATACGTGCCAGTCAGAGATAAGTTTTGCCGCGCCTTCCGAAACCAACGTTAGTGCTCGTTTACGTACGCGCGACGCGACGTGCGGCGCGACCGGCGACGCGACGAGCGACGCGACGTGCGATTTTTGTGTTCACGGACACGCGATGCGTGCAGCGGCAGATATCATCGCACGCGCAAACACAAACGTATGGCAATGTACTACGCTGTTCATACAGACGCGGGGCGGTGCCCGCGGCGGCGCCCGCGGCGACGGCCGCCGCGATTATCGCGGTGACTTTTCAAGCGGGTAGCAACTAGCAAAGCACGCGTCGGCGCATGCGGCTTTCTCAACCAAACCGTCTAGTTTTAGGATAGCGAGAGTTGCGAGCGGACGTGTAGTAAAATGAATGACGAAAACCTCGAAAAATTTATTTCTGCGATGCAGGAGCGACCCCAGCTGTGGATGGCTGATCATTCACAACACAAAAATCGCGTAATTACAAAACGAAAGTGGACGGAAGTATCCGAAATTGTGGATATGGACGGTAAGTAGATGTGGTGCTTAGTAGGTATTTAGAATAGAATAAATTTATTTTTAGGTAACAAAGACCCATTGACAAATGACAATCTGTTTAATACAGTAGAATCCGTTTATCCGAATCAATTAAAACCGTGGTAGGTAAGTAAGGGTAGTCCGGCGGATAATCGATTTCAAAGTAAAATCAAACAATATAATAAGTACTTATTAAATACCTACGTAACTTTTTATTATAGATAGGTCGAGTTTCACATGCGTCAATTAGACAATGCGGTAATATAGCTTAATTATTGAAAATAAGGTAAGTAATTAGAGCCGTGAAGAATCTCCAAATTCTCCAAATAATCGGACAAGTAAGTACGAGTGTTCGAATAATCTGGATTCTACTGTTACATATTGATTTTTTAGTGCAGGTAGGTACCTATGTCTATTATTATTATTTGTTGTGTTAAGCGTGTTATGGTGTGCGAATTCCAAATTAGACTGCAAGAAAGTTCCGTCGTGGGCATCGCTACATCGAGAATTGCCGCTGCGTGAGTCGCCGCGGGAATCGCCGCGATTATCGCCGCGGGCATCGCCGCGGGCGCCGCCGCGGGCACCGCCTCAAATTCAAACAATCGCGTATAAAATCGCTTCTCCGTGAACGCACTCATACACCGCCATATGTTTGAATTTAGTGCGGGCCGCGCCGCGAATCGCGTCGCGCGTCGCGTCGCGCGTACGTGAACACGCACTTAGGTCGATAATCGTTTGTCCGCGCGATGTGACCCAAGTGGGTTCCGAGCCGCGGTTTGCGATGTTAAGGTTAGTTGAGAACAAATATGTGCATAGTACCTCACCTCTAGTGTTGGCTTTGTTGCAACCCCAAAGCGGGTGATGGGCGTTTGAGTCCGTGCAGATGACCAGGTCCAGGTTGGTGCCTTCACAGTACCTTATCAGGTCAGCCATCTCTTTCGGTGGGCAGTCTTCCTCCTCGCCAGGCATGTATACCGAGGTCAGGACGATGTCGGGTGCGTCACCGTCGGTTTTGAGCCTGACGGCTGTTAGATCTCTGGAACATAATTGCGTGAGTGTGGTGGTGGGTACATCTTTGGGTATGTAAGCACAGGTTCGTGTTTTATCTGTGCCTTGTGTGTCGAGGATCAGCTTACCTCCAATGTTACCTAGGCCGCATACTCTGTTGTTGCGGATCCACGGCTCTTGGATGAGTGCAATGGTTCGGGGTTCCATCTCCAGTGCTCTGCGCAGGCAGGCGGTAGCCGTCTGGCTATGCTGGAGGTTGGTCTGGATGATGTTTAGGGGACGGAATGGGGGTGGCAGTGGGGTGGAGTTAGGAGGAGGTCGATCCATTGGATGATTCGCCCCCCTCTTCCAGCCCATGCTGGTCTTCGTTCGGTGCCGGTGGCGGTGATAGGAGCATCTGCTCCGACCACCCTGGTGGTGAGGTTTGCCTTTCCACAGCGTCGGCATCAGCCATCGCCGCTCTGGCCATCTCCTCCTCCAGGTGCGTCATCGTCGGGTCATTGTCGGTCGGAATCGGTTTCGTCCGTTCAGTGTCGTTGTCCGTGTCAGAGGGGGCGAAACCCCCCATTTGGAGAGGAAACGCACGTATATCGACTCAAGTAGGTACGATATCCGTCGCTCCCTCTCCAGAACCTTCTGGACATCGTCCGGTGGGATAGCCAGGGTCATATAAGTCCCGTAGTTATCGCCACCGACCGCTGTCGCCATGAGCATCGTCCACCTACCGAAATTGTAACACGGGTTCTGGCAGGCCAGGAGCGTCTGGAGCACTGGTACCTCCCCTTTGTACCGAGGTACGAAGAGCGCCACCCGAACCCGGGTAGGTATGTCGGACTGTTTAACTACCGTCAGTGTCTCGTCAGTGTTTGTCATTTTGACTTTGGGTACGTTCTGGGTCAGCCAAGTCAGGGCGTTTTCGTTCTCGCACCACATGTGGACCGTGCCGTCCGCTTCCCTTGGGAGGCCACGGAAAGCCGGGACTTTGGTGGGATCGGTTTGGCACGTCTCCATGATGAGGCTCTCGAGGCTGAGCTTGATGTGCTCGAACTCCACAGTCGTCAAGTCTCGGGATGGAGGCGAGAGGCAGATTGCTACGGCGAGTCGCGCAGGAATATCCTTCGTGGCCCGCGCGTAGGTTCTCCGCTCCCCTTGAGCGGCCTCGGTTTTACTGCGCTTGGCGTCCCCCTGGAGCGCACTAGGTGATGCCGTGTCGTCCGGGCGCTCCCTCTTCGCCGCTCCCTGTCCACTTGGGCCAGGTTGCGGTTCCGAGGAGCTTGGCACAGTGCTCTGTGCCAGGGACACCCGGTGCAGGAACCCAGACCGCTTGCCTCGCTTCTTTTTCGTGCGTTTTCGGTCTACGGTCTCGTCGCGGTTCCGGTCGTTTCCTCCGGATGGTCCTGGTGCGGGCAGTGATCTCTCGCGTTGGGTTTCCCCCTCGCGTACCGTTCCCTGCCCGCGCGTTTCCGCGTCCGACTGCTTCACGCGCTGGGTTTCCCCTTCGCATGTCTGTAGCCGGTCGCGTACTCCCTTACAACTAGCCGTTTGTGCTTCGCGCTGGCTATTGCCTTCGCAAATCTTGCTCAAACGGCTGTTGAGTTCTCTCACTCTGTTTCGGATCTTTCCGCGCTGAGCCTTCAGCTTCCGTACTTCGTCCACAGAGATGAATCCAGAACCATCAGATTCCGCTTCCTTTCCCGTCCCGAGAGAGTTCATGTCCCTCAGCCTTGCATCGATCTTCTCGCGCTGGATTGCCAGCACGCGGAGTTCGCTGCTAAGACTGGATTGTCGAGCTCTGATATCGTCATTTTCAGGGTTGTTTGTCACACTGTTCCGAACGATGCTCTGTTTCCAAGCCGTCGTGGAAGGTGTGACATACGTCAGGGTAGTTGGCGCAGGAGTCGCAGCCGTCTTGGGGTCAGTAGGCGCAGAAGTCGCAGCCGTAGTCGTGCTGGGTGGCGCTGGCGCGTGAGCCGCAGCCAAAGCTGTTGGCGCCGAAGCAGCCAGCTGCGCAGAAGGCGCAGCACTAGGCAGATTGGTGCCCCCCCCCCCCCCCCCCCAGATTACGGTGGAGGCAGACCGACGAGTCGGTGCAGGATTCTCCGGCATTGCCTTCATCAGATACTTGGTGACAGTGGTACCACCTCGAGAATATACTCTTTCGTATACAAAAATAATTTTAAAATCAGTCTATAATTGACGGAGATATCGGTGAACTTATATAACAAAATATATAATAATAATAAAAACATGAACAACACAGTAATAGAGAACCTCCTCCTCGAAGTCGGATAAAAAAGCGACCGCTGACCGCTGGGCAAGTGGCCACACATTCGGTGCTCATAGAGAAGAGAAGCAAGTGGCGTGACGAGCTGGACGCATACCACGAGCACAGATATCCGCGAGGGTTGGTTCGAGGTGGCGCGGGACAAGAGCTCTTTAAGAAAAACATGAATTATGATTATATGTAATTATTTATTTTTTGTACAAACATTATATAAAATTATGATAAGTTTTGGAATACATTCGAATGGGAATACATATACGGAATCGTAAGTTTCGTTAAACAGTCTACGTGTACAATGAGCGGGGCGCACGGCCACCGTAAATGCGTTAGCTCGTTAGCTCTCGGCCGCCTGCCGCCTGCCGCTCACTAACAGTTGATGATTACGACTAAGTATTAACACGATGATGCAGTGAGCGGCGCGCGGACCGTCCACTCAGCCCTGCATGATGAGGTGCACGAAGTTCTCGTAGTTGATGTTGCCCTGCGAGTCCTCCTGCCCCTGCAGCAGCTGCTCCACCTGCAACACACCGCACAAGCACGCATTACCAACAGATGACCAGACACTAAATGCCTTTATTAACCGACTTCAAAAAAAGGAGGAGGTTATCAATTCGACTGTATTTTTTTTTTTTTTTTTTTTTATGTTTGTTCGCTCATAACTTGCGACTGGGTGAACTGATTTTCATGATTCTTTTTTCATTTGAAAGCTGGTGCTTCCCGTGTGGTCCCATTGTCACCATTTCAATATCTGATGATGGGATCTTGTAGAAATCGGGGGAACTCTTCAATAAATAACAGCAGATTAACCGCGATTGTTGCTATAGCATATCTAAGCATTGTTTACGCCATCACACAACATAATATCACGCCTGTACTCACTACAAAGGTTGGTGAACATATTCTGATGAAGTACTTCGGAGATAGACAACGGAACTCCTCAATAAATGATAGCAAATGGACTGGGATTGCTGAAATCTCATGTCTGTCTATTGTTTACACCAGTTCATAACATAACATCACGCCGGTACGTTGTGAAGGGGTAAGCACATGTGAACCACTAAAAAGTGAAAAATAAAAACTTTTTTACAAAAAATAAAACCGACTTCGACAAAAATAAAACACAAAAAAGTGAAAAATAAAAATCAGCTTCAGAAGTCGGTGGCAAAAACATGAAATCAAACAAACAAAAGTCACCGACTTCAGAAGCTGATTTTTATTTTTCACTTTTTTCTTTTGAAGTCGGTTTTATTTTTTGTAAAAAAGTTTTTTTAATCAAAAGCTGGCATCAATACAAACAAGCATCATAATTACTATTATTATGGGACAATCAGGTGCTGATGCCCTCAGTGCATAGATGGTAACTTTGATAGCTTTCTAGCATCTCGGAAACGTGACGGTTTAGTAGATAATGCAGTGTATACATAATTATGTTACCGGCCAAACCCGATTTTAGGATGGAACTAGTTTCCCTTAGCCTAAACCAATTCTTCTTATACGCGATAGGACCAACCAGTATAGCTTAGGCCAAACTCGTTCATCCTGTTACCGATAGGATAAACCAGTTTAGCCTAGGTCGAATAGGTTCATCCTATAAGTTAGAATTGACATGCTTTAGAGTAAACTGGTACGTCCTAGTCTGAACTAATTTTACCTAGTCGGAACGCATGTGTATGTCTGTCGGTCTTCTACAGGCTGTACTTCGGAGTTTGGGCAGGAGTTCCACGAGCCGATTCCGCCTTCACCTTTCTTCAATCGAGAGACTGGACGTACCGCAGGTTATCACCCATACCTTGTCGATGTTCCGCACATTCGTACGAAACGCTTTGCTAAATCTTTTATTATGCGCACAGCCAAAGAGTGGAACTCCCCAGCCGCATGCCGGCGTCGGTTTTCCCGAGTTCATATAACTCCAATCAATGTAAGTCGCGAGTAAATAGGCTTCTTCTGGGTTAGCTCGCTACATCGTCGACCTCATCTCTGCCCCTGGGGCAAGATTGAACACCCATATCTTATAAAAAAATATAAAAAATTGTTACCTGTATGAACGGAGAAACCAAGAATCATCTCTGGCTCGACCCTCGCGCCCGTCAACGACTCTTCGCTCGCCATGTTCGTTGATTTATACTGATTTTTCCTATTGGTAGCAATAATGAAAGAGTTTTGGCCTAGGCTATATTGATTTGTCCTATCGCGTGTCGGGAGAACTGGTTCATACTAAAATCGAGTTTGGCCGGTAACATATACATAGGTCAACACTAGAAAGTGGCGCGGGTGTACCTCGTCGTCACTGAGCTTCTCGCCGAGAGTGGAGAGCAGATGACGCAGTTCGGCGGACGAGATGAAGCCGTTGCCGTCTTTGTCGAAGTGGCGCAGCCCCTCGATGAAGTCGTTGGCAGTGTCGCCGCTGCGCGCCTTCGAGATGGCCTGCACACACGCACAAGTTTGACGTATGTTGCCTGTTCACTCATTACAACACAGATAGAGGAATGTGGGTTACGTCCATGCTTACGCACAATCTATGCCTGGAGGATAAAATGGCCACTTTAGCAGATAATAATATGAATTGCATTCAATGCATTTGGATTGAGTGATCTTTTTTATTTCATGTTAAAATCTGATTGTACATTATTTTAATCAAAAATAGTCAAAACTCATAACAAAACTTAAAAAAAATTGTCACTCTCAAGTCTCAAGTGTGTTCAGATATTGCCATAAGTGTATATCACTCAATTCTGACAAGTTGCAAAAACGACTATGAGCTAAATCTCTACAAAACTTACTCAACTGACTAAATATATTTTTCAGAAGTAACAAATAGTCATAATATTTTTTGAAAGTATCAAGGCATTTAAAGTTAATTCTAGGTATCTGCAACAGTATCATTAAATCACTCAGCAGTACAGACACCATTGTGTCAGAGATCCTTGTAATATAGGTTGATTCTATGTGGCAGGCCCCAACGAGATTTATCAACAGCTGATATTTAAAAAATAAGATATATTTTGTATCGCAACAGTTTTTCATTGATTGACACTTGCAGTGTCTAGCTAGAAGGCCCCTTAGTAGATGATCCATATTATAATGTTGAGAAATTTTATTGCATCAGCATCAAGTGGCCAGCATCAATAAGCCAAAATTGCTAGAACTTCTATTTGGCTTATTTTTTTCCTTGACAATTAAAACCGCCTTCAAGAAAGTGGGAAACTTACAATACCATATTATATAGCTAAATAAAATAAACCAAGTTATCATTATAAATTTAGAACATCACATCAACCTTAACGGTGAATACCATTTTTTTAATAATATAAGCATTGTGTGACAATAAAGCCATGCCATCATGTCCTTGTTTATCTTGTTTGTGCACTTTGTTACATAACATTGCAGATGGTAGGGTGGAACCTCTCTCTCTCCAGTTTAACAGATCATTTTGTCAAATCAAAAACTACCACTTGAGAATAAATGTTAATGACAGCCACAGTCTCAGGTAGCACTAGCACCGACTAGCACGCCCCCTGTAGTCCCCCACTTTCAATAGAAATTCTGCCTTAATCATACCATCTGACCTTCACACAGATAAAAATAGAGAGCTAGCAGGCTAGCAGGACCTAGTTGTAGGGTTAATAATTACATACTAAAAAGCCCAAGGGGACATTTAAAGTAAAAGTATTTTTTTTATATACTAAGATGATCAACCAACATCAAAGTATGACCATATCGCAAGTCCCCTCAAAAAATGGGACTTATTCGTTATAAGTTGTTTGGGCACCGATACATTGTTTTTAACATTTGCTTTAAAATCTTATTATTAGGTACTACTAAGTCATAGTTTAGTTATTTTAGTTTATACTGTTTTAATTAAATATTGCCCTTTAAACACTAAAAAAGCTAACTAATAAAATAGGTACCAAAAAGAATTGTGTCACATTTATATCTACATAAATAAATTTATGAATATTACAAAGTCAGTTAAAACTGTGCTGAGTTGAGTGAATTATTTGATAACACATTTACTTGTGACATCATTAATATAATTGTGTATGTGGAGGTAGTGACAGACATGTTTATCAGCATTCTTTTTCCTTTTAACCTACATGCATATATTATTAATAAGATAAAATAATTACTTTATAAATAGATTATACAGCAAGCCTTTACCTGGTAAATGGGTAGAAACACTTCAAATGATATTCTTTCATCAGGCTTCAGGTGTAGGGTGCATTTCTTCACATCAGATTCAGTAGGGTTCTGTCCCAGAGCTCGCAGGGCATCCCCAATCTGTGCTACATGGATTTTGCCATCTCCACGCGAATCAAATAGTTGGAATGCTTCCTGGAATTCTGCAAACATTCAATGTTCAGTAATGATATAAATAATAAGCATAAAACAGTAAGGACGTGGCATAGATGGCGAGGAATCGAGGATACCTTCCACAGAGGTGAGCTTCAGCTTGGTAGGTGGCTCGTACATGAACATGTTGCGAGGGCGTGTGGCGACGCACTAAGCGAACCACCGCGCGAGCGAGGCCGCCGGGCCAGGCGACACACCTGGATCGCTTTAAAATACAGACCTTATAAGGAAACTAGGGCGCTTGTAACAGCCACCGCTTTCGGTAAGACGTTGATTGACATCACATGAGTCACGATTTACGCGCGAGTGTCACAACGCAAGTCGCCTCTCTGCGTTCACTACACGAGACATGGACTGGTAACAGGTATGAGTGCAGCACGGAATTTCGGTTCTTATTGATTACAAGCCACCAGCGTGGCGAACCTTACAGTTAACAAATATTGACGACTCGACTCACCTGCCAGTTGATCTTCTGAATATCCAGCCTGTAACAAATTCACATTTATGTCATACAAATTTATAGTTTTTATAATTAGTAATTGTACAATAATGAATATTGCCCTTTATTTACCATGTTATTTAAAATTTTAGCCTCCTCGATACTAAAGAATAATAATTATTGCTGTATGTATGACAAACTATGAGTCATTAACAAGTCACTAGAGTCAACAAACACAATGAATCAATGAAAATGAATATTCTCCTTTCTCAAATCAAGATTCTCATTCGTTCAAAAAGTAGAAACTTCAAATGTTTATTGACAATCGACGGAGAACTTCAACAAGGATCTTTTGGCCTGCGGGCTGCGGCCAAAATGGGAACTAATACCTGCCGCAGTACTATTTTACTTTTTCCTGCCTGTTTGATAGTATTTGATACTGTTAATTATAACAATACCAACATTCATACAATTATTACATATTACAATACATTCACATCAGGTACTTTGGACGTGCCATGGCGTTTTTGGTGCGGTTATTAGTTGGAGCATGAAGATACAGAAGTTGGAGCTATCAAGTTAAGGTGGATGTTCCAGGGTAGCCCGCGAAATTCAAAGGTCATTGGGCGACTAAGTATGAAACCTATACCCAGGGCCTACAGAAAAAAAAATAGGTAGGATGTTTAGATAAACGTCTTTAGTTTACGAATATATAAGTCGCATTAACGCAGATACCGGGAAAAAACCATTAATCTAAAAAATAAAAAAACAGTGATTATGTTAATTTTTAAGACTTAGTACATTTTATTGGTGTCTTGATAGTAAACATGATTTGAAAAAAAAAATACAAACAATAAAACAAGTATAGAAGAGTTTTTAAGTTTTTAACCGACTTCAAAAAAGGAGGAGGTTTTTTTTATGTATGTTACCTGATTTCTCCCCCATTTGTGGACCGATTCTCAAAATTCTTTCTTTATTTGAAAGAGTATACTCCTGAGGTGGTCTCATTTTAATTTGGTGAAGATCTGGTGCTGATCTTCGGAGATATACAATGGAACTCTTCAAAAATAGACGGCAAATCTGTCGTAATTGCTGGAACCGCATGGATGTTTATTGAATATACATTATCATGACGTAGCATCACGCCTGTATGCTCTAAGGGGGTATGCAGATGTGTACAATACACATTTTTTTTATGTATGTTCACCGATTTCTCCCCCATTTTTGGAAGAGTACTTTCTGAAAGTGGTTCCATTTCAATTTGGTGAAGGATCTGATGAAGATCTTCGGAGATAGGCAACGGAACTCCTCAATAAATGAGAGCAAATGGACTGGGATTGCTGAAATCTCATGTCTGTCTATTGTTTACATCAGTTCATAACATAACATCACGCCGGCACGTTGTGAAGGAGTAAGCACATGTGAACCAGTAAAAAGTGAAAAATAAAAACTTTTTTTACAAAAATAAAACCGACTTCAACAAAAAATAAAACACAAAAAAGTGAAAAATAAACTTAAGAAGATAAATCAGCTTCTGAAGTCGGTGGCAAAAACATGAAGTCAAATAAACAAAAGTCCAGAAGCTGATTTATCTTCATAAGTTTATTTTTCACTTTTTTGTGTTTTATTTTTTGTTGAAGTCGGTTTTATTTTTATTAAAAAAGTTTTATTCGACATGATCAATGTCCATAGAAATAATTGTATCGTCTAAAAACGCCGCAGGCGTATCTATTTGATCTTGATGTCGGGCCCAAGACAAAAAACCAGGGCCGGACGCGAGAGGTCTCGCTGCCGATCGCGAGAACGATCTACGAGAACACGGCGGGGCTCCGCATAAGCAGGGCACACCTCCACAGTGTGCTCCACCGTGTCCTCCGGTCGATCCTTACAGTGGTAGCATCCGGGCGTTTCCTCTCGCCTGATTTGGTGCAGGTACCTCCCGGAACATCCGTGTCCGGTGAGGACCTGCGTCAGACGGACGATGAGGGCGCCATGGTGCCTCTCTAGCCACTCCTCAAAGAGGGGACTTACCGCCACTATCATGGCGTGCCCTGCACGGGGTTGCGACAGTCGCTGTCTCCATGCCACCATGAGATCACACCGTAGGTCCGTCCGCAGAGCGGCAATTTGCCGCGGCAACGGAGTGACCCCCCGGTGTAGCGCCTCCGCGCGCCATTCATGCAGGCGCGCGAGGACTATCGCCTCCAGATCCAATGGCGGCAATCCGGCAAGGAGGTTCGCCACCTCGCGGGTGAACGCGCGGACTAGCCTAACGGCCAGCACCTTTTGGGGCGCGTTCAAGTAGTGGGCGGCCCGCTTCGTCAAAGCACGCGCCCACACCGGGGCCCCGTAGAGGGCCATGGACCGCACGATCCCCGCATAGAGCCTCCGGCAGGAGGCGTTTGGCCCCCCAAATTGGATAAGAGCCACCTGAAGGCAGCCCCGGCCCGCTCCAGTCTGGGAGCCAAACGTCGGAAGTGCTCCACGAAGTTCTACCTACTTCAAAGTACACTCGACGCCGATGGGAACCCCTCCCACCGTTAGCTGGGATCCCGACGGCAGCACTTACCCACGTCCATGGAAGCCCATGGCCTCCGACTTGTGAAGTGCCACCTCGAGACCCAGCTGCCGGATCCTCTCGACGACTATCGCAACCCCGCGCGTCATCGTTTCGGCTGCCGCCCCGTACGACCCCTCCTGTGCCAGCACCAGCGTATCGTCCGCGTAGCAGACGACGCTGACGCCGTAAGGGAGGTCAGCACGCAGCGCCCAGTCGTAACCGATGTTCCACAGGGGCGGCCCCAGAACTGAACCCTGTGGAACACCGCATGACATCTCTCGCCGGTTCCATTCTCCGTTTTGATCAGGGTAGATGACAGCCCTACTGTCTCTCAAGTAGTCCCCGACTACACGACGGCAGGTAGGCAGGCACCCAGTGATACCAGAGTGCCTCCCTAATGCAGCTCCAGGGCATGGCGTTGAAGGCGTTGACGATTTCGAGAGACATCGCACGACATCGCCAAGACCACACCACCCCGAGAGACGGCAACCCCCGTCGTGAGGGCTCTCACGCGCATGATGGCATCCACGGTCGAGCGCCTCTTGCGGAAACCAAACCTCCGGATCCATTCCCTCAAGGTGCTCGGCGAGACGGTTTGCAATTACTCTTTCAAAGAGCTTGCCCACCTCGTCGGGGCAGCACAATGGGCCGGTATGCGGACGGCGAGTCCGCAGGGATGTAGACGGTACTCGCCTCACGTGGTGTTATTTCCTGTAACCTCTTGAACGTCCAGTTCGCTTAATAAGCGACCTTTCAAAAAATGGGCATCTGTCAGTGCACTTATTGAGTGTCCGATTTGCATATTATCAACTAAATCCAATTAAAAGTGCAAACTAAAAATCCAATAAACACGTCAAAGTAATCGATAATATCAATAAAAGCTTAAGTAACACACAGATCGCAACGACAAATGACGAAGGACTGCGTGCGTCGATACTAGATAGTGCGTGACGCGAGCGCTTCTTTTGTTTATTTAACAGAATGCTTCACTGAAATTGTTTTATCTAGACATTTATTATCTATTTTTTATTCATCTATAACATTTTATTCCCATGGTTTAAAAAAAAAAAACCATCTTAAATTTTGTGTAGGTTAATACTTAACAATATAAAACTAATTTGGTTTTTGTAGGAAGACTATCGTTAACTGGGTCAGATTCTGCCCCATGACCTTTTCTTACGTTTTTAGCGATTTGCAGGCCAGTGCTAGGTTGTATGTTAGTGAAAATATGACCAACAAAAACATTCTGTAAAAAAATAGCCAAGTCTCGATGGAGCTGCTTGTTTATCTCTAAAAAGTAATGAAATCTAGACAAAGTCGTGCCAAGTTTAAGGTTCCTTATTGCGATTTCTTTATTATTATAGTTAATGTTGTGTGTCTTGGCCGTTGAACATTCTTTATACGTTAGTGGGTACAAGTCAATTTAGTTTATACGTAATGTTATATCTGTTGTAACTACCTATGATTGTTAAGCGAGATAATAACCCATACTGGTATTGGTAATTGGACGCCAAGAAGAAAAAGTACCAGAACTAAACGAAACGAACAACGGCCAAGTCACACAACGTTAACTACAATAATAAAGAAATCGCAATAAGGAACCTTAGACTTGGCACGACTTTGTCTAGATTTCATTACTTTTTAGAGATAAACAAGCAGCTCCATCGAGACTTGGCTAGTTTTTTACAGAATGTTTTTGTTGGGATTTCACTTCTTTTGTTAGATTTTCTTATTTAAAACAATTTTTTTTTAAGTAGTTTTTTTTTATTTATTTTTTTCGATTATCCTAGTTTTTATAGTTTTCCCTATATGTGGCCATTAAACCCTAACTCTGTACCAAATTTCAGCTCTCTGAGCTTATGGGAAGTACTAGTTCTATTTTGATGATCATGAGTGAGTTTCATAAATGCGAAACTTTGCTTTCGCTTAACTTCGGAACTTAATGACCTACATACTTGAAAGTTTTTATTTTAGGTGTGATTGTATAGCTTACTGGATGACGAAAATTTCAGCGTTCTGGTCTTATCCAGAGGTTCTCAAATAGGGGCCTGAAAATGCGGCGAAATGGTTCCAGTAAAGGATGGTACGGCAGTGTTTGCTTCGCGCTCGACTCGGCGGGGGCACTGCCGTGCCCCCCGATTCGCGGGTGTAAGTTTTAAAATAATTTCAAAATAAAAGTTTTTGTTTGTAATTATTACAAACAGATACATCAAATTTATAAATTTAAATTAAAAATAAATTTTAATTGTGATAAATTTTAATCAAAATATTATGTATGATAGATGCAAAATTTTTAACTAAAAGTTAATACTTACATACATACAACGACCAAATAAGGCACTTAGGCGTCCTAATACTCCTCCGCATCGCTGACAACCGGGAACGTGCCCAGAAGACTGGGGCAGCATTGCCACGTTGAATGGGCAATGCTAATCCTTTGACCAAAGAAAAAGCCAGCCCTCTGGTCACGCGAAGTGTCGACTAGACGGCGCGCGATTTCCTTGAAAAGGACACGTGCACTCGGTCCCCATGACCCGAGCGTCTCGACCGCAAACGGCTCAAAACTATAATAAATTACCAATGATGTTGGCGCCAGTACTTCCGGCGACCAAACATAGCGCCTGTAGTACGAGTCAAGCGACGCACCGTGGGCTCAGTGCTGCCACCTGCACCTGGGAACCGGACGTTGGAACGTTGCTGTCGACTCTGTCGAGTCACTCGTTACCCGCATTGGACGTCACTTCGGTGGGGGAAGGCAGTCTTTAAAAACCCCGAGCTCAGTGGGCTGAGCTCACTTGTCGCTCGCGCCTCGCCGTATCAACAACATTTATACTATTTTATACTGTTTATAATTGTTAAATATTTATTGTGATTGATTAAAAGTGATTAAGTATATGGTCGATCTATTTATTTGTGTTAGCAGTCTGTGTGCAAAGTAGACTCAACTTACATCAGAAGTGCTTCGAATTCAAGCCTACAAATGGGCCGAAAGTCACGTGCCCTTCAACGGGAACGGAAAAGGAGGAAACGTACAAGAACATCATCATCCTCATCAAGCAGTAAGTCCAGTAAAAGCTATACGCCTTCACCCATTCGTAAAAAAGCCAAAAAACCAGTTTATAGTCAAGTAGCGGGTTACTACAGTATGATGTTGAACTCAATGATACCAGAATTTGACCCCCTTACGGATAAAGTAGACAATTTGCTCAATATTGTTGATTTGCATACTAAAACATTAAATTGGAAGAATCAGGTGATAATTTACCAGGCTGTCAATAAATTCAAAGGAACGGCAAAAAAAATTGTGGTTGGGCTAGTTAGAAATGGAAACAATGGCGAGATAAAATATCGTTCACATTTCAAACAAAACGAAACATGTTTGCGTTACTGAAAGAAATCATTGATAGTAAACCTTCAGCTCAGCAACATTTGTATGAGTTTTACTTTCAACAAAAATGTAAAATTGACAAGTTAAGGTTGATGTTCCAGGGTAGCCCGCGAAATTCAAATTTTCTTAAGTTTTTTGCAATTTGCAGGCAAGTGATAGGTTGTATGTTGATGAACATTTGATTCGCGGCTGTAAGACGTATGTAGTTACAGAATTATAATCACCAAAATCATTAATACAACCCTCCGAGCTCATCAAGGTGTAAAAATGACTTTTTACAAGGTCAAAGTCATTCCGGAACCTTTATGAGCTCGGAGGGTTGTAAATTTGAATTTCGCGGGCTGGTTGGAGGATTCACCTTAAGTGTAAATTTTTCTGGTCGTGACATTATTTCTATTATTACGGGCAACATCGACGATCCTAACATAAGTGCGTCGGTGGATGCCGGAAGTATAAATACATGCGACCAATTTGCGTCTTTTCTTCACAAGTCACGGTGCTGTCACTGAACATAAGGTGTCTCAATCCTCATTTAAACAAATTGTAATGTCCATCACCGAAGCTGACTGGCTTTTGAGTGTTCAGGAACAAGACCCAAATCTACGTAAAATCAGAGATTATCTTACTATCAGGAGAGGCCGATGTGAATCAGAATGTTTTTAACGAGTACGAATTGCTTGGAAATAAAATCTACCGTCGCACTGAAATAGGTCGTAGATGGGTTGTACCAAAAAATTGTATCTGGCAAGTAATTTTGTACAATCATGACAAAATAGGTCACTTCGCTGTAGACAAAACTTTAGAAAGAATCAAACATAAATATTGGTTTCATAAAATGAAATGAAATAGCAACTTGTAAATATTGTAAAAAGAATTATGGTTCCCGCCAATCAACTTTTTTTTTTTCAGTAGGTAACTTGACATAACACCTGACTCATGTCGTTACTCATACTGCTCAGTTATAAAAACATTTTGAACAAGCCTTTTGCCATCTAAATCAAAAATCAAAATCATTTATTTGCGTAAATAAGGTACAGAAGGTTGGTAAATATATATAATTGCTCTCTTATTCTGCCTTTAATTTCGGCGTGCAAATATAAAAGTAACACATTATTAGTGTATTTAAATTAATTAATTATAGATCATGATCATGCAGTCTTAAAGCAGATAATTCCATTAATATTGTATTATTGTGTAAATGTCAAAATAATCATAAAAAATAATAAAAGTAATAATCAAAATGTCAACAATATTAATTTCAACAATTTCAAAAAACTAATTTTAAAAAAATCACGCCCTCTAGCGGACAAAAAGTCAAGAGTAAAAAAAATACTTAACACTAAAATTGTTTAAATAAAAAAAAGTAAAAAACTAAAACCCGACTACGACAAAAAAACGACGCTGAAAAAGTATGAAACAAGATTTTTAGGATAGAACAAAAATAAAAGCCGTAGTCACACGGTATTAAAGTGTTTAGGTTGGTACCTATAACGTGTGACTACGGCTTTTCTTTTTGTTCTATCCTAAAAATCTTGTTTCATACTTTTTCACCGTCGTTTTTTTGTCGTAGTCGGGTTTTAGTTTTTTTACTTTTTTTTATTTAAACAATTTTGGTGTTAAGTATTTTTTTTACTCTTGACTTTTTGTCCGCTAGAGGGCGTGATTTTAAATTTGAGCAATATTTTGGAAATGTACAAGTGAGGCCCTTTTAAATGATACCAAACACGGCGTGTTTATCTCCATTTTTATTTTTTAAGCCTTACTTTTTGACCGCTAGAGGGCGCCAAATCGCTTTATGTGACACGTCACGTAGCCTATGTTCAGCGGAAAGTTAAGACGGTTCATCAAAGCTTTAGTCATCAAAGCTAACATGTTTACTCTCACATTACAGATGACGGTGTGTCTAGGGACAGAAATAGTTCAGGAGGGCCGGATGTTGGCGCCAGTACTTCCGGCGACCAAACATAGCGCCTGTAGTACGAGTCAAGCGACGCACCGTGGGCTCAGTGCTGCCACCTGCACCGAACCGGACGTTGGAACGCTGCTGTCGAGTCACTCGTTACCCGCATTGGACGTCACTTCGGTGGGGGAAGGCAGAGTCTTTAAAAACCCCGAGCTCAGTGGGCTGAGCTCGCTCACTTGTCGCTCGCGCCTCGCCGTATCAACAACATTTATTATACTATTTTATACTGTTTTTAGTTGTTAAATATTTATTGTGATTGATCAAAAGTGATTAAAAGTGATTAAGTATATGGTCGATCTATTTATTTGTGCTAGCAGTCTGTGTGCAAAGTAGACTCAACTTACAATGATGCTACAGTATATGCGCCGCTTGAGGGACTCAGCAGGTGAAGCAGCAGCGCCCGCACAGCCCGCCGTGCTTGCAACGTGAGATGGCGCAAGGGTGTCGACACAAGTTGCATCCCACACCAAAGGCCTACCCACCTTCCAAGGCACCAACGTCATGCCATCTGGTCTCTTCCCACCGTCACGTACTAAGCCGTTAGGTTCTAAAACCGCTGGTACGCCGGCGCTGCAAAGAGCTCGACGAATAATGTCGTTAATACTGGCGTGTCGTGCAATGCGACCAGCGCCTGTAAAAGTTTTTCTTCCTTTTTTATTGATGCAGGGTTGATGTTCCAGGGTAGCCCGCGAAATTCATTTTTTTTTTACGTTTTTATCGATTTGCAGGCCAGTGCTAGGTTGTATGTTAGTGAAAATATGATTCGCGGCTGTAAGACGTATGCAGTTACAGAATTATAATCATCAAAATCATCATTACAACCCTCCAAGTTCATGTAACTGTCAAGAATGATTATTTCATCAAAAGGTCATTCTTGACAGTTACATGAACTTGGAGCGTTTTAATGATGATTGTTGACACAACACACACGTGTGTTATTATTTTATTACATACATTTAACTACTTTTACCATAATTACAAGTAATAGTCAACTGTAAATGAAATGAAATTAAAGATTTGAATTTCGCGGGCTATCCTGGCGGTTTCCAACTCTACTACAGGACTACAGTCAACACTTCAGCCGTTTACTAAACCCATGACTAAACCATGGAAACAATCTTTAGTAACCATTTGTTGTACTAAATGAAATCATGTGATTGCAAAATGTAATTATTTCATTTAAATTAGTGTTTTTTTTTTCTAAGTCTATTAAATTTTTTGGGTGCTCAAACATTTTTATTCTAGTTTATTTTATTTAACCGATTGGGAATTCGCATAGTGGTACAGGGTACTGTTACTGTTCGTGAATGAGTCTAAATGTTCTGTGCCCCTCGCTAGAGTTTAATTATGTTCTGTGGTTCCGTGTCGTAAATGTTCCGTCGTCGTCGGTCGCCTCTTCTGTGGTCGCCTCGGTCGGATATTCGGCCGGCGAATCAGCGACAATCAGCAAGCGAGCGAATGGCGATTGGTTGGTGAACACTGAACGGACGGGCGTTGAAGAAAAGAAAATGGCAAAATGGTGTGATCCATTGATCTTTTTTAGAAGGTTAGTGGTCAGGAGAAAATATTATTTAAGTTCTACGTATTTATTGTTTGGTATTAAAGAATTCTTCAAACCTAGCGCTAATTTTTGCGATTTCGGAAACTATTACCGTTATCGCATTGTGTGGCAAGTCGTCGACAGACAGGCGACGGCGCCGTTCGGCTTTCGCTTTGTTCACTCATCTCCACGTGCCTTCCGCCATTTAGAGCGCATTTATCGGCAGATTGATGCAAATCAAACGAATTTTCATCGTCAAATAGATTAAAACTCAAGGCTAAGATCTTATGATTACGTATTTTCAAGTATTTGAATCAATCGATGACGAAAAATAATAAAGCCGCAACCCGGCGGCGTGGTCTTGTTCGGCGGCGGCAACATTGACTGCAGCAGTGGTGAGCGGCGTGCAGACTTCAGGCATGCAGCAGCATGTGAGTGAGGGCGCGCCCGCTGGTGCTGACAATGCGTTATGTTGCAGGTGACAGCGCAAGGCGGGGCGATGGCTGCCGGCGCCGAATTCGTCGAGGGCTGGCTGGTCGCCCAAGTGTTGGGGGAAGGTGCTTATGGCGAGTAAGTAGATTTTTTTTAAGTATGTCTACTCAGCCGATAACAACTGCATCCAGAAATAAGAAGAGGAGCTACTGTTACGCTATGTACACCACAGTATTTGGGCTGCCCTGGCATTAGGGATGCGCTATTTCGCTTCGCGTTCTACCCTAGCGCTTACAATATATATAAAGAAGGCATTATTTAATACCACAACATGACACGTAAACTTGAAACAATAATTGTTTCAAGTTTCGTGTTTTATACAATTATTGTATACTTACACACGAAACGTTCCTCAAAAAAATTTTTTTTTTTCTTAAAGATCCTCTAATATTTTATAAAAAGGGACATGGTTGATAAGTCCCATTTTTGTACATATTTATCATCAGTTGACCTCTGAATTTCTTTGTTTTAAACAAAATAATTCAACCTGCAACAATGAATTAACTACATTTTAGGAGTTCATGTTTGCCTTATTTAATTGAGCAATAGTGTAACATTTATAGATGTGTAATTACACCAATAAACAGGTATTATTTCTGCTTTTTTTCCGCCCCTAAGATGACCCACTGACCCTGAGATTTTACCATATAAATTTAACTCTAAACTACTATTGAAACTCGAACTCTATTTTTGAACTCAAATGAACACTTGAAAGAAGATAATTTAAAAATCTCTGTTATTAACAATGTAAGTGTGTAGATTAAAGATCAGAAGTTTAAAACTCATGCTAATGATCTGAATTAAAAAACTGAAACGGAATAAATAGTGGGTGGATATCTTTGGAATGTAGCCGATCTTGTCAAAAGTTTTCTTTTGGTCAGAGTAGAGAATGTTTAAATGAACTTGATCAGACTTATGTATGTTTACACAATATTTTATTTTAAATATTGTCTCTAGGAGGAGCACAGCTTGAGCCAAGTTTTGTGTATTCAAAGTACACCTTCAGTAAATACAGTGCCTAGCCCTAGAGGTAAGCAGAAACATGCATTGATGCTTGTTAATCTGTCCCCCAGCTGATCTAGATCTACATATCTTCTGATGGTTGGTCATCACCATCTGCTTAGCCTTGTCCCAGCCATGTTGGGGTCAACTTCCAGCCTGACCGGATGCAGCTGAATACCAGTATTTTACATGGAGTAGTTGCCTATCCGACTTCCACAACCCAGTTTGTACTGCGTAACTGATACCCAGTCATAAGACTGGTTGATAGACTTTCAGGCCACTAATACCCATTCAGCTTGATTTCCTGGGGTTTTCGCGTTCCTGAGGGGTAAATAAGGTTCATCAGTGGCACCTCGACAACAACTGACGGATTTGGAGTTCATGGCTTGGTTTAGGACAGTGCTACTATTTATATTAGTGCACCGTTCTGGGGTAAAACTTAAGTCCTCCACAGGGCGTTGGGTCGTGTACTAATATAAAAATTGTCACGTAGATTTTACTCGACGAACGAGTCGCCGCGCTTGTAGAGGGTGTAGTGGCAGGAGGGAATGAAGGAGGGACAAAATAAAGATCGCTATTTCTAGTAGTACATAATAAACGTGAAGCTATCGGCTGGAATGGCTTTGTTCCTTTTTTTTCAGAAGGCTAATAGTAATCCTTACATAGTATAAAACAAAGTCGCTATTTTTGTCTGTTTGTTTGTTTGTATGCTTAAATCTTTAAAACTACGCAACGGATTTTGATGCGGTTTTTTTTAATAGACAGAGTGATTCAAGAGGTAGGTTTTAGTATATAATTTGAACGACATCCACGCGGGTGAAGCCGCGGGCATCAGCTAGTAGCTAATAAATAAAAAAAAAATATTTCTCGAGGGAAACATTTCGTCAAAATGTATCAGTTTAGATTTGGCTGCATCCCTATGTCGTACGGTAGGCGAACACGGAACTAGATCGACACTGCAATTTGGTAAGAGAAAAAACACGAGGCGAGCGAGTCACGGCGGCTCGGCGCATCCTTGAAAGTTTATCCACCTCGCGCGGTCACTGCCGCCGCCGCCGCGCGTTGTTCTATGACAACCTTGTATTTTCGGCGCACAAGTTTGCACAATAGCACATTGCGTTCGCACTCGCAGTAACACTCGGTGTTTAATGTTAGTGTGTTGTCACGTGGCAGAGTGCGGCTGCTGGTGCACGCGCGCAGCGGCGCCGCCGTGGCGCTGAAGGTGGCGCGCGGCGCGGGGGCCGGGGCCGGGGCCGGGGCGGGGGCGGGGGCCGGGGCCGGGGACGGGGCGGCGGCGCGCGAGGCGGCGCTGCACCGCGCGCTGCGGCACCCGCACGTGCTGCGCTGTCTGGGCGAGCGCACGCACCAGGGCCTGCACTACATGTTCCTGGAGTACGCGCCGGGCGGCGAACTGTTCGACCGCATCGGTGAGCGCGCGGGCGAGGGCGGGTGAGGCGCGAGCCCGGGCAGCTGGTCTGACCGCGACTGTGTGCAGAGCCGGACGTGGGCATGCGCGAGGACGAGGCGCGGCGCTACTGGCGCCAGCTGCTGGACGGGCTGCAGTACCTGCACGGCCGCGGCGTGGCGCACCGCGACATAAAGCCCGAGAACCTGCTGCTCGATAACCGCGATCAGCTCAAGATCTCTGACTTCGGCATGGCGACGCTCTTCAGGTGAGACACTTTTTGTATTTTACTCCGATACCTGTGTAATTTCGCAGTGTCTTAAGACAAGGGTCTATATCCATTGTGTTGCCAGTGATGACTTATGGCACAGAGACATGGTCCTTAACTGCTGGCATCTTAGAGAATCTTAGTCACGCAACGAGCCATGGAGAGAACTATGCTCTCAGAATATGCAAGTTGAAGTGGCAATGCGCAGGCCACATCGCTCGAAGAACCGACAACCGATGGGGAAGGAAAGTTCTCGAGTGGCGACCACGAACCAGGTGGACCGACGACATCATGAGTCGCGGGCAACCGGTGGATAAGACATAAAGAACGGTAGCCTGCCGTTTGCAGGCTACCGTTTTATGGGGGAGGCCTTTGTACAGCAGTGGACGTCTTATGGCTGATGATGATGATCATTGACATGTTCAAACCTTACAACCCCACGTTTCACTTGCCTGTCAGCATTATTTCATCCAAATATTGTGTTTTCTTTTCAACTGGAACTAACAGTAATTTGGTCAGGAGTTCAGGACACAATCATGTACAAGATTTGTACAAATAAATAAAATAATAGTGTCCGTTTGTGATATCAAAACAACAGGTTTTTAGTGAACGCAAATTAATGAAAGTAAGTTTCTTGTAATGAAACCACATTTTTTTTAAATTTTGGTCTGTCTAAAAGTTACATAACAATAGTTGTCACAAAAACCAACTTGCCACACTTGACTCTGTAAAGCGCAGGGCCGGGAGACTAATTGGTGACGATAAGCTGGTTGCCAAGCTACATAGCCTGGCCCACCGCCTTAAAGTCGCATGTCTGTCGGTCTTCTACAGACTGTAGGTACTTCGGAGAGTGTGCGCAGGAGCTCCACGGGCTGATTCCACCATCTCCCTTCTTCCATTGGGAGACTAGACGTAGGTACCTACCTAGTCGACGTTCCACACATTCGAACGAAGCGCTTTGCTAAGTCCTATAATATGCGCACAGTCAAGGAGTGGAACTCCCTGCCTGCGTCGGGTTTTCCGAGTTCGTATAACTATAACCCCTCGAGCAAGCCCATTTATAATTCTTTTTTTTTTTTGTTCTTTTATTTAAAAAAAAACGTTGCCCCACACTAAATAATAATTTAAAAAAAAAAACGTAGATTATTTTTTTTGCGAGAGCGATAGTTCGTCTGAAAAACCATTTGAACCACCCCTTTTTCCGCTTTTATTGAAATTAATTCGCGCGAAATGGGTAGTATTTGTACGAGTGACTGTAAATTAAAATTTTAAGTGCCAAAAATAATTAATTTAGGTCATAGTATTGCTAAAGTGAGCGACTGACTGCGAGTGAGAAATCAACAGAACACCAACTAACAAACAAAAATTTGAGTTACCTAAAATACAAATGAGTGGCTTCATATCATAATAATATTTGAGCGACTTATAGGTACCTACTCCATTTGAAATAAGCTTGAAATAAGATTAGAAATTAAAGTTAACCGTTTTTACAGTCCGTTCAACCAATTTTGACTTCTAAACAAGAGAAGGCGTAAGGATGGCATTAAAAGCAAAAACCGACTTCGACAAAAATAAAACACAAAAAAGTGAAAAATAAACTTAAGAAAGAAAAATCAGCTTCTGAAGTCGGTGACTTTAGTTTGTTCGATTTCATGTTTTTGCCAAAAAAAAAATTTTATCGAAAACGGACAAGCGGTTTTTGAAAAATCAACAAAACTCAAAAAAAAACTACATTGTCCACATTATGACCCATGAACATGTGAACCATAAAAAAAAATCTCTTCTGTTCCATAAAATTCATAGATTTATTTTAGAACTAGCTGATGCCCGCGGTTTCAACCGCGCGGATGTCGGTTATCGCTACCGATGCCGGTTATCGCGACCAAAAGTAATATTTTCTTACCCCCCTTTCAACCCCTTTGTCGGGTATCAAAATATCTCCATACCAAATTTCATGCAAATTGGTTCAGTAGTTTAGGCGTGATTGAGTAACAGACAGACAGACAGAGTTACTTTCGCATTTATAATTATTAGTATGGATTAGTATGGATGTTACAATTAGCTTGCATTTGTTATAGGACGCAATTTTATTTTTAGATGTCAAGGGGGAGGTCAGTTTAAAGTTAATAGTTTTTGTTGCAAATAAGATTATCTGCAACTTTTGTCCAATAACTTTTTGTCATTTAACAAAAATAAAAAAGTTATGAGTGAAAATCCATGACACTTGGGAAAAAAAAATCTATTGGTCGATATAACTTTTTTTCTAATCATTTACACAACACAAAAATCACATTAAATCTTTTTATAGATTGTGTTAGGAATAATTTTCATTTTTAACTTTTTAAATTATATTCGTTAGTTAAGGTTTTAAAGCGCTGCGAAACGAATACTATTTTTCGCCCATAACTTTTTTTTTATTTTTGGTTCCACAACTAAAAGTCACTGGACAAAAGTTGTAGATAATCTTGCAACAAAAATTGTGAAATCACTTTTATTGTGAGACCCATAGTTCGTCAGATAAACCATGCATAAAAGTCTTTGGTCGACTGGACCCGCGGGTCCAGTTGATCACATCATTATTTTTTAAATTTATTTTTATTGGTCAACTAGGCCCACACGCAAACTTCATCCTATTGTTTAAAGTAGGGTTGATGAGGATTCCTCTTCCTCATCCTCATAATGCGGAAGTTCCTCGTTTTTTAGCGATTCCTCTTCCTCTTCCACATCCCCAAAATTAGGCATAAAATATTCCTCTTCCTCTTCCACATCCTCATTCATTAAGAGGAATTTATGAGGAAGTGTTGTTGACGTATTCAATGTAAATAAAAGTAATCTCCGTCTTTTGCTCGCTGCATTAGGTACCTTTACGATCAGGCTCGAACGTGTTTCAACGTGTTTTAGAAATATAATACAGCACGCTATTGTGTGTGTGTGTGTAGTTCTGTAGCCACTTAGCCCGGAAACAGCTTCAAAGTTAATTTTCATTAAATTCAACCTCCCTATTGTGAATGTTGACTATTTCATTGTTTTTTTTTTCTTTCTAAATACTTTATATTTAGCCCATTCGCAATCTTTCTTTTATTTAAAATTTCAATTCCAAATCACAGGTTCTATATTCCTCTTCCTCATCCTCATCCTCATCCTCTTCCTCAAAACGTATTTCTAATAGTTCCTCATCCGCATCCTCTTCCTCATAACCACTTCCTCATCAACCCTAGTTTAAAGCTAGAAATGGATACAGTCGAGCGCAAAATTGTTAAGACATAATGTAAACGGGTTTACGGATTTAGATGGAAAGACTATTTATCAAAAAAAAAAAAAACGGTTTAGATATTCGTTTGTTAATAAGTGACTATAAAGTGTACCCCAAACGAGTTTAACGAGGCTTCGGGTGGTCGCCTGTTGCAGACACGGCGCGCGCGAGCGGCTCATGTCGCGTGTGTGCGGTACTGCGCCCTACGCCGCGCCCGAAGTACTGCGAGCGGCCGAGCAGCCCTACCGCGCGCCCCCGGCCGACCTGTGGGCCGCCGCGCTCGTGCTGCTCGCCATGCTGGCCGGTGGTGAGTACTGTCCTAGCGCCCTCCCCACAGCCCGCCGCACCCGTCGCCTCGCCGGCTTCCGTCGCGGCTCGTCTCTTTGGTATCCTAGCTGTAGGCGTGTTCAGACCCTAAAGTTATGGTACCGAAGTTACGAGTCGCGGCGCACGCACCGCGCACTCCGGAGCTTCGTCGTCGTCGGGTGAGCAGCTCGCGTTGTCGTATGTCGGTGTGCACCGCCTGAGCCGTCGCTAACCTGCCGCGCTGTGTGTCCGAAGAGTTGCCGTGGGAGCGCGCTTGCGGCGCGGACGAGCGCTACGCGGCGTGGAGCGCGAGGGCCGGCGGCGCCGCCCCGCGCGGCCCGTGGCGCAAGCTGAGCGCGCCGGCGCTGGCGCTGCTGCGGCGCGCGCTGCAGCCGGACGCAGCCCGCCGCGCGCCGCTGTCGGCGCTGTTGGAGCAGCCGTGGATGCGCGAGCCCGCCGGTGAGTCCCTCCCCAGCCCGCAGCGCCTCCAGCCGCGTCGGGCGCGCGGCCGTGTCAGGTACTAGGTGACTCTGAGTGGGTCCGGTCTCGGAGCCGCCTGGTGCCTCAGCACGGCGCGCGCCTCGCTCAGCAGTCGGCGCAGTGAGTGCAGTGGCCGCACATCGTGGAGACGGGCGCGGCTCGGCGCTTTGGCGATTTAGCTCCGTGACGTGACGAATGCTCATAAAGCTAGATTACCAAAGCACCGCGCCGTCGCTATATCGACGCATCGGCTTCGTGTATTTGTCTGCGTCTACGTCTTCATCTGTCTTGTTAATATCAATTCTTTAATGCGATCATAATTTAATTGTGTTACATATATTAATTTCTCCTAGATAGGTAGATTATTTGAGTAATCATAACTATCATAATTCATATGTACAGTACCATCAGGATTTTTTTATTTTTCAAAGTAATGCTCCATTACATACTAGGCCTTGTTGCAGTTCATGATTAGAGACCCGTTGAAAACAAACTTAAAGTGGGTGAACTATACCAAAATATGCAACATAAAAAAAATGTTTTTGAAAATATTTATTATCAATTCAAAAATGATCATGTATACAATTTCAAAACGAACGCACTAAATCCACTGAAGTCACATGCAGGTATTACCTTGTTGAAATAAAACATACTCATAGTGCACGATCTGTCGAATTTGGCAAAATTTATTTATTAATAGGTTTACCGACAGCTTCTGTGTCTGTGTACAACATATATTTTAAATAATAATTTGTTTTATTTCTCTTCCACAAATAAAATAAAGACAAACAGTACTTAAAAACTAACATAAATATAGCTTAACAATCTTGGACTTACACAGTCGCCAATTACTGGTTATCCAACATTCGTAAAAATAAGTTATAACATAAAATCTAAAATATGCAATAACTTTAAAAATAACCTAAATATGCGATTGTAATATGTTTGCGTATTACCCAGTCTTTATTTGTGAAGTTCAAAATTTTACTTGATACTACAATATCTACACTAATATTTTATAGAGGAAAGATTTGTACCTATTTTTGTATGTTTGTAATGAATAGGCTCAAAAAGTACTGGGCCGATTTCAAAAATTCTTTCACCCTTGGAAAGCTACATTCACCCTGAGTAACATAGGCTACTTTTTATCCCTGTATTCCCACGGGAACGGGATCTACGCGGGTGAAACCGCGGGACGTCCGCTAGTACTTAATATTTTTAATTTACATAACATTTTAACAATGTATCTTTATCAAGTAACTTATTTTTTTTTTAATTTTTGCAATCGAATGACTATGAAACGAAGTAAATATTTGTTTCGAGTAATTATATATTTAAAACTGTTCCTAAATATCGATGTCCTGTCGCCGGAATCGAAACCGAGACGAATTTTCCGACCTTTTCCGTCGACAGAGAGCGAGGCGCGCGCTTGGCGGTCGCAGCCGAACGCGGCCGAGGGACCCGCCGAGCTGTCCGTGGCCGACATGGACGCGCTCATCAGCTACTCGCAGCCCGCGCACGCCGACGACCTGCTGCTGGCCACGCCCAGCGACGCCGCGCTCACTCCGCTCGGCCGGCGCATGACGCGCGTGTGGCTGCGCGCGGACGAGGCGCAGGCCATGGCCGCGCTGGGCGACGCGCTGCAGCAGCGCGGCTACGTGTGGCGCCGCCTGCACCCGCGCCTGGTGAGTGGCTCCCTCCCCGCGTGCCGCCGTCAACAACGTAACCTAACCCGTCCCGTGTGCCGGCAGATGGCGATAGAGTGCGGCACCGAGCTGAAGATGCGCGCGTGGGCGCTGCGCTGCGGCGGCGACTCGGGCGGCGCGCGCACGCTGCTGGAGTTCCGTCGCTCGCGCGGCTGCGGGCTGCAGTTCAAGCGCCGCTACGTGGAGCTGCGCGACGCGCTGCAGGCGCTGCACGCGCCCGCTCCTCCGGGCGCCGAGTTACTGCACGTGCCGCACTATGCTTCGTGACCAGACTCTCAGGTGCTCCTCGAATGGTGCATATTTTTCATTCGAACCATTCCATCAACTGTTCATCCAAAAGATTATTATGTCGACGACTTTTGTATAAGATGTTTCTGTAATTTTTATGTATAGCTGTTTTAATACCATAATGAGCCTGTTCTAAGGCAAACTGTTATGTAAAATAATTGTTCTAGTAATTAAGCATTAGCTAATAAAATACACTTTTTACACAAATAACGAATTGTTTTATTATAAGTTGATGCGTGTATTAGGTCACAAAATGGCGCCAATGAAATAACGATGAACTGAGTCAAGCAGTCGTTTTATTCGCAGCTTCATGATTTATAAGCAGTTTAATTAAGCAGCTGTCATTCATTTTAATAGGAGAAAGTGTAAACAGTGAGACAAAAAACTATCGCTTAGTAAAGATTTTGGTGTGCGTTACCCCAGCGGAAAAGTTGTTCATAGAGTGATGAGTGGAACGAATAATTAGTTCCCAATCTGCTGTAAATGTGCGCAACATAAAAAAATAGTGCTCTTTGTCGTTTTGTGAAAAAAACGATTTCCAGCAGGAAAATTCTGAACGAATAATCGGTCAAAAAGCTTATGGTCGTGTAAGAATGTGCGCCGAATATATTGGTGCAACTTCAGGTTTTCGAGATATTGCATTTCCTGCTGCAGTAACGTTTCGAAGAATCGTGTATCTCGAAACCCATTGGATGTGCGCTTGTAGAATAAACATTAATAACACCTTGCTAATGGCAATTAGCAGCTGACTTCTGTATCAATGAGAACGCCATGAAGGAGCATCAGGTATCAGTGGCATGCGACTACGAAGAATATCAGACAAGAATTATTTTCTACTTTTAAGACCGCGATTTTGTTAGTAGTCGGGTTTTAGATTTTTGAACTTAATTTTTTTATTTGAATTTTATTTTTGTGTGTACTTAAACTATAATATAATACATATTTGTAATGTGCTCGCCAAGACCTTTCATATGATACCAAATTTGTGCTATGATTATCTCAATTTAATATTTTTTGAGGTAAGTTTTTGACATTTAAATTCCGTCCCCGGGCTATTCTTACGAATCTATTGACACCTAATTTATTAAAATCCGTTCAGTAGTTTAGGCGCTACGGTGGAACATACATACATACATAGACTGCCAAAATCATTACCCTTCCTTTTGGCTTCGCCGTAGTCGGGTAATTCGATTCTCAAATAGATGCTTCTTTTAAATTCAAAATTGTATCCAAAATTTCAATAATGCATTTAGAGTTAATTGCTATAGCTGAAGCTTTAGCTTATGTCGAATCTTTGAACGGTGATCGTTTTGTCATTTTTACAGACTCAAAAAGTGCTCTTCTCCATCTGATGAGATGCACAAGTACTTCACCTTTTAGGGGCCTTCCACTAGTGACTAGCGTCTCAGACCAAGTTTTTTCTTGGTCTGAGACTAGCGTATAATATTTTAAAAATAATTAGTGATTTAGTTACCAAACGTAAAAGAATTGTGTTGCAGTGGATCCCATCTCACGTTGGACTGGAAGGAAATGAGATGGTTGACCGTTTGGCAAATGAAGCGGCATCAGATGGAGAAATGTGTCCTTGTTCTCCTTGGCATACTGAGCTATTGCCCTTAGTTAAAGACAGATGTTCTCAATCATGGTCAGAATATTTTGATGAGAGGTCTTTGTAAGGGTATCTGGTACAGAACGATACAGCCATCTCTTCCACGAATGCTTTGGTTCAGTGAGGGTAGGACGAGCAGGCAAGAGGTTGTGACGGCTTTGAGGCTCCGATCCGGCCACATACCGCTCAATAGCTTTGGATTTGATGCGCAAGGTCGATTCACCAAATTGTGCGGTCTGTGGAGTCATTGAAGATGTGCATCATGTCCTAGAGCGGAGTGTGCTCGTGTGGCGGTCCAAAGGCGTCAAACTTTTGTCAATAGCTTTAATGTAGGCTTCTATAATAGCATTCTGGCCTCACCGTTGTCCGATGAAGCCAGAACACTTTATTATATCGATGCCTTAGTTCACAATTGCACTAACTACGAAATTGTCATTTTTGAGGAGAGAGCTTTAAAGTTTTTTAAAGTTTAGACAAGAACAGTACAAAAACCAAGTACTTAAAATAGCAAAACAAATATGCATCTATTCATAAGACTAGTCCTTTACCTCCATCATATCTCAATATTGTAATATTAGGATTAACGTAACCTTTTCAAAATAGCTAAATAAACACAAAACCCCCCATTTAATACATTTGTGCACTAAGATTGATTATGTTGACCGGCATTAAGTGTAAAACTCAAAAACATTTAACAGCATAACCTTGAACCTGCAGCCTGCTGGTTCAACGCTGCGAATTCAAAGTTTTTTTCTAATCCCTTCAGATCATAGAATTCCCCGTGTTCCATAATAATATCATAGGGTTTCGGCTTGATTCTAGCAGACCCTATCACCAATTCACGCAAAGTGAAAATGCCTTTATGCTTTTGCGCTCTTTTTATACACGCATGATTTGAATCCACTAAATTAAATACGAATTTCCGATTCCATGATTTTCAAATCGATCGTATCTAAATGAGGCAAAGTTATTGACAGCACACAAAGCCGCTAGAGTAACATAATATAAATTGCGGTTCTGACCACCACAAGTGTCAGAAAATGATGCGACATGAGTAACAGTTTCGGTTAAACTACAAAGATACACACATCAAAAGTGTCTAGGGATCAACATATATTTTTGCAATAACTTTTCTCCTGATTGATATTAATTAAAATTTTCTTTAAGGATTCATCAAATAAAGTGTTTTCGTTTGTCACAGTAACGATAAACCAAGTCACCTTTGCATTAATAAAGAAATTTGCTATTTTCCTAATAAAGGGATTTTTGACATTTGAACCACTAACATTAAAGTTCGAAAAAAAGTTTAAATTTTTATAAAAAATTAAAATTTTATTGGGTAACTTAAACAATTAATAATCCGTGTTTCTACCGCGAACACTAACAACACAAGAACATCGGTTTGGCATACTCAAAATGAGTTCATCCAAATCACGCTGTGGAATGGCCGCCCATGTTCGTTGCAACAACAAAAAAAGTCTTCTTGCGACTGGATACCCTCCATATTCGGCAGAGCTCTTCTCTGTAGCATATCCCATGCATGCTCAATCGGGTTCAAGTCTGGCGACTGAGCAGGCCAGGGCAGGACATTGATGTTAGCTGCGGCGAGAGTCTGTCTTACAACTCTTGCGGTGTGCGGTCGTGCATTATCATGCATTAACTGAAATAAGGGACCGATTTGCGGGTGCGCCAAAGTTCACCTAAAATTTCAACTCCGATAATTGGAAATCCGAAAATGATCTTCCTAACATTTTTCATCCTAACAATCGCAATTCCTAACTTCTCTGTCTCTAATGTTTTAATTCCGAAGCATTCAACTTCATAATGTCTGTAGCAATAAACATCTATTACACTATTATTTGTTTTCCTATATTTTCTCAACATAACCACCTTTACACTATTATTCAAAGTCATAGGGGGAGGTCCCCGAGAACCGGACACTTAAGGTATAATGAAAATAAAAATAAACGTGTTATAGATTAATTTGTTTATTTCTCTTTAATAAGCTCTCTAGTATATAACTCATCAACGCAGATATATCAGCAGTCTTAAATGTCACTTTAAATGTACTAGATAATAAGGAATAATCAACATACATACATGGACGTTTTCAAAAAGGTCCCCTTATGACGGACACCAAACTTTTCGGTCATTTTTAGACTCAACGATTATTTTAACAAACTATTTTGTAACAATATCTATTACAATAGAACAAATCCTTAGTTAATATAGAAAAACTAATCATAATTTTAATAAAATTTGGCCGAACAGCGTACTTTTTGGCACATTGTAGACTTCAGAAGACTTTCTCAGGACATTTTTTTTACATCACTTTATCGATGGCTTTTTTCAATATTTCATGTTTGGGGGTATTCTCACATCTCAGTTTGTGTTTACCCATGTTGAATCTGAAAAACAAAAAATAAAAAAAAATACAACAAAAAACTAACTTGTTGTAAAACGGTCCGGTTTTAAGGGACTTTGAGAGTGTCCGAACTTACGGACCCTTAGACACTTACAAGAAAAATTCTCATTCTCATTGTGTGTTATAAATCACAAAAAAAACGCTTGAATTATATCAGATTTGTACAATAGCAATAACAATTTATAACAATGAATATTATCCCATGCTTTAAATACTGATAACAGACCTCATAAAATGAGTTCGTACAATTTTTTTACTAACCTCAAAATTCGCACCACGATCCACGACGAACGAGTCAGCACTGGCTTTTGGCACTCCTCCCCTGCTCTTCACTTGAGAGAAGCTTCCTAACCGCGACATTAAGCAACCAATTGGTGTGCTTCTTCGCACTGATTCAATGTCTGTCCGGCTTTAGGACCCGTACGGGCTTAGGGGACTTCCCCCTATCTTTTTTTTGTTTATATTACTTTTTATTCATAATAATCAGTATTATAAAAGGTCCCATTAAAATAGGTGGACAAAATTTTAGAAATCATTCAGACCGTTAAAATAAGGACAATAGCAAAAAAAATATAAGAATAAGAAATAAAATACCTACTTTTATAGGATGAGTTTGTTCTAGAGTGCCGGCAATTTATTATTTTAAGTCAAAATAAAATCACTTTTTAGATAGTGTTTTTTTTTTGTTTAGATGTCTTTAGTTAGGCTTACTAAACGCTGTGTTAAAATTTGTCCACCTATTTTAATGGGACCTTATATACTATGCAAAGATATCCATAGGCAGGGTTGGAAAAAAAACAGTTTTTTTTACATTTTATAAAACAAACAGTTTAAAATATTTTAAACAGGTGTTTTTTTTTGTTTTTTTTTCCTAAGTTAGTTATCATCCATTTTTAATTGATTAACGCCCAAATACTCGAACGTCACTCAATTTTAAGTTGCACTTAAATCTCGTGCTGTCTTTGTCACTTTAACGCAGATTGACAGAGATAGCAGGAGTTTTGAGGGCTACTTATAATTGAGTGACGTTCGAGTATTTGGGCGTCAGCCTGATATATTTCACTTATATACTATTTTAAAAACTGCATGACAAAAATTTATCATAATTCAATACATTCTGTGTGTTCCTACGTTCATTTTTAGTAGGGAAATCTCCTAAATTTTTCTTAAAATAAGGGGAATACCCAAAACATATTTTAAATAATCACGTTCACGAATTACGGAAGTTCTGGGAATTCCCCGGGGGACTTTACCGATGGAGAATAGAGCGGACTTTCTTTCTGATTTTTCATTTCACAATAACACAAAATCCTTTGGATTTATTCAAACCGATGTACACACGGCTACACATCAAGCTATACAAAACCAGTATAATCTGATCGTTCATTGTGCGAAAAGATCTAGTAAAGTGAGGCCAAGATTAACTGGTTTTGTATAGCTTGATGTGTAGCCGTGTGTACGAATCAAACTTGGTAACGAGAAAGCTGCAAAACTTGTCACAGTTTTTAAATACCTAAATAAAAAATAATAAATGTTGTCTAATCTGCTAACGAACAAATATGATTGTACATGGTCGTTTTATAATAAAAATTGTTAACTATTTCTTGATTAAGGATTTTAAATATTAAAAACTGTTTAAATGTCAAGTTAAAAAGCCACTTTAATTATTTTATAAAAATTGTTTAAAGTTGATTAAATAAAGGAAATAAGGAAAAAAATAACTACTTAGTATTAATTTATTTTTGCAATTAAACAATGTTTTCAAACACCTAATAAAAAACTATGTTTTATTTGAAACTGTTTTAAACACTGTTTAAAACACATGTTTTAAACATGCCAACCCTGTCCATAGGTTAGGTTAGGTTAGAACTGTGACCAACTACGCGCGAGCCGAGCGAGCGGTGCCGCGGCAGCGGCCGGCGAGCGCTACCTCGAAACAAGTCGCGAAATTTTTCTAAGTATTTTTTTCATAGTGGTCCCAAGACGACACTGACCTGAATTTCATTCATTTATTTTATTTCAAGACAAAAATCAGTGAAACGACCTTTAATCATTCTAAACAGTTGTATGAGTGAAAATATTATGGTAATTATGTTTAGGAATAAAAGCGTTAGGATAAAAAACAGTAGGAGTTTAAATATATTTACACTAATGATATTATGAATTCCAATTTTCGGAAACATGAGTGTTATGAACATCGTCGGTAGGACTACAAATAGTATGAATGAAAACTTTAGGATGAAACATTTTAGGAAGAGTGATCATTCGGATTACAAATCGTTAGGAAGAACAATTTCGGATAAAGAACTTTAGGTGAGCCAATATGGACCCCCGATTTGCACTTGTAGAGGAACGATGACGTCTGATACAATCGTCTCAGCATAAATTTGAGCGTTGAGGTTGCCTCTGATCCAAATCAACTCAGTTCTTCCGCCGATCCAAATACCCGCCCATACCATGATGGTTCCACCACTATAAGGATGGACTTCCTGGCAGGATTTTAATCGCTGTTGGCGTCCAGGGGTTCTCCAGTGTCGTATACGTCTTGTATCCGGTCTCATACCAAAACGAGACTCATCAGAAAAGCACACGAAACGCCATTGTTCTTCTGCCCAATTTCTGTGTTCAAGAGCCCATTGATACATTGAGGTATAATGTACTACGCACTAGAGGAGACGCCTCAACTAGATTTTTTGTAACACACGTTTCGGTTCGTGCACTGAACCTCATTTAGTCTACGCCGAGCGGTTGCTGCGACATGACATATTTGAGTAAAGTTTTCTTGTCTAAATTATGCCTTCGTGTGCATTTAGATACTGTAGAAATAATTCAATAAATATAAGTAAAAGTCAAGGAGTGACTTTTCACCAGTAAATATAACTATTATCTTTAAAACACACATAATTTAATTATATTTTTAACCGACTTCAAAAAAAGGAGGAGGTTATCAATTCGACTGTATTTTTTTTTTTTTTTTTTTTTTTATGTTTTTTCGCTCATAACTTGCGACTGGGTGAACTGATTTTCATGATTCTTTTTTCATTTGAAAGCTGGTGCTTCCCGTGTGGTCCCATTGTCACCATTTCAATATCTGATGATGGGATCTTGTAGAAATCGGGGGAACTCTTCAATAAATAACAGCAGATTAACCGCGATTGTTGCTATAGCATATCTAAGCATTGTTTACGCCATCACACAACATAATATCACGCCTGTACTCACTACAAAGGTTGGTGAACATATTCTGATGAAGTACTTCGGAGATAAACAACGGAACTCCTCAATAAATGATAGCAAATGGACTGGGATTGCTGAAATCTCATGTCTGTCTATTGTTTACACCAGTTCATAACATAACATCACGCCGGTACGTTGTGAAGGGGTAAGCACATGTGAACCACTAAAAAGTGAAAAATAAAAACTTTTTTACAAAAAATAAAACCGACTTCGACAAAAATAAAACACAAAAAAGTGAAAAATAAAAATCAGCTTCAGAAGTCGGTGGCAAAAACATGAAATCAAACAAACAAAAGTCACCGACTTCAGAAGCTGATTTTTGTTTTTCACTTTTTTGTGTTTTATTTTTGTCGAAGTCGGTTTTATTTTTTGTAAAAAAGTTTTTTCCATTGCAATATGTCATCGCGGCGCATTGAGGTATAATGTACTACGCACTAGAGGAGACGCCTCAACTAGATTTTTTGTAAAACACGTTTCGGTTCGTGCACTGAACCTCATTTAGTCTATGCCGAGCGGTTGCTGCGACATGACATATTTGAGTAAAGTTTTCTTGTATATATTATGCCTTCGTGTGCATTTAGATACTGTAGAAATAATTCAATAAATATAAGTAAAAGTCAAGGAGTGACTTTTCACCAGTAAATATAACTATTATCTTTAAAACACACATAATTTAATTATATTTTTTCCATTGCAATATGTCATCGCGGCGGCCATTTTTACGTGAATGTCAAAGAATAAAATGCTCAGACCAGACACTATCGACGTATTCAATGCTTGGCCACGAATCCTCTACATGCGAGTCAAAATTGATAGTAGGTTGCATAATATTTGCTTATGTATCAAGACAATTAATAAAAAAGTTAAAATGTGAAGATTGCATTGATAGTTTGACTATACTAAACTTCCACTTCACACATCTATCATAGGTACGTAATTTAATACGGCAAAGTGGTCTTGTCCTGAAATGTGATTTTAGTTATATGTCCGTAAACACCGTAAAGCATTTAATTAGGAAAGAAGTATTTGCAAATTTGAATCAACATTTACTGAATCAGCCATCAACATTCAATCACAGATAAAATAAAAATTATTGTTACAGTTTAAGTAAATTTTTATTTATTTTCTAAGTACATACGTACAATATCAAGTAGGCAGAATAATAACATTATGTCGCATCTGCACGTATTGATAGTAATCTATGAGAACATGACACCCCCCGCCTGCCCCGCTGCCATCAAGTGCGCGCACATTTTTTGTTTGAAATAGCTTCTCTAGTACGTTAGACCTCAATGTCGCGGCGGCCATTTTTACGTGAATGTCAAAGAATAAAATGCTCAGACCAGACACTATCGACGTATTCAATGCTTGGCCACGAATCCTCTACATGCGAGTCAAAATTGATAGTAGGTTGTATATTGCTTATGTATCAAGACAATTAATAAAAAAGTTAAAATGTGAAGATTGCATTGATAGTTTGACTACACCTACTAAACTTCCACTTCACACATCTATCATAGGTACGTAATTTAATACGGCAAAGTGGTCTTGTCCTGAAATGTGATTTTAGTTATATGTCCGTAAACACCATAAAGCATTTAATTAGGAAAGAAGTATTTGCAAATTTGAATCAACATTTACTGAATCAGCCATCAACATTCAATCACAGATAAAATAAAAATTATTGTTACAGTTTAAGTAAATTTTTATTTATTTTCTAAGTACATACGTACAATATCAAGTAGGCAGAATAATAACATTATGTCGCATCTGCACGTATTGATAGTAATCTATGAGAACATGACACCCCCCGCCTGCCCCGCTGTCATCAAGTGCGCGCACATTTTTTGTTTGAAATAGCTTCTCTATTACGTTATACCTCAATGCATTGATATCGAATCCTACGATTGTGCATTGCTATAGGTGGTACCCGTAGCGGTCTTCGAGAATGAAGGTTCACTTCATGCAAGCGGTTTCTGACTGTTTGGTCGCTAATTAAGTTCCCTGAAGAGTGATGAAGCCTCACGGCTAACATCATGGCGGTTATTGTTGGAGCTCTTCGAGTTAAGATTTGAATGTATCGGTCTTGTCTCCGTGTGGTGCAGCGATACCGTCCTCCATGGCGCTCAGCCACGGTACCAGTGCTTCGGTAACGTGTCCAAAGTCGACTGATAACACTCTGACTTGTATTCAGAGCTAAAGCCACAGTACGTTGCCGGGAACCAGCTTCTATCATTCCCACGGCTCTGAGCATTTCTTCCCTGCTTAAATGACGTCGCCGCTCCATAATAACGTTGGTTTTAATCAGTAGTAGGGAAAAAGTAGCACTAATAACAATGATATTATAAATAAAAAGAGGACTAATAATGTCTTCAATGCGTTGTATGTTTTTATAGGGAAAATATTGACAGCTGATTTTCATCTTTTACTCGAATTTGATTGACAGTTCCTGATTCAAATTATGAAATGCACCAAAAAGGATCCATACAAATTTATAAAATCATAAAGGGGTTTGAACTTTTTTGTATGGGAGCTGGCATATCGACCCACCGCCATTTTGATTTTTTTTCGAAATCGCGGCCCACAATGAAAGTGGTATGTATAGATAGAGGACATATAGACGAACAAAAAATGTCTTGTAACACGGTACCCAAAGTGTCACGATACCGAGATATTTGAAGGTAAAGATGGTCATATGAGTGCAATGACCACATAAAAATTAGACCTTTTACGTGTCTATAGGCGTTTATTATTATTATTACTGGTTACTGAAAGAGAGTAGGTACATAACACACTACTAGGAGCACGAGAAAACTATTTTTGACATAACATAGCGTTTCATTGCGATGCGAAGCTATTTTATTGTGCGTATCATAATAATCAACCTGGGAACTATTATTTGGATACTATTTAACGCATATACACGTAAAAAGGCTATTTAAAAAAATATTTAATGATTGTCGTAGGTACTTATTTGTCGATCTTTAACTTCAAATATCTCGGTAACGTGACACTTTAGGTACCGTGTTACTTGACATTTTTTGTTCGTCTTTATGTCCTCTATCCATACATACCACTTTCATCGTGGGCCGCGATTTCGAAAAAAAACAAAATGGCGGACAGGTTGATATGCCACATCGGTTCTATCCCCTTTATTACAAAGCCACATCTCAATCTCAAGAAATCCGCATAAAAATGCTTGATCCCTAGACACTTATGATGTGTGTATTTTAACAATACTGATCCAATTTCAATGGAACCTTATTTGCCATTAGATTCGTCCCATAAATAGCAATAGCCAGTATTATAGGACAATCAGGGGTCTGTCTCCACCGATCCCGGGATCCGATTTGACGTAACACGGATCCCGGCGATAGTAAAATATTGTACATCGATAATTTGGGTGTACGACTAAACGTCGACAGACACTACACCGACAAGCAAGACCTTACTTCGACGGAACTTTTCGCCGCCGAGAGACTTCGCCGACAGGACTCTTCGCCGACAGGACTCTTCGCCGACAGGGCTCATCATCGACGCAAGTTATTTCCGATAAATCAGATCAGATACCACCAATGACAACATCACGCCTTTAATTCCCGAAGGGTTAGGCAGAGGCCCCGTCGGGGCTGCGGGTTGTTCAAAGAGAAACCGTGGCCTCGGCGCAAAGGGATAAAAAGGAACATGGGTGGTGTTTAGTTAGTAGAAGTCTGACACTCCTTTCCGCCCTTTCAAGCAAGTCACTACTTTGACGGGACGGGACACTACTTCCACAAATCCCTGATGGAAAAACCCAATAACACTTGGGGTTTTCCCTCAGGAATTTCTCAGTAGCAGCCACGGAGTCTGGTTTTGTGTCTGGTTTATTGCAAAAGGCTCACAACCTATTACATGGGACTAAAACATGGCTGCACTTAAAACATACCGGTCTGCCCAGAGTGGGAGCTCCTCCTACTCTGGGCAGAGTGAAAGAGCGGTATTTAAATCATCAAATGACTCCTCATTTGATGATTTCCCACCCAACAAAAATAAAAAAGTTTCAGGCAGAGGTGTACCGAATAGTACACTCACATTTCACCAGTTATGTTTAGTCATCTTTCGAACAACCTGCAGAACCAATGGGGCGTCTGGCTAACCCTTCGGGGATTACAGGCGTGATGTTACGTTATGTTGTCATTGGTGGCGTCCACTGAGTGTACCTGATCTGACTATCGGAGATAACTTGCGTCGCTAATGAGCCCTGTCGGCGAAGTGTCTTGTTGGCGAAAAGTCCCGTCGAAGTAGTCTTGTCGGTGTTCAGTCTGTCGGCGGCGTAGTGTCTGTCGGCGTTTAAGTAGTCGTACACTCGCACAAATACATTAAATTAGCAAAAAATTGCCAAACCCCTTCAAGTAAAAGTACTTAATACACTTGTACAATATTCAGAACGATATAGTACATTTTTGCACTTTAAAAATTGCCACACCCCTTCAAGTAAAAGTACTTAACACACTTGTACATTAAACTTTCTTGATCCTTTTGTACTATCAACACACATAATACACTCCAAAAGCACTGCTAACAAGTATGACCAGATATTCCAAATGTATTTAATATGTTTGTGTTTTGAAACTTTCTCCAGTTGAGAAACTTAAAATCAGTTATTATCTTGATTGGATTTACAAAAATAAAGGTCACAACATTCATGAAACATTAATGGAACATACATAGTTAATACAACTGTTACAGTCTACGTTTTTGGTAGAAAGAGACGGAATAACGGTATTTCGATACGCGGAAACGAAAGAGCAAGAGATTTAGTATATTTGGCATTCAAAAAGTGAAAATTGAAAATTTTGTAGTTAGTGCAATTGGCCATAGTTAAACGGAAAGGATCCAACCCACACAGAGGTAGTTTTGAGATATTTAAGTTTTAAGTTCAGATCGTATTTCGTCTTTGATTCTCCACTTTAACTTTCGGGGGTTTGGTTTAACTAAAGGATAAACATATACATTTAAATTTTATGTATCTCTAGTCCAACATCATGACATATTTTTCGAGATATTAGCAAAAACATGATGATGGATCCTTTTCGTTGAAATAATATTTCAAAAGCCCAGGGTAGTGAAAATATTTAGCCATAAGGATCCAAGCTTTAAAATAGAATAAAAACACTAAATATTGAAAAGAAATGGCTGATTTGTGTGTTTTAGAAAATTAAAACTAGCTTTTGCCCGCGACTTCGTCCGCGTATGACTTCCGGCAGAATTTGGGTTTTTCGCTTAGCTATCGCCTTTTCCATGGTTGACGACTGGAAGCATTTGTCGGAAATCTCCAGCAAATACAAAAGTGATACCACCCATGACATTAGCAGAGCTTCTGAGGTCTTTCAAAGTACGGTCCACGGCCTCCACATGAGCTCTATGACTCATGGTGCATTTATCCCATATTACCAACGACGCGTCTTGCAGTAACTTACCACGAGGCCCATTTCTCCGAATAGCACGTAGACCGTTGATCTAAAGATACGGATAGCGGGAGTTTAAACGTAGAGTGAGCAGTTTTTCCTTCGTTCAAGAGAGTTGCAGCAATTCCTGACGAAGTAACTGCAATCGCTATCTTCCCTGATTGCCGTATCTTAGCAAGTATCAAATTTGCGAGAAAAGCCTTCCGCCTGGTGAGTCCAAAAAAATAATCTCCCCATGTTATTGTTCACGCTATCCACAATATTCTCATAAGCATGTCTTTGATCTGGTACTAATTTTGGCACATTGTCATTTACAACCGCTGTTAGATCATTTCTGTTATACTGTTGTACCATTGTGTCAATAGTATTATTCTGGGTACGAACGGGAGAAGGTAATCCAAAATCATTTAAATTTTCTTCGTTTAATTCTAGAAGTTTGTTTTCTATTTCAATTAATCCTTCATTATAAATTACTTCAGTGAAGGGTAAAGTGTTATCCTGACTTTGTTGTCTGATACGATGTCTAATATCTTCACAGAACTGATCTTTGAAAGTATCCCATAACTTCAATGGTTCCAATGGTTGACAAAATAAAAGTATGACTACGAACAACTCCATAAGTTTTTTTGGACAATGTGATAATGAAGCTTCGCTTAAAGTGTTACCCCAATGGTTATTGTTTTCAAATAAACCTCGGTCACGGCAAGCTGCTTGATACGTCTCTTTGACAATACCATTTACAGTTTTAAGGTTTGCAAATGAGGTCGGACCGCGTACGTGGTGCAGTAGAATCCTAAGATAAAAACACTCTGATTGTGATGGATGTATCCCGTAGACTCTACCTAAAGCGGCATCTTTTTTATCCCCGGATGTTCAACTACATCTTCACCACGCCTCCTTCTAGTGAATTTATTATTTGCCCATGTATAGTATTGCGGGACTTCATGATACAGAAGAGTTTTCGCGAATTCATCTTCATTACAGAGAGCAAAAAATGCCAGTAATGTTGTATTGCGTGGGTTTTGGACAACTTGATGTCCCTGTTGTAAAATACACCCTTTGACTGTTCTCTAGATGAACGGCCAAATGCACTACAGTAGGCACCCGCGCCTTGGTGACGCTCACTTCGCAACGGGCCGTGCAGCAGAAATCGTAATATTTTAATATCGCCATAACTTCAAAACCAAACGTCCAATTTTAATCATTCACAGACCAAACATTACCTACATAAACTTACTGTACTTAGTGATGAAATATTTTATTTATATAAGGATTAATAGCATGAGTAAAATAAATGCGTTTAAATGTGTCCAAAAAAAATTCAAGATTTTTAGATAAAAAAATGGTTGTTGTGCCTCACTCGACATAGATAGGTATAGTGTTTCGCGGACTTTTTTGTAGATATTTATAAGATCTACTACAATCAATTAATTAGAATATTTTATGGTTCTATCTTTTATAGTTTAGGCAGCGTACGCAAAATAAGTAACTTTTCTGGTTGATTTTTTACACCTTGTGTCCGAAAAACCCAAATATCTTACGGAACCCTATTTTTTTCCAAAATAAAATTTAGCCTATGTAACTCGTGGATAATGTAGCTTTCGAATGGTGAAAGAATTTTTAAAAACGGTCTAGTAGTTTTTAAGCCTATTCATTACAACCAAACAAACAAAGTTTTCCTCTTTATAATATTAGATATTGGAAACGATATTAGAAGAAACGATTCATGTAAGATGGATCGTTATCAATGTTAAATCTAGTCACACAATTAACTACAATAAAAGGATCCACGTTACATGGATTGTTTTCGATGTTTAGCTCAGATAATAATTTTAATAAAGCTATTGAATTAGCGATAACGATCCATGTAAGATGGATCGTTATCGATGTTTTAATCAGTCTCTTTAAATAATAAAACGAAAACAATCCATGTCACGTGAATTGTTTACGTTTAATTATATCTTTAGAATAACAGTTATCCAAGTAGTTTGGATCGTTTTAGTAATATGTGTTTTGTATTATTTTCGTAAATATAATTTTCTCAATAACGATCTATGTAGCATGGAGCGATATTAGTAAAAAAAATTTCGACCTGCCATACATGTGGGCTGGTAACTCAAGTCTATAACTTCATGTTGCGTTTGAATTTTACTTGGATTGTTTTCGAAATATTAAAATTTTAACTATAAAGAGTGTTTTGGTATACATAACTCATTTTCGGCCATAGTGTGGGTTGGATCCTTTCCGTTTAACTATGGTCAATTGTGAACGGGTGCTAATTAAAACCGGCTTCTTTTTAATACCATTATTTGCATCTAAAAATCTACATTGCCTTCTAAATTACTAAGTCAGCGACAGTTGACGAGTGTGTTAGAAAGTGTATGTAAATCTATATGTATATGTATTAATATCCACCAATTAATAAACTGAGTGTCAAGATGATTACTCGTTATTTAATGTGTTTGAAAGTATCTCTAAATAAGTGTGTAGGGAACAGGGTTGTTATGAAATAAAACCACAATAGACAAGACCATTAATTTTATTTATTTAGGTCTTGTCAAACTCAAACTCGAAACTCTATTCCATTCACTAAGTCCCTAGGTCTTCGTGGAGAAGAATGGACAAGAAACTCCACGGGAACATCTTTTAAAGTATTTTACAAGGACAACCTGACGTTGTCCTTGACTGTCTCAAGTTATAGCAATTTATCAGTGTACATAAATAATAAGCAATATAAACCATATTATGGTACATATTTCTAAGACATAGTAATCAGGAATATTCATAGAATAATATCAAATAACTTACATAAACATTATGGATCCTTTAGAGTAATACAAATAGGTTTCCGCTTTTACACATTTGGTATCTTCATAACTAGGCCACAATATGTAAACTTAATTCTCTCACAATTACACAATGATACACAAATGGAATACACTTTGGGTCTGTCTTTTCCCTTCAACAGTTGCAGCGTAACTGACCCTGAATTGGCGGTACTTCTACTTTTATAACCGTCGAATATTAAAAAGTACATCAACGACTACCACCATAATAAACCAATGGCAAATGGTTATTCATTATAGCTAAATAACTAATAACATAAATAATAATTAACAAATCCTATGTAGTGAAACTATTTTAAAACGTCATTAGGTAATTTACCAATGTAGTATGTTTTTATTTGTAATCTTTATGACTATCGGATGAAATATGAATATCAACCGATAGTTCAGAGAATTGATTGAAACTATTTAATTTATTAAAATTGCAAGATAAAATCTAGGAAACACTTAAAGTATCGTTTAGTAATAACTATATAATTTATTGGCAATTTATAATAAATAAACATTTAACTTGACTTATCTATTCAAATACCACAATAGTAATTGTGGTTCGGAAACCAAGTCTTTTAATAAAAGCTACTTCTATAAAATACGTCGGTATATAGAATATCATTAGAATAATGTAAATTAGGTTTATTTTAAATTAGAACCTTTGTTTTTAATATATTTACGATAATTATTAAATCAACAATATACTTGACGCAACGTCGCCCTACGTCATTGTCACTTGACATTTGACAGCCGACGTTGCTACGTTATTTTGGTCAATAATGAGAGTTTCTAAATAGTTACCTAGATATTCTTATACATATTGCTATGCCATCAAGTGCTTTACTAACACAACAGGCAACCTCTATCCAGTCACCTACACCTGTAACCTCCATCCGGTTACATACGCAACACCATCAAGATAATCATTTCGAGCCTTTTTTAAAGTAGGGTTGTTCAACATATTACTTTATTTTTCCTTTAACGTTACAGGTTATAAGAAAAGGCCCTTACTATGCTAGGTACTTTAAATGTTAAGTTGGCCACTTACTATTCAACAAGTCTTGTTGTATTAGGGGATCTAGAAATCACTAGAAAACAAAGATGAATATGCTGTCAATAGATTAATTAATTGGGAACGAAATTCTAACGAAACATCTGTATCAACTGCATTGAAATCAATTTGAAAATTAGAAGCTTATTTAGCACAACATAACCTAACGACCTTTTCAAGACACAAAAAACACTATCACACCTCATACTAACGTTAAATCCTCGTTGTAAAATCTCAAGGCCAATTAAAATATCATTTTTAAAACAACTATCTGGTACAACATAAAACAAAATTTTTAATCCTAAATCACAACCTCAGAAAATAATTGTAAGGTCTGTACCTTACAATTATTTACTATCATGGGATGGGTATCCCGAGTCAATTTACAATGTTGTTTACACGCTTGCCACTGAACTGTGTGTGACGAAACATTATTTTTGATCAGAGAGCATTCGGCACCAGAAACATAAATAATAAAATGGGTACGACTCACCAGATTCATCGGCACACTGCTGGGATTGCTCACATAGCAGACTTTAAGGCGGGGTTGCAGTACTTTTTATGATTTTTGAACCTATAAAAATCGACCTAAATACGAGTTTTTTAATAAATAAAAATCATTACATAAAAATTGAACATACTCTCTAGTAAATCGTAAAGATAGAAACGCGATTTAGAATGATCGGCTCGATACTTTTTTTTATCAAACATGACTCTAAATCACAATTTCAAACGTGTAGGTACTGCTAAGACATTTCATCATGAATTTATATAAAAGTTATATCAATAGATAGAACTTTTTATTCTGAAGTAAATGTTGAAAGCATATTGTATAATTTCTTTATAGTTTTTCTCCAAGAAGCAAAAAACAGTCAAAATTTAGGCATTATATCGCTCGCGCGGCAGGGCAGGGGGGTGAGGTCGTGCGTACATAAAAACAAAGTACTGCAACCTCGCCTTAACGCGTCGCTCGCTATGTGCCAGGCCCACTGCTGCAGGCACTACCCCACAGCTGCTTGGTCCGCCTGCCGCGCCGCCACGCCGCGCTGTTGCTTGCCTCCTTGATATTCTTCCCAGGGCAGTTGGATGCGTAACATTTGGGTCCAGTGTATGGCTCATTAAGGCGGTTCCTCTTCGCATCACTTCACGATCGTCATCACCCTACGGGGCGCTCCAGACTATAAACAGCTCCTTAAAATCGCTCCATTTCATCCCAGGACAAAATATGGACAGCCATGACGAAACTTCTCCCATGAGTCTCGTGGGATTCACTGCGTCCCCTGTAGGCGCGCCACAGCGCCGGTTGCATGGCGCTGCTGTCTTCACAGCACCCCGGCGGTCCATCCCCACCAGGTGAGACCCCCGGTTACCCGGAGGAGGCCCTGCGGAGGACGACCAGCGACAGAGGTGCCGACTTACGACGCACCTACAGTGGATGTGTGGCTCCCGTCCGTCCCGTTTCTCCCATGAGTGCGCGGTTCAAGGCAATCATCATCGACGATGCACCTTGACTATTCGGATCGATAACACTCATGTCGGCTGTTGCCAACCAAGCACGCGGGACAATATTCCGTTTTTCAGGGTCAAAATGCGCTAGGCGAATATCCGTACTCGCAAAAGGTAATAATAAATAATAATAATAAAAGTTTTATTCACAACCCTTATTACAATTTTGGTCTTATTCTAAGGTGTACATATAGTGACGTAACAGGAAGATTGGACATCGGATCAACAATTTCTGGTTTAATTACGTACTAGTGCTAGGGCTTAAATTTAAACAAATATGTATAAGTATCCCTGACTCCGAAACTAGGCAAAGCCTGTATCTTCAGAGCCAGCAAAGGTGTTTTCATTACTTGCACAAATTGCACAATAGTCATAAAGTTTTTGTTTAGCTGCTCGAACAGAAAACACCACATTTCCGTTTCTATGTCACTTTCAGACGCACGCGCATTGTCTTTACACTTTTCCGGCCTAGCACTGTCACTTACACTATGTAGGCGTTAGAGTTACATCCCACTTCTGATAACGAAGGTAGATCAACTATTTCGGGTACATCGTTGTCAGAGTCCAAGTTCGGCATGCATGGCGGAGGTACGAAATAATAGTCTCAACACTGATTACAACCGTCTATTTATTCACTTCCGATAACAAATTAACAAAATCTCAAACGATCAAGCCGATGGAAATGGATTAAAGTACAAAAACGCGGTAAGTTCGATACAGGCGGGCAGAACAACCGTTCGCGCTCGTGTCTCACCAAAAAGTGCCGTCCCTCAAGTCAAATGCGTCCACGGTCCAATGTCAACGTCAACCGACCACTGACAACAGACCCCTGACATATGACAACTGACAGCTGTCAAACCAGACCTGCCACATAGCGACCTCACTGCTTGACGTTTCCGACAAACGATGATAGATGGCGTTATTCTAAATTGTCAACTCTAAATATTGTGCCTCGGTGTTGAATCTGCGACATATATTAAAATAATTCTGAACATTAATTCTTTCCGGATATCTTCAAAATCTATTATTTAAATTATAGGTTTACCGTCGTGTCTGTGAAACATTTTGTAGCTGGAAAGTGCTGTCGTCGAAAGTGACGCATATGAAAGGTTCAGTTGGTGAAATGTCCGTAGACGAAAGACTCTGCTGGGGAAACGGAAATAAATGAATCATCCTGTCGACGGCGTCCAGTGGCTAATCGGTCTTAGGAGAACGGTTGCGGATTCATTAACATTATTGACCTGGTTCCCGTACCAGTGCTGGAAGATTTTAACAACTTCAGGCGCAACTTGCCTGTCAAACAATTTCCTCCATAATACTTTGTACGAAACCAGGTCAAACGCCCTGGCCCTGCAGTCTCTACACTAATAACGACGCTACGAATGTCGCTAACTCGTAAAATCGTAAACTTTCTGTAATAGATTTTCAACCTTATGCTGTTGAAATAAAGCTGAAAATCTATTAAAGAAAGTTTACGATTTCTCGACTTAACGACATTCGTAGCGTCGTTATTAGTGTAGAGACTGCAGGCCCAGGACAGATCGAGGAAGCAGGCGTAAACTTACAGGCGTGCTCCGATCCGTGTAATATCTGACAGCATGCTTTAAACTCTGTATAGCGCCATCTGTGGACAGTTTGGGCCTGAACCCAAACTGGTTAACGTGCAAAGTTATTGTACTGTTGAGTGTTAAGCATGCTGTCAAATACCTTCGCGATGACTGTCGCTATCGCTATAATGAGGTCGGTCTATAGTTGGTCTTATCTGCTACATCACCTGTTTTTTTTAACAATTGGTACTGCGACCGTCCTCATCAGCTCGTCCGGCAGGTACGAATGACGAATGCAGAACGTGAACAGCATGGCCAAAACACGTGGCAGGTGGGGACCTGCATGCTGTAGGTGCTCGATGCTGAGTCCATCGTGTCCTGGAGAATTACCCCTGGTCATAATCCCTATGGTCTTAGCAGCTCTCTGCAGCTGAGAGCCTGAGAACGTAACTCTTGGTGCCAGGACACCCTGTGACTCAGAATAGACCGCCTCATTGGGTGGAATATTGCTAGGCTCGACACAAAACTGGGATTTAAAAATATTAGCTACTAGCTTTTGCCAGCGGCTTCGCCCGCGTGAAAATGACGATTTTCCATACAAACTTTCATCCCCTATTTAACTCCCTTAGGGGTTGAATTTCGAAAAATCCTTCCTTATTCCTTGTCTAGGTACATTATAAAGGGAACCTCTGTGCAAAATTTCAGCTTTCTAGGTTCAAGGGTTTGGGCTGGGCGTTGATGAGTCAGTCAGTCAGGACTTCTCTCTTTATTTATATAGATAGATAGAGATAGATAGATATGCCTTTCATCAGACACACCATCGACGCTCACCGGCAAACCAGGCCTAGGGTTGTACTTTTTTGTAGACTTCCAGAAGTCCTGAAAGTCTTTCTTCGTATGCAACTCAGCAAGAATATCCATCTGTACCTATTTGGTCTTGGTGATTTTGGCACCATTTTAATTTGGACTTAAAAATTTTACGAGTCTCGCACATTTACTCATAAATCACGCCAGACGTAAGTAAGCCAGTCATTAAACCTAAACCTAGCGTACCTACGTACGAGTGAGCCTCGCTGACGTGCTTATTCCAACCCACCACGCGCTTTGGCCTCCTACCACTGACTCGCGTCTCCCTATTAACCATGGCGCCCTTTGTTAGAGCGGGTACTACATCTTGATACAGGCAGTCAATAATTTATTATACTGTGGTCCGAATCACTACACATGCGATCACAACAATTGGACAGTACGCGAAGGAAATCTATATAACCCAATCGCCGATGACAGGCGGGCCACAACAAAGTTATCGTAGGATATAAGGTCTACCTCACAACCAAGTAACATGTACTCCTCCAGGCAGTCTCGTGCGGCAACCCCACGGCTCAAGCAGCCGACGTGCTGCTGGACGGCGGCGGCGGCGGCGGTATGTTATTCTTCTATAGTTTGGGTCTAATTAAATTAGGATAACATTATGTTCATGAAACTATATTACCAGCGACGACGTGTTGTGTGTGGTTCTTTAAGGTTCATACATCGCCAGTCACTACATCGACGGTCGCTGTACCGAAAACGATCCATCAACGGGTTAATGAATCGACAGTACCCCAAATCGATGGAACTCTACTTGGACAGTCCATCAAATCCTAAACCTATGCTTTAACACAGGCATCTTCCCCTACCTGGGAATATCGGCCCAGGATGCTACGGAGACACTTGCTACTATGATAGCCAAGGAAGTAGATAAGGGGAACAAATGCCTAGTGGCCTTTCTTGACCTCAAGAAGGCCTTTGATACCGTCTTTATCTCTAAACTTATACACAGGCTGGAGAGCATAGGATTTCGAGGTTCTGCTCTCTCTCTTCTCAGCAGTTACCTTCAAAACAGAAAACAGGGGGTAAAAATTGGAAACTATGTTAGTGACGAAGAGAACGTGACGTATGGCGTCCCGCAGGGCAGTGTCCTCGGGCCGCCGCTCTTTTTGATCTATATTAATGAGCTCTGTAACCTAAGTATCAACGGCGCGAGGATACTGTCCTACGCGGATGACACCGCTATTATCTTCTCTGCTAAGACCTGGGACAAAGTTAGGCTGGAGGCTGAGAGTGGACTGGCTAGGGTTGGTGATTGGCTTCGTGAGAACCTACTTACGCTAAATACCCAAAAAACCAACTACGTCTGCTTTACTAAATATGCAAATTCTCAGCCTGCGCCTGACTTTAACATTAGAATACATTCTTGTCGTACCCCAACCCTATCCACCTGTAGTTGCCCTGTAATTCATAAGGTAAATTCCGTCAAGTACCTAGATATCGTAGTTGATCAAAGGTTAAGCTGGTACCCACACCTCGAACTAATCATCCCAATCTGTAATCATATAGTGTATCTCGGTATGGGAGCAGCTAAATCGTATTTTATAGATCTGGAGAGGGCACAGAGATCCTTGATTAAGGTCATGTACTGTAAACCCTACAGGTTCCCTACTGAAACTCTATACGCAATCTCTAAGCTGCTCTCCGTCAGAAAACTCTATATACTACACATGGTAGGTACTAGATATCACAAAATTCTACCCTTTAGCCATGACAAACTTTAAAAAAGACGGTGTGATATTGTAGCCCCTACATACTCAGCACGTTCAATTTTTGCTAGTCGTCAAAATGTAACTCAAGCCCCACGCGTCTATAATAAAGTAAATCGCATAGGTACTCAACATTTACCCTATGCTGCTGTACGAGAGAAGACATTAACTGAATGGCTCTTCACACTTAACTATGATGCCGTTGAAGACATTTTGGCGACCCTGGGTTGAGCGTCATGCATACTGACACACACACACACACACATTTACACACCAACACACACACACACATACACTCCAATACACACACACACTCCAACACACTTCCACACTCATTCACATATACACACGCCCACTAACACATGCACCCTCTCTTACACACACAAAATATACACCCACACACTCATGAACACACTTATAAACACACATTTATACTAAACACACTGCCATAAACACAAATTTAATTTTTTCTTTTATTCATTTTTCTTTTTATTGTTTTTTTGAAAAAAAAAATGTGTAACTTATACCTAATTAGCACAGATAAACAATTGTTAATTAATTCGAGGAAGAGCGAGGTTTATCCCATCACAAGTATCTTCGAATTACTTACTGGGAAGCCCCGGCAACTTAATTGTATAGATTTAAGAAAATAAACACATTTTTATTATTTTATCAAATCGATGGCACGCTTTATCGACAGTACAGTACACAGTACAGTTGGGGTACTGTCGATGTAGCGTACCATCGATTTGGTGTACTGTCGATATAGCGCACCATCGATTTGGTGTACTGTCGATGTAACGTACCATCAATTTGGGGTACTGTCGATTAATTTACCCGTCGATGGATCGTTTCGATACAGCGATCACCGTCGATGTAGTGACTGGCGATGTTATGAACCAGACCCGATTTCAGCAACCCCAATCCATTTGCTATCATTTATTGAGGAGTTCCGTTGTTTATCTCCGAAGATCTTCACCAAATTGAAATGGGACCCCTCCGAGAACTAGGAACTACCAAAAACTAGGTACCTACTCAAATCAACTTCACATTCACAATATCGTCTTATGCTGTCTTCCATGGGGCCCTTTACACCCATAGGGCCCTGGGCTGCAGCCCAAAAAGCTCATAGGTGGTAGATCCGCCCCTGTACGGAACCCTAAAAAGGTGAAATAAAAATGCGGTGTCAAAAAAGCTATCAAACAAACAACCACCGAGTCATCAACTTCCGAAAGTAAAGTTCTTTGCCACTTTTTAGCTAGGTTTATTTAAATAACTGCTGCGAAGTTTAGTTTACATTTGGACATACCGAAACCTTACCAGGTTCCCGAGTTCTCGGTTGTCGTGAGTTTCCCGAGTGTCACTCACTCCCACTGGTAGATACAACAACGCAGGGCAACGCGTGCAGCCAGACGTTAGGGAACTTCAATAAAATGACCAAATTTATTAAAATTATTTATTACAAAGTGCTTCGATCTGGAGACCGCGAACACGACGGAGACTAGCTCCAGTATACAGCCACTGCTACTCACTATGTGCAACACGGCTCCACCAGCACACCAACACACCAGTACAGCTAGTCAATGCAAAGGCGAGCAGCGTATACTTCAGTGGTACACACTCCACCAAGACTCAGGGCAATCACAGAGCGTATATTTGACTTTACTCTAAGTAATCGTTTTAGGCCAAGAACTCGATTCTTACGTATTTATATTCACAACTGGATAAGATGCCGGATACGAATATGATAATTGGTGTGTTGTGATAAGGGGCCGTCCAGGTGAGGTCATGATATGTCACAAGGGGGAGGGGGGTGTGACTATAGTAACTATATTAAGATCATGTCCTATTTCCGAACGTTTTCTTCAAACGTGACGCGACTTTTCTTCAAATCTGATCCTGCCGCTAACGCCTGAACATTCTTGATTGTCCCTCCTGCGGTACGAGTGCTACGACACGTTTATTGTATACCTACTTTACTACAAAACAATAACTTGTGCGTAAGAAGGTCCCACACAGCATTAATGCAAAAAAGTATTTTTTGTATGGCGCCAATCTTTTATAACCAGATACCAAATTCAATTAAAGAATTAAACGTATCCCTGTTTAAGAAAAGGCTTAAAGATCTTTGCTGTTGAATAAAGCGTATTACAACATTTCCGAATTTTTCACAGAAAAATTGTAATGACTGTGATTTTTGACCATAGTATTCATTTGACTTCATATTGTTATAATTATAGTTCAATTTCCATTTGACATTCCACGTGACATTTTTGTATTGTTTTAATTATTTTGTCGCTTTTATATTTTTATTTATGTGGACATTATTTTATATTTTTTTCTTTTGACATTTTCTTATATTTTTTTTTCTTTTTGACATTTTTTTATATTGTTTATATTAAGAATTCCATCACTTGAATTATAATATTATCAATTTGAATGTCAATGACTTATATGAATATTTGTACACCTTCGGGTACCTATAACACAGTGCGCTTCTATATTTTTATAACAACTTTTTATTGTACCTGTGTTAATCAAATGATTAAATGATTTATGATTTACAGTAGGGGCCATAAACATTAAAATACCAGGTCTAGTTTATCTGAAGCCGCTCTGCGCTAGTGTGCTGGTGCGCCACTCACAGACCTCCAAGTATTTACGTAGCTATACATTACACATCAGAGCACATCCGACGGCTGTCTCGCACTATGTACATTAATAATTAGCAGTAGCACATTGCTTTTCGTCACCCGATACATAAAACAAGCGTTATATTGCACTCTTAATACTCTTACGAATTAAAACTATTTTTTCGCATAATTGTCGCTACGATGTCCGACGGCTTGCCGTCTGCCACCGCACGCGTGTCATATACAAATGTAATTATACTAATATTATAGTAAGCTAACTATACATGTTAAAGTAATATCCTTCCTTGCGGTGCGTCCAACTCCAAACTAACTTGCATGTTTTATGAACATGATTCCATTGACAATGTACAATTGTATACGTGTTACACAGAAAAAGTTTTGTAAAAATGTTAGGTAAGTAGTATCATCTGGACGAAGACGCACCCTCACATATTCTCTTGCAGCAAATAGGAAGGCCTGTTCACAATCACTCAGCGCTCCAGCGGTCTCCCAGTGACCCCTGATCCCCGTGCGCCGTGCGGTTGTACTGAACCTTGCGGTGACTCGCTGACGACTACGAACGCTGTCGTGAGTCAATTGGAACAGGGTTGTGCCGTAGGATAATCAAAGGAATCAGGTCTTTGTAATTATCTACATATAGTAGTAGGACCTGGTATTTGAAATCATCGACAGAATTTCGTAATGTACTGAGCTATTTCCAGGATCATTTGCAAAACCCGGCTTAAAGCTTAACCGCTTCCGTAAATAGTGCTGACAAGCTGACACCGATCAATCGATCGTCCTACGACATGCACAACATAGTGATATTATTCTACGAGCATAATTTTCTAATAATGACACACCGGTTAACGGGCGCTACGTTGGCTACGTCGCCCGGCAATCAATTACGTCTGGAGGGAGCCGTTTTCTCAATCGCCATTTATCTAATACAAACGCAAGATGTCCAAGCATCATTAAGAATACAAATTCATGTAAATAATAAGCACAACGACAGGTGTGGGTCTCCCCCCGGTGATATGTCATGTAGTACGTCGCTCACAACACACATGTATCTACGAGCTAGGGCATGATTATAATAATTAATATCTAAGTGGAGCGACGACGTGTTCGCTCCGCGCGTTCGATCCGTGAGATTTGGTTCCATACTCTACAGCGTTTTCGCCTTTTCTAGCAAATCGTTTATAAATTTCTGAAAAATAAAACAAAAACTTATTAAAATTCGTAGGCGTTGGCCAGTCGACACTCGCGGAGAAAGATCAGGCGCAGGGCCAACGACTTTATGTGCTTACGCACGGGGCCGTGGGGGTATCATACCGACAATCTCCAAACTTAGCACATTTTTTCCCGACCCGGGAATCGAACCCACGATCCTCAGTCACGCTTGCATCCTCGGGACCACCAGGCAATTCTCATAGATCAGAACCTATCTCGGTTCTGCAGGAAATGTACGCAACTCAGGACTATCATTTTATGTTTTGGGGATAAAGTAGAGCCACATAGTGTTAAGTGAATTCAGTCGATCATTTGAGCATGCTTCTGCGGCCTCCTGTAATAAAAGGAGTGCACGAAACCAAAGCTAGATTCTTTTGTAGATCTATACATAGCACATCGTTTGTTGAAGTTCCTCAATCAATTCTACAAGAAGTCCACATTTAAGTGGGGATTAGGGTAGTTGACAAAAAAAATCTAATTAGTCTGTCAGATAGGTTTCCAAAAAATATTGAACACGTATTTTTTTGACAAAAAGTCTTCGAAAAGTCGTGCAACGTCACAGGTTTGTCCATTTTTCCAGACTATGACGTCAAAATCCACCTCTCCATGATCTTTGACAAACTTTATTTTCGTCAATTTTTATAAAACAAAAAACACGTAAGTATCCATTTCGATAATCTATCTGACGGACTAAACAGAATCATATTTTTTTTAGTCAGTCAACTACCCTATTAAGTTTCCCAAAATGAAGCCAGCGTCGAGCAAAGTCAGCGAGACTCTATTGCAAATCGACTTCGCCAAGAATAACACAGTAACTCAGTCATATCATATTTTTAGATACTGTGAATGTGATTTATGATATTTTGTGTAAGGACCTTTTACAGTTTAAAACATTTGAAGTGAGAGTCATTAGCTGCATATTATTTGTATTGACACTTCATCAACACACATTGTTATATATATTGGGCAGCCCTTCGCAAACTGACGGGTGCATTCAGATTTGAATCATCATCACTGCCTAGCGTTTTCCCAACTGTGTTGGGGTCGGCTTCCAGTACAACCGGATGCAGCTGAATACCAGTATTTTACATGGAGCGACTGCCTATCTCACCTCCACAACCCAGTTCATACTAGGTTATAATATACCCTTTTGGTAAGATTGGTTGTCAGACTTTCAGGTCACTGACTACCTGTACTGACTGCCAAAGATGCTATTCAGGCACGGAGGAAACTCGACATGTAACGTGTAATCTAAAGATCTACCAAAATGCCAGTTATTACTAAGCCACCAGCTCCTCCAGATTTTGGATCATATTCCACCGAAATTTTCGTTTTCAGTTTTTATCGTTTTTTCAATTTTCCTCAATGTAAAATTACATTCTCTGTACGACACAGCAGTCCATTAATGTAAATATTGTAGTACTTTAAAACCTATGTCAATCGAAGGGTCATCTTATCATTTTATTGTATGACAGCAAAACTGAAATGCGCATCCGAATAAAGTAATATTGACATGAAGAAACCGGAATCAGTCACAATCATAATTATGTTATCGATCGAGATGCTTTGCTTTGTTTAATTATTACTGTGGAATGATTTCGTTCGGAGATTTCAAACATCGGAACCTATCCTTCTGCAGCGAGGTGTGAGACAGGGAGACGTCATATCTCCGAAGCTGTTCACCGCTGTACTGGAAGGTGGAAGGTTCTAGACTGGGGAGGACTAGGCATCAACGACAATGGCGAGTACATCACTCACATTTGGTTTGCCGACGATATACTGGTCATGGCTGAGACCATGCATGGCCTCAATACAATGCTCCATGACCTCAGTAGACCTTCCGAAAGAGATCAAATCAAATCAAAATCAAAGTATTTTATTTGCCAGAATATGGTATAGGTACAAGATGTTACAGTAAAAAATTGTTTTAGCATACCCTGCCATAACATGGCGTGCAAATGTCTTACAATAGGAGCGAAGTCGATCTAGCTTACAATTTACAGGTTCTATTGACTTGTCATCTAAATATTCTTTAACAGAGTAATATCTTTTACATAGTAATAGTTTGAAAAGTATTCTTCTAAACATCGTCATCGGTACTTCTTGAAGACTATTTGGTAAATGATTGTAGATTATAATCGACATACAGTACACATTTTTCTTAAATAGTTTCAGTTTTATTGGCGGGGCAGCTGAAGTTTATCTAAGCCGTGTTCGGCTATTTGGTCTGTCAGTGCTAGGTTCAAATAAATTATAGTTTTTCTTTACAAAGGTAAATATTCCAAAGATATATAAACATGGCAAAGGTAGAATTTTAAGTTTTTGGAACAGTGGCTTAAAGCTGTCTAAAAAGTGAGCTCCACAAATTGCTAGGATACATTTTTTTTTGAGCTTTAAAACTCTGTCAAAATCTAGTGAGTTACCCCATTATTATAATGCCGTATCTAAGTACGGATGATACATAACCACGGTAAGCCAGCATTGCAGTGTCACAGTTTACTGTTTGTCGAATTCTTTTTAAGACATAAACGATCTATTTTTGTCAGAATTTTGTCAATATGTGTCTTCCAATTACAATTTTTATCGACCGTTATACCTAAAAACACACAATTATCGACAGTGGTCAAACGGGAATCTTTATAATTAATGTCTAGCTTATTTATGTTTGAATTTTAAATGTCTGAAATTGGATTAAGTTTGTTTTTGTCATGTTTATTTTTAAGTTATTGCTATCTAGCCATTCAATTGCATTGTCCAGAGCTTGGACGATTTCATATTCTAAGTTTATGTTATTGTCACTTTTAATCATTCTTATAGTGTCGTCAGCGAAAAGTATGCAATCTTTGCCTATCGCCTCTACAATGTCGTTGATGTTAGTTAGAAAGAGTAGTGGTGATGAGATACCTCCCTGTGGCGTGCCATAATTATTTTGTTTGTATTCCGACCTATAAGTTTTCTTTTCTTTTTATCAAGTTTTTATGTTTGTGTTTTTAAGAGAGGATCTTAAAATGAACATGAATCAAACTAAGGTCATGTTGAATGTCCATGTAACACCCACTCCGTTTTAAGATCGGAGACTCGAAGTTGCAGACGATTATTTCTACAAAGTCTACAAACGGACAAACGGTCCAGTTAGGTACGAGAAGGTCTAGTTAGGTAAAGCATCTCGATCGATAACTAATTGTTATTGTGACTGATTCCGGTTTCTTCATGTATAACTTTATTCGTAGTTTTGCTGTCATACAATAAAATTTTAAGATGATTACGGCCTTTCGATTGACATAGGTTTTAAAGTGCTACAAGGGTGGGGACAGTTTCCATACATTTGTTGGCATTGTCCTTTATTGGATTCCCATAACGTTCGGTGTAATAATTTCTTGTACCGATCATCTTAGTGTGTTATACTGAATTCACCCAATCACTCTGCGGAAGACTGTCCCTGAGTGCATATTTACGTACCTACAGGCGGGGCGTCGCGCGGCGCGATCTGCGTTTTTTTATTCAAACACCATGGCGATGTATGAAAAAGTTAACGATTTAAAACGTCGATTTTACGAGAAGCTATTTTCGCTCGTTAGTTTAAAATGCAGCGTTTGTTGCGGTGGACCCGTCTCAGTAAATTAATAAAAAAGCACGAGACGAGCCTTCTGCACGCGCCGCGCGACGCCCCGCGTCTCCGTAAACGAGCCCTTACTAATCTGTGCCCTTACACCGTATATTATTATGTGAGTAAGTACTTGTATTGTATTCTCTCGTTCGAAAGTAAGAAGGCATTACGACTTAAGACAGTGGTGCCAAGGGGGTGCCAAACCCCCAAGTTGATAGATTTTCCTTAATTGTTGATGTGTTCTCCCGTTAAGTTATTATGCTCTAAAGTTCAAATGTTTGTCCTTCATCAAACAGTAAATCGAAAAAGCTTTCTGTTACTTTTGGTGTGACCAGTGCAAGATGCCAAGAAGATCGCACTCGTCCATCGATCGCAAGAAGATATATCCGGTCGGGGCCGAGTCGCTACTCTACTATTTATTTATATATTACTAGCTTTTGCCAGCGGCTTCGCCCGCGTAAAAATTACGATTTTCCATACAAACTTTCATCCCCTATTTAAATCCCTTAGGGGTTGAATTTCGAAAAATCCTTCCTTATTCCTTGTCTACATTAAAAAGGGAACGTCTGTGCAAAATTTCAGCTCTCTAGTTCCAAGGGTTTGGGCTGGGCGTTGATGAGTCAGTCAGTCAATCAGTCAGTCAGTCAGTCAGGACTTCTCTTTTTATTTATATAGATTTTTCTTTTTTTTTAAAACGTTGCCCCACACTAGGAATTTCCCCTGTGTCGTGGGTGCGTTTACAAACATTTAAACTCACATACACCAGACCCGAAACAACTATCTGTAGGCCATAAAAATATTTGTTCCGTGCCGGGATCAAACCCGCGACACGTAGCGCAGCAGTCTAATCGCTTAGCCACTGCGCCAACCGTGCCGTCAGTTATTAATTAATTAATTATTATAAACATTTAAAAATATCTACTCACATGTACATCTTTTTGAGGTTTTTTGGCATCTGCTAGTAATGTCTGCAAAAGTAAATGTAACACGTTAATATTATAAAGTTATGTTGAAGAGGTTCAGAAGAGGATTTTCCGCCGGGGCCGCGGATTTTAGAACTAGATGACGTGGCCAAAGGGCAAAGAAGGAACATGGGTTCGGTTTTTAGTCAGTAGAAGTCTGACACTCCCCTTCGCTCTGCCCAAGAGCGGGGAGGGGGGGGTCAAAAAAAAAAGAAAAGCCGTAGTCACACGGTATTAAAGTGTTTAGGTTGGTACCTATAACGTGTGACTACGGCTTTTCTCTTTGTTTTCTGTTAGCGTGATTTTAAATTTGAGCAATATTTTGGAAATGTACAAGTGAGGCCCTTTTAAATGATACCAAACACGGCGTGTTTATCTCCATTTTTATTTTTTAAGCCTTACTTTTTGACCGCTAGAGGGCGCCAAATCACTTTTTGTGACACGTCACGTAGCCTATGTTCAGCGGAAAATGAAGATGGTTCTAACGATACCTCATATGTCGAGTTCCGATAAGTAGATTAGAAGCTATGAGGGAACAGATGAAGATACACACATGCATACATACATACAAACATACATACATAGCCAGTCAAAATCATAACCCTCCTTTGGCTTTGCCGTAGTCGGGTAAAAAGTAGGAATTTACGGCGTCTTCTCTAGTACGTTAGTACATAAATCTCGATGGGCGACTATTTGATAAAGAAGGCATTCAAGAAGGATATGAACTGAGAGGGTTGTATTGGTGATTTTAATACTTAATTATTACTCAGAAAATACATATTTGTTACTGCCTGACACTGACCGGAAAATTGCAAACATCGTAAAAAAACACGAATTTCGCGGGCTACCTTGGACTTGGAGCATCTACCCTAAATCTATATACATATAATAAAACAGTAAAAAAACTGTGTCTGTACATTGAATATATTAAAAAAATAATAATTGAGGGGGGTTTAGAAACAGTAATAATAGAGCACGAATCGAAAAAAAAAGTCTGTTTGTCTGTTTGTTTGTACACGCTAATCTTCGGAACTACTTGACGGATTTGAATGGTTTTTTTTTTGTTGCATAGATATTAAGTCTGGCCAACTTAAAGGCTATAATTTATCTTGGAAACTTGAATACCTGATGCAGAACCGCAACAGACCAGCTTAACTATAAGAGATATAAAAATGGTACCATAGCAAAAATTGTTCCACGTGATGAGCATTTTCTGCAAAGAGAATAAATTCGAAGATCTGGAACACCTGATGTGGAACTCCAAGAGCCCAGCTACACTATCCTACTTTCACGCCAGAACGGCGCAACGGATCTGAATGAAATTTGGCACAGAGATAGATTATAGTCTGGAATTACACATGGGCTATATACCTAATATCGCTAGAATTACATAAGGGGGTGAGCAATATTGCATTATGTCCATATGCCTCAACGGTTTGACAGCTGATATCTGTCATACTATTTTTATCAATAGAACGGCTATTTCGAACTACACTCCTTTGCAAAAAAAACGGGCACCTTAGGAAATTTACGTTCTAAGGTCGATTTGAGTTAATTCAATGAAATTTAATTGTTTGACGTAGTCTGTATACTAATAATCGTGTAAATTAATACGCGTGAAGTGAACTGTGGCAATTTAAAAAAAAACTATGAATTCTTTAAAACCGATGTACACGGCCAAACAATAAGAAGTGGTCGGCAATAAAGACAAGAAGATTTTTTTACTTTGTTTAATTAAATAAAGTTACAAATGTAATAACCTAATAACGAGTGTGACCTCCTCTTGCCAAAATCACAGCTTGAATCCTTCTGGGCATGCTTTCCACGATGTTTTTAATGACGTTTTGAGGAATACGTTCCCACTCTTCTGCAATGACTCTTTTTAGCTCCCTGATGTTTTGTGGAGCATGTTGCACTGATCTTACCCGTCTCTTTAGAACATCCCAGACATGCTCAATTGGATTGAGGTCAGGACTTCGAGCTGGCCAATCTAAACGACGGATCCCAACTTTTTGCATGTACGCTTCCACCTCGCCAGAACGGTGCGGGCGAGCATTGTCGTCCATAAAAATGGAATCTTCCCCAAGTGCAGTCAATGCGGGTTGTGCATATGGAATTAGGACTTCCATTATGTACCGGTGTGCATTTAATGTTCCATTTTCTATGAGAACTAACTCCGTACGCCCCGTCGAATTAATTGCTGCCCAAAACATAACGGAGCCTCCGCCATAAGGAGTGATTTCTTCGAAACACACTTCCGCATAGCGTTCCCGTGGTCTTCGTAGCACTCGCCGGCGTCGGTCCTCTCCACACAAAGAGATTCTAGCTTCATCAGAAAACAATACTTTATTCCAGTCCTCCAGAGTCCATGAAGCACAGTTTCGAGCAAACTGAAGTCGAGCAACACGGTGCTCACGGAGTAATTTAGGTCCCCGAGCCGGGCGGTAACTCCTGATATTGGCAGCCAAAAGCCTCCTCCTGACGGTCCACAAGCTAACTTCTACTCCTCTTACTTCTTCAAGGCTCTTCTTCAGGTCCACACTTGACGCCTTACGATTCCGCAAGGCCTGACTCACCAAAAAGCGGTCATCTCTTGGTTCTGCGTGCGTCGTTTTCTTCCCGAACCGGGTCTTCTTTTTACCGAACCGGTCTCTTGATACCGTTGCCAAGTCTTCTGGACAGTTGAACGACTCACATTTAGCCGCTGAGACACGTAAGTTTGCGAACAACCTTCTTCAAGTAGGGCTATAATTTTACCGGCCCTTATCGCTTTATCACTCATGTCAAAAAGTGGTATTTAATGTAAAAAGAAAGATAAAATTGTTTAATTTGCAGAAAATATCCAAAAAGTTTTAAAATTTTAGTAATCAGTAATAAAATCGTTTCAGCAATTCGCGCCATTAGTAAAGCAATTTTACAATAATCTACAATAATCATTATTTTCCTTTTATTAATTTCAAAATTTAAATTTGGAACGTACAGAATCATGCCAGGATTCTTCAAATAACATGCCAATACATCGTCAAATCTCTTACTTGTCCTTCTTCATTGAAGTAGAGAAAAAAATATGAAGTGCCCGTTTTTTTTGCAAAAGAGTTTATTTAAATAAAAAAAAAAAAAAAAAATTGTGTTGTGTTGTGTTATTGTGTGTTGTGTAATTTATCACCGATGTCAGTAGCGTAACGGTTTGGCGACCTCCCCGTAAACAAATGTACGTAAGTTCAAATCTCAACCAGTGTCTTCTTTTTGTATTTTTTTATAATGTTGTGAGATTTCCAAAAATGTTCAACATGTTCGCGAGTTCGATGTGAGTACTATTTATTTTTATTTTGATGCTTTATGATTTTCAAATCTTTATAATTTTTTTTGGAATCAACGTTAATGCATAGTTGACGCCCTAGAAAGACATACTCTGAACTTATTGGTGATGTTATACTATACTTAGAGATGTTTTTAACTATTCAAAATAGAGTTAGGTGATTATGAATCTAAATACATATAATAAATCTGCAGACATGGAGTTTCTGTAAATTGACCATGCAAATTATTTAGAAAAAATATTGTTTTCATTTGTCTGTGTTAGTTTGTATGGGTTGGTATCAGAATGACTGGATCGCAAATAGACCACGTCGCTCATAGTCCAAATCTCAAAATGTCTAAATCTCAAGGTGTAATATATGAAGCCAAATGTGATTAGAGTTTTAGTTTTTGTTTCATTGTAATCCGATACTGATATCGATAGATATTTATATGAATTTGAAGAACTGATACATGCAACGACATCTATTACATCAAAACGGTACTAATAAATAAATGTGTTCAGATAACTTTCAAATAGACCGGTATCTCTTTTGAACAACCCGCAGCGTTGGCGGCCCCTGATGCTGACATCTCTTTGAGGCCTGTCATTGTCATAAGATGGACGGACGGGGAGCTAGCCCGTTACTCACCGTCCACAGGCACGCGCCTACGGTGGCCGGAAGCCATCACGTAGCCCCCGACGCCCGAAGCGTCTCCCGCGGCGGCTGGGACGAGAGGTTCTCTCTCTCTCATGTTCCGCAACCTCCTTCGCTAGCATCACTGCTTCGCAGAAGCCCAGAAGTGCCATTCCCTCTCGCCCCGGACCATGGCGTGCACCAGGGTCGGGAGAGAGGAGCGAGAGGTCGCCGCCGCCGATCGCCGGTACAAGATACCGGCGGGGCTCCGCCCAAGCGAACTCCACGGTGTGCTCCACCGTGTCGTCCGGCCGTTCCTGGCAATGGTAGCATCCAGGCGTCTTCTCCCACCTGATTCGGTGCAGGTACCTCCCAAAACTTTACTTTACTATGACCAGACTGCACATTCCGTTTATAAGTTGCCACCGAATCTTGGCCCAACCGGCTCCGGTAATCCGGTTACAGTTTTTGGTGATGTAGCATCACCGGAGAGTCCTTTTGTAGCAGTGCAAGTGAAGTATGGGACGTGAGCGCAATATCGCACAAGCATGCATTAAAGGCGTTGAACCGCAGTCTGCAGGACATCCGCGGATACCAAACGCTGATGGGCAGTGTTGTCGTGATGTTCGCAGGTGACAGACATTGCCAGTTATTTAGGGGGTACACCGGTGTATGAAATAAACGCATGTGTCTAGGCGTCGCCATCACTGTGGTCCATGGTCGAGAAGCTCCATCTTATGTGCAACATCCGTGTCCAACTGTATAACGACCACGAAGCAGCTGTCTTTGCAAATAAGCTGCTTCTAATGGAAAAAATATATTTTCAGAAGAATGTCCCTATCCAGTGCCAACAGAAAATGAACTTAATATGCACGTTTTTCCAAATTTTGGCTATTGCTATCAAACGGGCACAAAACCAAACTCTGCGGCCTCTACTGAGAAAACCTTTTGCCCGTCTCGGTAATCAAACCCCAGACCACATGCTCAGTTGAGCTTAGGACCACTCGATAACAGACATTATAATTTGCACGTGAACGAAGTCGCGGGCATCAGCTAGTTAATAAATGAGTGGTGCGTTGCGTACCGTGAGGTGTCGGCGGCGGTGCTCGTCGCTGTCCATGTCCAGCAGCTCGTCGATGTCCACCTCCACCTCCTGCGAGCTGGCCGCTGCTGCAGCCGCCGCGCCCGCCGTGCCGGCCTCCTTCTGCAACACACGGTGACACGGCCCAGTCAGCCACGAGCACTCGACCGGCAGCCCGGCAGCACACGGCGCACACTGGGACCCGTTCATACAACGTAATGCCCAAAACTCGATTTTCAAAATGAGGGTATTTCAAAAAATAAACTATGTCAGGGTAGACTTAAGAATGTATCACATCATTTCTGCTGTTTCAAAATACGGAATCAGTAACTGCTATGTGCTGTCCAGTACATTAGCTCAAAGTTTACGTTATACCCACTTCATCAACTATTCCAAAATGTTCGTGGATTAAAGACAAAACTCGCAATGTGGAGAACTAGTTTACTATTACTAGAACATGATTTTATTGCTGTAACGGAATCATTTCTCGATAATTCTGTTGAAGACTCTGAAGTTACGTGTAATGGCTACAACGTTATACGACGAGATCGTGGTACTCCGTGCGGCGGGGTGATGCTCCTGTCACGAGCTGGTCTACTCATGAATCGACGCCGAGATCTTGAGACGGATAGTGGTGAAGATCTATGGGTATCATGTGATATAGATGGTCGCTCGATATTTGTATGTGTCGTGTATATAAAACCCAGTGCAACTGATAACGACTATATGTCGTGGTTTTGTAAAATTGAAAGTTTCTTACAAACCATAAAGGGCACTGTATTAATTTGTGGTGATTTAAATTTAAATAGTGCTTCTGTTAATATTAATAATTATTTTTGTTATTTTTTGTCTTTTTGTGGCTTGGCTGAGAAGAACGTTGTGAAGAATCTGCATGGAGGTATGCTAGATGTAGTGTTGGTCCACGAGAGCGTCGAGGTATCTGTTGGCGAGTCAGAAGGTATGGTACCACCTGATAATTACCACCCGCCCTTAGATATAACTTTAAAGTTTGACACAGCTTCACATGTTCGTCCTATGCCCGTTAGTAATAGTGATGTGTCTAAGGACTGGAATTTTAAAAAGTGCGATTATGAACGTCTTTATAATCTACTTAATGAGGAATCTTGGAGTACCGTAGTAGAGTCAACTGATATTACTTTTTGCACGAATACTTTTTATGAAATTATTTATAATATTTTTAACGACTGTATGCCAAAAAAACTACGTAATAGTGCCAGTCGCAAACGCTATCCTGTTTGGTACACCCGTGATATAATTGCGGATCTTCGACGTAAAACAAAACTACATCATGCTTGGAAAAAGTCCTCTTGTTTTAAGGAATACAAGGCATTTTCTGATTTAAGAGCAAACCTTAAGCACCGCATTAATATTGCATACAATTCATATTTACATCATGTAGAGCGTAATATAAAAAACAACCCGCGACAGTTTTGGCAACACATATCCACCCTTCGATGCAAAGGAGGATTTGAACCTACAATCAACTATCAGGGTCAATCACTCTCGGGTATCGATGCGGCTAATGCTTTTGCTGATTTCTTTGCCAGTGTTTTCTTACCTGAAACACCTGATTTAAATGTCTCACAAATATGTACTCTTGATACCTGCAGCAATAGTAACTCCATCAGTTTAGCACCATTTTCTATTAATGATGTAGAACGTGGTATCGGTAAATTAAAACTCAGTAGTTCTGTAGGCCCGGATAATATTCCAGCCAATATCCTTAAACAGTCTAAAGCTTCCATAGCCAAACCTCTATGTCATATATTTAATTTATCACTAAGCACTGGTAAATATCCGTCTCAATGGAAACTATCTAGAGTTACGCCTATACCGAAAACAGGGGTAAAATCATCAGTTGAAGACTACAGGCCTATTGCTATACTGTCGGCCCCTGCTAAAGTATTCGAACACATTTTATATAAAGAAATTCAAAGACAAGTGGATATTTATATGTGCAATGAACAACATGGTTTTCGCAACAAAAAGTCAGTTAACACGAATTTGCTGACATTAGTTGATTTTATTTCTTCTCAAATGGACCGCGGACAGCAAGTTGATGTGCTGTACTTCGATTTCCGTAAGGCCTTTGATAGAATTAATAACGACATCTTGTTACGTAAGTTAAGTGCCATAGGATTTACACCCAGTCTTCTTCTTCTGATTTCTGACTATCTCCGTGACCGTCAGCAATTTGTTCGCCTTGGCTCATACAACTCACATGCGTATCATACACGATCAGGCGTGAGTCAGGGTTCCATTTTAGGGCCCTTGCTCTTCTTAATTATGGTGAACGATCTGCCACAAATTATAAAACATGCAAAATGTCTACTTTACGCCGACGATCTGAAAATATATGCAACTGTTGGCTCCGTGTCTGACTGTATAGCTCTCCAGCGTGATATCGATGCCTTGAGTGAATGGGCTGCCACCAACAAAATGGAATTTAACACATCCAAATGTCAAATTATGAGCTTTGGCCGCATGCGGAGTCCTATACAGTACGACTACGGAGTGAACAATGAGTCTATAGCCAGAGTATCCTCAGCCAAAGACCTCGGTGTAACGTTTGATAGCAAACTGACGTTCCATACACACATTATAGGTTTGGCTAAGGAATCTTTCCGACGCTTAGGTTTTGTTTTACGTAACTGTCAAGGTTTTAATAACCAGGCAGTTATTAGGCTTTTGTTTAACGCATTAGTTCGGTGCAAGCTTGAAACTAGCGCTTGTGTGTGGAATCCTCACGAGGTTACCTATATGCTCATGCTGGAAAAGGTGCAAAAAGCTTTTCTCAGGTACTTCTACAAACGAGTGTTTGGATACTATCCCTATATGTATCCTACTAAATTCCTTTTAGGATGTTTAAATTTTAATTCCCTTAAAGTTAGGCGGGCTGTTGACCAAATAACAACAGCGTATAAAATCATACATGGTCACACCGACGCCTCAGACTTACATGCGGAGCTGTGTCAATTATTTGTTCCAAATAATTATAATCGCTCTAGAAAGCACAAATTATTTAATGTCCCATTTTGTCGCACTGTAGCTCGGTCCACCTCCCCTATACCGCGTATGCTAACGATGCTCAACGCGGTCGTGGAGACCAACCCTGAATTGGATTTGTTTGCTGATGAGTGGAAGACGATAATGTTAGAATGCTTGTGGTTTTGCGAGAAGACCGAATAAAAGGATTAGTTAATTTAGTATTAATGGCTTTTGCTGTACTAAATGTAATAAATAAATAGATAAAATAAATAAATAAATCAATTATCCGTGAGTTTGTAGTGAATCTTTAAACATTTATTTCTGCAAGTAATCGTTATATTTTATTGAAGTGCATTATGGCTGCAACTAGGCAAGGTATGGTTATTCTAATATTGTTTTTATGAACCATAACAATTAGTACTTTTGGATTTATGACTAATTATATGTGATAGTATGGCTTCTTATATAAATTTTATATTTTTTCGTTTTCGCGCAAAGTGCTATTTTTGAAATATTTTTTTTTATCTACTAGGTGTTGATTAGTAAGGAACTGAAGAGATTAGCAATAGCACTTTGCGCATTTTCGAGATAATTAATGTTTTTTTGCGCAAAAATTTTCGTTAGGCGTTATGATGTTACTATAAAACCAAAGTATTTAGTCCCTAGCAATTAATTTTAATAAATAAGTTATATTTTGAAGAAAACAGTTATAAATCTTGCAGGCGCACCTAATTCTGATATTTTTTTTGTTGTGGACAACTTTATTTCATTACTTGTTGTTACCAGCGGCTTCACCCGCTACAACTCGAAAAATATCCCTAGAAGGAAGATAAAATCGGTGTAAAAACTATATTATGTGTTAATCTAAGTTATAGACTATCTGTGTACCAAATTTTATCTAAATCCGTTCAGTAGTTTTTGCGTGAAAGAGTAACAAACATCCTCACAAACTTTCACATTTATAACATTGTAGGACATTTCAGAAGAAAGTTCACCATCATACTTCGCCTTGAAAAATGCAAACCCATGTGAGAGTATATTCCAAAGTAGCAACAAAAAAGTGAAAAAAATCAACAACACAAAATAAAAAAAACTTCAGAAGAAAAATCAGCTTCTGAAGTCGGTGGCAAAAACAGCCAAATCAAACAAAAAAACTACCAACTAATCTGATTTTTCTTTTTCTTCTGATGTTTATTTATAATTTTTTTTTTTACTTTTTTCTAATTCGGTTTTTTTTTTTGCAAAAAAACTATTTTTTTATTTTTCCATTTTCAATTGTTATGTTTTATAACAATATTTACTATGCTTTTAACATTCAACCAAGAAACCTAACCCTAACCTTCAAGATTTCCTTATTATTGCTTTCAACTCCTAACTGTTGAGGAGTACTACCTTCCATAATTAATCAGCTCACCTAGATAACCTGAAAGAATACTGCGATATATACGGCCCCATAATATTTTATTAAAGAATTATCCTCCAACTCCTAACCGTTAAGGAGTTGTACTTACCTTCCATCATCAGCTCATCAACATGAAGTGTTGGCTGCTAGATGCAAATACTTGAATACTTTTAGAAAAAGTACGAAACACGTAATAAGTGCCTTTATAATTTGAGGGTTGCCCTCGATTTCTCTGGGATCCCATCATCAGGTCCTGACTTGGTGACAATGGGACCACCTCGGAAGCATACTCTTTCGAATACATACAAAAATAATTTTAAAAATAAACATTTTATAGCATTTTATTTATTATTGGAGTTTTGGGCATTACTTTGTATGAGAGGGCCCCAGTGTGCGGCGCTCGCACTCACCGTGTCGTACAGCTTCTGCAGCTCGTCGTAGAGCCACATCTCGACGGCGAGGCGCTTGCGGATCAGCGCCATCTGGTGGCTGCCGTACTTGGCCGTCAGGAACTTCTCGCGCCGCTCCTTCACCTGCGCCGTCACAGTACTCATGTTATGTGTTGGAAAAGTATGGAAAAAGACATGCTGCGCTAACCGCAAATGATTTAGGATAAGGGCAAGAGAGTGATGATGAGAAGGGTAAACCAAATACAGTTTCTCCAAACAATTAAATAGAATTGTAATTATAAATCTAAAGCAATAAGTACTTGGTTTTGAGCGACCATAATAATGTAGTGATATTGTGACAGCTCACTGCTCAGCCATTACAACACATTCATTCACTGGAGACAATGCGGTGAGCCATCAGCCATTGCTAACACAGGTTCACCTAACTAGGAACGTGTGAACTTGGCCTTCGTATATAATTTTCATCATCTGCTCATAATAGCCTAATTCCATTATTTCCACGTATGTTAGGGTGGGCTTCAAGCCTCCACACCCCAGTTATTACTGGGTAATATGAACCCCTTGGTCTTCTTCTTAGCGTGTCGATGACAATTTAAATTGAGTCAGCCCATTTAGCGACGAGTTTGGCATTTTCAGTTCCAATCATTAGCTCCTGTGATGTGCAAGTAGCTGGACAGGCAGGACACGATGTCAAGTGGTGACTTGGTGAGACTGGTTGTCAGACTAAAGAGCGACTGACTACCTGTTACGACAATACTGTCAAAGATGTACTTAAATGATGACAGCCGGGACCAACAGCTTTAATCACGTGTTTTCCGAGGAACGGAGGAAACTTCGTATATCAATATTAAAACTTCGAACCCCCTGAGTGAGAACCAGACGCCTTGACGTTTGTAAAAGCCCGTGAGGTGTGTGACAGGTTAGTACTAAATGAGATATAATACATGAAGTGTGGTGCAGCATACCTCTCCCTTGTCGCTGAAGTTGACGTGCAGGCCGGACTTGGCGGGCGAGCGCTCGGTGGGCGACAGCGCGGGGTGCGCGTGCGCGGGGGGCGGGGGCGCGGGGTAGCCCCCCGCCGGCGCCGCCACGCCGCACTCCATGCCGCACGCTGCGGCGCTGGCGCTGCCGCGGTTCTGCAAGACCCCAGGTCACACATCAGCATCGCATACACACGCACAGTAAAAGCAACACAATTCGTTTGACACCGGCTTCACTTGACAATCATGATCATTGTACTAGACTCACAGGAGTTCACCTAATTGGAGGACTGATCGAATGGGGTTCGCTTTGGGGCAGAAGTCCAACCATATCGTTACAGACAGAACTGTTTGGAATGATCCAGATAACTGTCACAAACCGACCTTTGCGATAATATAAATTATACATCATTAAAATGTAAATGATTATTGAAGACAGGAGCTCAGTGAGTGTGCGAGAGGTCGCTGCCGCAGTCGGTAGCACACAGCTTGCCTTGGTCTGGTCGCGCAGCTCCGCCATGTCGCTGGCACGTGTGTCGTTGTGTCGCGGCGCTGCGGGCACTGCTGCGGGCGGAGTACTGCGTGTTGAAGCGTGATGGCGCCACACGAAACACATGACTCGCGAAACGCGATGGTCGTGGCGCCATACTGTCAGACACGGGTAATACTATCCGCGCCTCGGGGTAAGGGGTTACCCCGCATAACGCATAAGAACTTGGCAAATCATTTCATACAAACTCTGATTGTTTCTATTGATTGACTTGAGTTGGCCTTCTGTGGCGAAACAGCAATAAATTACTAACAAACGGTGTTGTTTTTTAAGACCCACTCTTTCGCGGAAGCTCTACTAAGGTCATCGAGCATTGTACTTAGGTCCAGCCATGGTCATAGTCTCAGCCAAGGCCAATATAGGTACCTATGTTTGTATAAAAACGCCACCATGACAATCCGACTTCAGGACTAGACCTCGGAACCTATCCTTCTGGAGCGAGGTGTGAGACAGGAGGACGTCATAAATCTCCGAAGCAGGGGATCGGACTGGGTCAAAATAATATGATTCTGTTTTCGAAGCACTGTATCGTCTTCATTTTAAGTTTACGTGAAAAAAGAAAAAATACGTGTCCAATAATTTTTGGAAAACTATCTGACGGACTAATTAGTTTTTTTTTGTCCGATCCCCTATTCAAAAGTGCTCGTAACCGGCCTACTTGAAATAAATGCTTTGATTTTGGTCAGTTCTACTTAGCTAATGGAAACAAATGCTTCAATTGTTTGTCAATAAGTTGGTTTTTCATAGTGTTTATATAAATGACAAACTTATATTTGCGGTTTTTTAAATGTGCTATATTATCACAAAAACTGCTAACTATAATAATTATGTCGTTGAAACTTTCATGTCGCTGAGTAGGTACCTGTAACTACTACCAAAGATCTATATTATGGCAGCCGGGACCAACAGTGTTTTCCCAGGCACGAAGGATCCTCGGTATGTAGCGGGTGGTCACCTGTTTACAGACCAACCTAGGTAAGCGCGCCTAAAGATCGACCCGAGGGGCAGTTATAAAAAAATGAAGCACGTGACCGCGACTTTACACGAGTCTTCGAAGCACTGTATGAACTGTATCGTCCTTGTATCGTCTTCATTTTTTACCTACGTGAAAAAAGATAAAATATAATTACATGTATGTTTTCAATTGTAGAAATATATCTGACGGACTAATTACATTTTTTTTGTCAACTATCCTAATCAAAGATTGTTTTGATGATGATAAAACCCTAACTACGATTGTGTCAGACTGTCAAAACTGTGACTGACAAAAAAAAGTTCCACTTTTTGTCCAATAATTCACACACCTCTAGGTCTAGGGACTAGGACCGAAACCCGACCACTATAAGTACTCACTACTCAGTCACCTATAGTGGTCGGGTTTCGGTCCTAGAAGTGTAGAAAGTTTTTATTTTTCTTTTTGTATTTTTTTATGAATAACTTGCCATTCATGATATTATTAATTTGCAAGAAATTAACTCATAGTAGCTGAGTAGCTCTGCTCGTGTGAAAAATAAATTAACATTTTTATGCCCAGATAATTATGTGTGTGATCCTATGACAAAAGAAATCTTAAATCGTCTGTAGTTTAGAAATAATTGAAAAACTGATTAAAAAAACATTGTGGTGTTAGAATTTATTTGATAGTTTAAAAATGTCCCTAGGAAGGAACTAGAACTACCAGTGGTTTCATGTATTGTCGTATTGTCGGCACCACCCTGTATTATATAAATGAAAAGAAAACTCGCGTGCGGCGAATTTTTTAAACTTTTTTCTCTTACACCTCGTAGGATCTCAATAAAAAGTCCCATGAACATCCGACTACTACAAAGTTCGTTCTACCTTTTTGTCCAATAGCACTCGACTATTATATTATAGGCAGTGCATACGGAAAGCTGGAAATTGAAACGAATGTTGTGGTGCATGTCCCACTGTGCGGCGTGCGTTGGCATTTACGTGGCCGGCTTGTAGGTACCAACTCGTGCAGCTAAAGACACCCGCTCATGAATCATGAATGTGTCTCGTGTGGAGCACAAAGCCGGCGCGGCGGCGGCGGTAGCGGGACGAGGCGCGCGCGGGTGCTGAGGTCGACAGACGCACCCTGAAACGGCTTTCAGACAACAAAACTCATTTTGAGAGCCCTCTGCGGGCGACGACCTCGGCGCCTCCCCTTGCAGACGTCTGGGAGTCTGGGGGCGCTCTAGCCTGTAGCCAGCCTTCGCTACTCCGCTGCACGGTATAGAATACAGACTACCACCACGTATTTGCAAATTGCTATCTAAATAAGTTGAGAATGTTTGGGACTAAATCAAGACTTTTACTTGTGCACGAAAAAAAATAATTATTTCAAGAATATTAAAAATGACAAAACAAGACGAACTTTCTACCTTCTCGTAACAACAGGCAACAAAGAGGGGTTTGAACTTTTTTGTATGGGAGCTGGCATATCGACCCACCGCCATTTTGATTTTTTTTCGAAATCGCGGCCCACGATGAAACTGGTATATGGATAGAGGACATAATAGTCTGTGTTATAGACGAACAAAAAATGTCATGAAATATGGTAGGTACCCCAAAGTGTCACGATACCGAGATAGGTATTTGAAGGTAAAGATTGACAAATGATGACAAAAAATAGACTTTTTACGTGTCTAAAGGCGTTGATTATTATTATTACTGGTTATTGAAAGAGAGTAGGTACCTACATTACATACTACTAGGAACACGAGAAAACAATATTTTGACATAACATAGCGTTTCATTGCAATGAGAAGCGATTTTCTCGTGCGTATAGTAATAATCGACCTGGGAACTATTATTTGGAAACAATTTAACGCCTATACACGTAATAAGGCTATTTAAAAAAATATTTAGTGATTGTCGTTGTATTCATTTGTCGATCTTTACCTTCAAATATCTCGGCAACGTGACACTTTGGGTACCGTGTTACTGGTCATTTTTGTTCGTCTATATGTCCTCTATCCATATATACCACTTTCATCGTGGGCCGCGATTTCGAAAAAAAATCAAAATGGCGGACAGGTTGATATGCCACATCGGTTCTATCCCCTTACAGCTTGCTAAGTTTCTAGTACTAACTATTAACCGTCACTTAGTAAAGGTTTTGACAGTTTTTGTATGGAACACTTGAATAAGTTTGCCATGTCCGGCTGCCTGGCTACCTGCTCTTATTGCACGCAGCCATTTCCAGCTCGCGATGAAAACAGAGTGTTTTCTTATGTTGGCTTTATCTAAAATAATCTAAATAGACGACAAATAATTGGGACAAGGGATACCGGTGTCGAAGACTTTCAGAATATGAACAAAGTTGGCCATTTGCCGCAAAACTCCCGGCCGAAATGTAACACGCCTCTGAAGTACTGGACTAACACCAAGTAGCTGCCGTGATATCAACTGATACATTTACACCCGTATTTATAAACAAGTCATTAAATCCGTGGTGCTAGGCAACTGGGCTTATCTCAGTTGTACACGTCCCTGTGTGCTTATTATTTTTTTTTTTATTGAGTTCTGCAACTTGGCAATCTGTGTCAACACAATAAGCCATTCAGATGAGGTATCCTGATTCTTGTCTTGTCAGCAGAAGGAATTCCTATAAATCCCTTTCATCTTGTATCACCAAATCTCACGGTAAGTGTAGGGACACTATGCCGTTTCAATCTGGAGTGTGTGATACTTCCTTTGCCCACTAGTTTTGATGCCAGTTCATTAACGTGAGTTGATATTCTCGTCTGATAATTTTCGCTATATCTAGCGATCTCTTGTTTGACGGTGGCGATCTTTAGGTCCTCATGTATATATTTGTTCCTCACATAGTAGGGTATATCTAGCATGGCTCTCAATGTTTTGCTTTGGAATCTTTCGAGAATCTCAATGTTGCTATTGCTAGCAGTACCCCACAGCTGGATTCCGTAAGTCCAGATTGGTTTAAGGATGGTTTTGTAAATAGCTATCTTGCTTTCATGTGAGAGGTTCGATTTACGACCTATTAGCCAGTACATTGATCTGACTTTCGTATCCAGCTGTTTACGCTTGGTCCAGATATGCTTTCTCCAGGTGAGTCTTCTATCAAGATGCATACCCAAATATCTGGCATTGTCAGCCTGAGGGACTTCCTCATTATAAAGTGTTATTGGGGGACAAGTTTGCCTTCTTAGGGTGAAGGTTAAATGGACAGATTTTCCTTGATTGACCCTAATACGCCATTTATCCAACCAGTTTTCTACACCATGGATGTGGGTTTGTATGTTGGCTGACGCCATGTCAGGATCCTCGTGAACCGAAAGAAGGGCTGTATCATCTGCATAGGTTGCAGTTATGGTATCGGCATGTGTTGGAAGGTCCGCGGTGTAAAGTAGGTACAGGGGTGGTCCCAATATACCCCCTTGTGGTACTCCTGAGAGTATTTCATTTAAATGAGTAACTTCGCTATTAAATTTCACCTCAAAGCATCTACCGTATAGGTATGACCGAAGAATCGGAAAAAAGGAGTGAGGCAGCAGCTTTTTAAGTTTGAAAAGAAGTCCTTCATGCCACACTCTGTCGAACGCCTGGCTGATATCCAGGAAGACAGCAGAGCAGTATTGTTTGCATTCTATTGCACGACTTATAGTATCCGTAATACGGTGTACCTGCTCGATGGTTCCATGTTGCTCTCGGAAACCAAACTGGTGCAGAGGAATAACTTCCGGTAGATGGGGGCGCATCCTGTTCAGCAGTATTTTTTTAAGGAGCTTACCCAGTACAGGGAGTAGGCTTATCGGTCTGTAGGAGCTTGCTTCGTGGAGGGGTTTTCCTGGTTTAGGTATCATTATAACCTGCGCAATTTTCCACTGAGCGGGGTAAATTGCTAGTCTTAGGCAGGCATTAAAGATGGCCGCGATGTGGATAATGCCCTTTCTGGGCAGCTGCTTGAGTAGCTGTGCATCGATTGAGTCGTAGCCTGGCGTTTTACCCTTCTGTAGTCTCAGAACCTCCCGCCATAGTTCCTTAGGGCTAACACTTTTTAGTGGTAGGCTCATTTGCAGTGGTGCGTCTAGATATTCAGACTTCTTTGTCGTGTTCTACATTTTTACTTGGTAGGGGGCTGAAGATGGTTTTTAGGTGCTCTGCGTACACTTGGGCCTTTTCAAGATCTGTTTTTGCCCACTCGCCATCAGTGGCTTTTATAGGTGGTATATGTTCTTTGGGTCGTTTAGTTATCTTCCATAGTGAGTAGTTACTATCTTTGTTAGGAGTAAGTTCAGCCAATTGCTTTTGTAGACGCTCGTTTGCTGCCTGGGAGATCATGTGTTTGAGTTCCTCAGAGGCCTTGTTGAAAGCTTTTTTGTCACAGGGATACTTTGTAGTATGCCATTTTTTTCTTAGCAGTCTTCTTTCATTAACTTTATCCTTTATGAGTTTGGGGTAGTGGGCATTTTGTGCTGTTTTCGGTCTTAAAAAAGGTGTAGATTCTTTTACAGCTAAGTGAATAAGCTTATTGAGAGATTCGATGGCTGTTTCAACGCTATCTGCGTTATTCAATGGCAAGTTCAATTTGATGGATTCAGATATTTTGATTCTGTATTTGTCCCAGTCTGTTTTGTAGTTATACAGCCTTTGTATGTACTCAGTTAGAATGGCCTTACAGTGAATATTTATAATTACCGGTGTGTGGTCTGACGACAGGTCAGTACATTCTTCTATGTTGATCTGTCTGAGCGGGATGTTTTTGGTGATGAAGAAATCCAACAGGTCTGGTACCTTTTGTGGGTCCGCAGGCCAATATGTAGGAACACCATGTGAAGCGCAATGAAGGTTAAGGTCGTTCGTAGCTACATAGAGTTGTCGACCTCGTGTCGAGGTTAGCCTGGAGCCCCAGAAGACGTGTTTAGAATTCCAGTCTCCACCGCAAATAAAACTGTTTCCTAGTGTGTTAAAGAAAGTCTTGAATTCAGCTCTTGTAATAGTATGCCTATGTGGACAGTAAATAGCAGACACTGTTATTTCCGTCTTGTTATCTTGGATTCTGATCGAAGTTGCCTGTATCTATTCAGTTTTACTTTCCCCAAAAACATAATGTTTGATGTTCTCTTTTATTATGATCGCAGTTCCTCCATGTGAATTACCAGGAGGGTGGTTTGTGGTGTACACCATGTAATTTTTAAGTTGGAAGTGGGTTTTTGGTGTGAACCTTGTTTCGGAGATCAAAGCTACGTCAACTCTTTCGAGTTTCAAGAAAAGTTCAAGCTCCTGTCGACGTGTGCTTATTAGCCTTGTTCTGTTCTGTCTCCTGCTGATATGGAGGGAAGTGGAAATTATGTTTTTTCCTACTCCTCCGCTATTCTTTTCTGATTCAAAATCAAAATTCATTTATTCAAACTAGGCTGATAATCAGCACTTTTCGAAGGTCAAAATTTACTTTACCTACTTTACTACAGTGAAACTTGGTTAACTGGGACTTGGATAAGTGAGAAACCTCTATAACTGGAACTCATACTGGGGTCCCATGAGACAGATTTGAATATCTGAGACACATTTAACCAGGTTTCACTGTATTTACATTTTTATAAGACAGTCCCCCAAAACGCCTACCCATCGACACTTCCTAGTGTTTAGCTGGAAAGAAGAAGTGGCGGAACAAACTCCCCAGCACACATCTGTCTGTTAGGTTGGTTAGAAGAACCAGACTCGATACAATAGCAAGGTGTCAGTTACATTTAAGATTTACTACAGACAAAATCAGTAATAAACAAAAGTATATAACAATAAACAATGTAAAAATAAAATAATAAATACATAACTTATCAGTAAACTAATTTTGGAGAAAGAACACAAAATATAACAAACATTGTCTTGTGTTCAACTCAGCGACCAACTATTCTTATCATCTAAGTAGTCGTTAATAGAATAGTAAGCTTTTAAACAAAGATTAGATTTAACTTTGGCTTTAAACTCATTAAATGGCAAGTGTAGAAAAGAAGATGGCAGCTTATTATAAAATGTAATCCCGAGCCCTACGAATGAATTGTGAACTTTGTGAAGCCGGTGAAAAGGAGCGCGTAGTTTATGCTTATTTCTAGTGTTAAAGTTGTGGATATCACTGTTTTTAGTGTACAGGTGGATATTTTGTCTAATATATAAAATGTTGGCAAAGATGTACTGAGAAGCAACCGTGAGAATACCAATCTCCTTAAAAAAATCTCTAAGGGAAACTCGGGCACCCAGCTGATAAATTGCACGAACCGCTCGCTTCTGCAGTACAAATATATTTTGAATATCAGCAGCTTTGCCCCACAGCAGAATACCGTAGGACATAACGCTGTGAAAATAACTAAAGTAGACTAACCGTGCTGTATCAACGTCAGTGAATTGTCTTACTTTTCTGACGGCGTATGCGGCTGAACTTAGCCTTCCCGCTAGGCTTGATATGTGTAAACCCCATTGTAATTTTGAATCTACTGTTATGCCCAGAAATACAGCAGAGTCGGCAGTTTCCAGCTCCTGATTGGCGAGGATAATATTGGGACCTAGATTTCTAACATTGGGTAAAGCGAACTTAATTATTTTAGTTTTCTTGGCATTAAGAACAAGGTTGTTTGTTGTGAACCAATCCGTGACCATTGATAGCGCGCTGTTTACGTCGTCAAAATCGTGTCTATTCCTATCTACTTTAAAGATAAGAGAGGTATCATCTGCAAATAATACAACGTCACAAAAACCCTTTAAATAATATGGCAGATCATTAATATAAACCAAGAATAAAAACGGACCCAGTATTGAACCTTGGGGTACACCTAGCCGAACCGGTAGCCCGGAAGATTTCGCGCCATTTACGTCTACACATTGGAATCTATTTTGTAAATACGAATCTATCACATTAAGGGCCTCATTTTGAACACCGTAATGACGCAGTTTCCGTAAAAGCGTGTCGTGATGTACGCAATCAAAAGCTTTAGAAAGATCACAGAAAACACCGATTGCATTTTGCGCTTTCTCCCATGCGTTAAATATGTGTTTTAGCAAAGCAACACCTGCATCCGTAGTCGAACGACCCTTTGTAAAGCCATATTGATCATTATGAAGGAGTTTATTTAAATTAAAATGTACTAACAACTGTTTGCGAATTAATTTTTCAAAAATTTTGCTAAAAGCAGGTAAAATGGAAATTGGTCTAAACTTCCCAATATAATTTTTACTGCCTGATTTAAATAGAGGGATGACTTTACTGCTCTTCATAAGGTCAGGGAAAGTACCCAAATCAACGCATTTATTGAAAGTAACAGCAAGACAGGGGGCTACGATGTCGATAATGTTACTTAAAAGTTTAATAGAAATGCCCCAGTAATCACCTGTGTTTTTAGACTTAAGTGAATTAAAAACGTTAACTACATCACGAGGTGTTACATGTTCGAAACTAAATACGTTACCACATTTAGAGACGCTGCTATGCAAAAGATCTTCGGCTTTAGACGGCGACGAACTCAGGGAACGAGTCGTCGCTATAGGTATGCTGGCAAAATACTCATTAAAAGCCTCGGCTACGTCGGCTGCTTTATTAACTAATTTGTTACCCACCATGATCTCAAGGTGATTATCTTGTTTAACAGATTTACCTGTTTCATTGTTAATGATTTTCCAAGTGGCTTTAACTTTATTATTAGAATTTTAAGATTAATTTCGTTGCGGGATCCAAGACAGTTAAATCATTTCTTTGGGACTTCCACTGTTGATTCTGGCTAACAGGAGTTACAGTGGTTTGGGAATAGTGTGGCGGGCTTGTCCCAATAACAAAAAAAAACAAGTAATTACTATTCCTTGAGTAAATGTCAAGAAGAATGTCCTTGTAAGAGCAGCGGTGGCCCAGTGGTGTCGGCCCCGACTTACGAACAGTAGGTCATGGGTTCGAACCCAGGCAGGCGCATTACTTTGTGTAATTTATTTCATCACCACTGCTCTCAAAACGGTGAAGGAAAACATCGTGAGGAAACCGGCATGTCTTAGAACCAAAAAATTCGAAGACATGTGACATCTGCCAATCCGCACTGGGCCCGCGTGGTGGATTACAGCCCATTCCTTCTCCTAGAGAGGAGGCCTGAGTCCCTGCAGTGGGAACATTATAGGCTGATGATGATGATGATGATGAAATGTCATTGTTTAAGATACGATTTTTTCTCTGTAGTTTAGTAATTCCTTAATGTTAGAACTATCATACGTTAGAATTCTTAGTTTTGCTTTCATTGACGGTTCTAACTTCGTTTAAATTCTTGCCCATTGCATGAACATTTTTGCATAAGTAATTACTTAAGTCCAAGTAATTACTTTGACATGACTATAAATACGGATGTTAGAGCACTCTCAACCACTTAGCATGATAGCCAATCTGATATAGTATCGTATTAAATATCAGAAGCGTGACAGTGTCGCGGTACCGCGGTATGATGATACCCCGCACGAAGTAGACTCGCTTTCATCACGATGGGGAAAGCGCCGCCAGGCGCTAAGCTGTTGATGGGTGATTCTACGCTGTCAACCGTCTAGCAAGCTATATTTACATTTTTCGTCATTGCCCACGAAATTCATCCATCTTTGCATCATCATTTTTCATCTTCTTGTCCCCCTTAATGCATACCATTAACAATTATTATGATCCAGTCTTTTAGTCACAGACGCTTCCATCCCTAGTCGAGCCGTTAGACTTGTATGTAACAGGTGCCACTTGAAAACTTGTCGGTTGGAGCGTCGCTGGTCGCTGGTGTAGAAGTGTTCACCGGTATTGCTATGTAGTAATGTACTCGCTGGTGTAGAGGTGTTCACCGGTATTGCTATGTAGTAATGTACTCGCATGTAATGTGGAGTGTAATGTGGAGTTGGGCAGGACATTTGGCTAGACGCGGAGATGGCCGATGGAGTAAAATTCTGACCGAATGGTGGCCAAGGTTGGGCGTGAGAAACCAGGGCCGCCCTAAAGCGCGTTGGATGGACGATATCGGCAGGAGCTCGGGAAGTGGATGGATGAAAGACGCACAAAACAGAGAGGACTGGCAGAAGAAAGGGGAGGCCTATACCCAACAGTGGGTGATTACGGGCTGAAATGATGAATGATGATGAATGTACTCGCTGGTGTAGAGGTGTTCACCGGTATTGCTATGTACTAATGTACTCGCTGGTGTAGAGGTGTTCACCGGTATTGCTATGTAGTAATGTACTCGCTGGTGTAGAGGTGTTCACCGGTATTGCTATGTACTAATGTACTCGCTGGTGTAGAGGTGTTCACCGGTATTGCTATGTAGTAATACTAGTAATGTACTCGCTGGTGTAGAGGATGTACTCGCTGGTGTAGAGGTGTTCACCGGTATTGCTATGTAGTAATGTACTCGCTGGTGTAGAGGTGTTCACCGGTATTGCTATGTACTAATGTACTCGCTGGTGTAGAGGTGTTCACCGGTATTGCTATGTAGTAATACTAGTAATGTACTCGCTGGTGTAGAGGATGTACTCGCTGGTGTAGAGGTGTTCACCGGTATTGCTATGTAGTAATGTAGCTCTCAGAAAAAGGTTCCTGGTTTGATTCCCAAGTTGGGTAAAGTGCTATCTCGTTTTCCCATCAACAATTGTAGCCCAGCGTTAAACCTTGTGCCCAGTTGATGGTAAAAGTCTCGCCCTCTCTACGAGTATGACACAAGACACTAACTAAATGTGCTACTAGTGCAGTGCAACATTTATATTGTGGTGCAACTCTGCTTAATCTTACACTACAATCTCACATTACAATCTTTGCACAGAGGTTCCCTTTATAATGTAGACAAGGAATAAGGAAGGATTTTTCGAAATTCAACCCCTAAGGGAGTTAAATAGGGGATGAAAGTTTGTATGGAAAATCGTCATTTTCACGCGGGCGAAGCCGCTGGCAAAAGCTAGTATTTAATAAGTTTAAATAACATTTATTCATTAAAGGTCCGAATGGAGCGTAGCTTGCGCAAGACGGAGTACCAGTTTTCGGGCGTATTTTCAACCCGATCGGAAAGTTATTAATATTGGTCCTACAATTCCGAAAGTTAGAACATTCTTTAGGAAATTTCCTCCCCTTTTTGAATCTTATTTCAAATTTGAAAAATTTTAATTAGGTTTTGAGATATTTGCAAAACACTAAACCCATTTTCAATTTTTTAGTTAATTGTTAATAACTTTTGCAATTTTTGCAAGCGGAACTTCATTTTTTTTCGAAAATCATCTGGATGCCATTCCAAATCGAATGACACCTCAATCATAATTTTCGGAGACTGCTGAAAAAACTTCATCAAAAAAGCACTTGTTGACTAGACTACTACGGCAAAGCCAAATGATTTTGACTGGCTATGTATGTATGTATGTTTGTATGTATGTATGTGTGTATCTTCATCTGTTCCCTCATAGCTTCTAATCTACTTATCGGAACTCGACTTAAGAGGTATCGTTAGAACCGTCTTAATTCTGAACATAGGCGCATATACGTGACGTGTCACAAAAAGCGATTTGGCAACCTGTAGCGGTCAAAAAGTAAGGCTTAAAAAATAAAAATGGAGATAAACACCGGTGGTTTTAAATGATACCAAATATCATTTAAAAGGGCCTCACTTGTACATTTCCAAAATATGTATTGCTAAAATTTAAAATCACGCCCTCTAGCGGACAAAAAGTCAAGAGTACAAAAAAATATTTAACACCAAAATTGTTTAAGAGTTCGTATGATGCTGTTTTGGTGATATTGGGCGATCTAGATCTCGGTATCTATATGACCTAAGAATTCGGTATTTGGACACCATTAAACTTGGACTTATAATCTTTAAATCTGTACAAGCGAAAACACGATTGGATGAAAAAACCTCGATAGAAAAAAAATACTAAAACAACTCGGTTTGCACTTATTTAGAGTTGGATCTCTGAAACCTTAAGGAATTTAGTGACGATTTTTACATAATAGATAGGTAACTATATTATCTCAAATCGTGCAGATTTTTTTTTTTAATTTTCTACGTGGTTTTCTCGTAATTAGCATTCCTGTGATTGGCGCTTACGTTATTTTATTCTAAGCGAGCGCACATTCTTTCTGTCTCACGTTTGGAACGCGGTAGTAATAGCGCTGTCCTTTTCAATTTGTTCAATTCAGACATTCAGTCTGCTGCGGCATCTGTTGCGAGACGAACCTATGTTTGGCGACATTACAGACAGCGAACTATTTTCTACGCAATTATTTTGTTTAGTGGTAGGCAATATAGGTACCTATAATAAAGTTTAGGGACAGTATTTACTGTAAAAAGGAGTTGAAAACGTTTTGTGTAAATATATTATATACCTATCTTTTAATGATGATTGTCACCCACCTGATGATGGACTCCGAAGGTAGGTATAGGATCTCGGTGTCGGCACTACATAGAACCATCGTGTTTGGACTCATTTGAAAGGTCTAACGGAGATCTTGTTGACTAATGATGTCACCCACCTGATGATGGACTCCGAAGGTAGGTATAGGATCTCGGTGTCGGCACTACATAGAACCATCGTGTTTGGACTCATTTGAAAGGTCTAACGGAGATCTTGTTGACTAATGATGTCACCCACCTGATGATGGACTCCGAAGGTAGGTATAGGATCTCGGTGACGGCACTACGTAGAACCATCGTGTTTGGACTCATTTGAAAGGTCTAACGGAGATCTTGTTGACTAATGATGTCACCCACCTGATGATGGACTCCGTAGGTAGGTATAGGATCTCGGTGACGGCACTACGTAGAACCATCGTGTTTGGACTCATTTGAAAGGTCTAACGGAGATCTTGTCGACTAATGATGTCACCCACCTGATGATGGACTCCGAAGGTAGGTAGGTATAGGATCTCGGTGACGGCACTACGTAGAACCATCGTGTTTGGACTCATTTGAAAGGTCTAACGGAGATCTTGTTGACTAATGATGTCACCCACCTGATGATGGACCCCGAAGGTAGGTATAGGATCTCGGTGACGGCACTACGTAGAACCATCGTGTTTGGACTCATTTGAAAGGTCTAACGGAGATCTTGTTGACTAATGATGTCACCCACCTGATGATGGACTCCGAAGGTAGGTATAGGATCTCGGTGACGGCACTACGTAGAACCATCGTGTTTGGACTCATTTGAAAGGTCTAACGGAGATCTTGTTGACTAATGATGTCACCCACCTGATGATGGACTCCGAAGGTAGGTATAGGATCTCGGTGACGGCACTACGTAGAACCATCGTGTTTGGACTCATTTGAAAGGTCTAACGGAGATCTTGTTGACTAATGATGTCACCCACCTGATGATGGACTCCGAAGGTAGGTATAGGATCTCGGTGACGGCACTACGTAGAACCATCGTGTTTGGACTCATTTGAAAGGTCTAACGGAGATCTTGTTGACTAATGATGTCACCCACCTGATGATGGACTCCGAAGGTAGGTATAGGATCTCGGTGACGGCACTACGTAGAACCATCGTGTTTGGACTCATTTGAAAGGTCTAACGGAGATCTTGTTGACTAATGATGTCACCCACCTGATGATGGACTCCGAAGGTAGGTATAGGATCTCGGTGACGGCACTACGTAGAACCATCGTGTTTGGACTCATTTGAAAGGTCTAACGGAGATCTTGTTGACTAATGATGTCACCCACCTGATGATGGACTCCGAAGGTAGGTATAGGCTCTCGGTGACGGCACTACGTAGAACCATCGTGTTTGGACTCATTTGAAAGGTCTAACGGAGATCTTGTTGACTAATGATGTCACCCACCTGATGATGGACTCCGAAGGTAGGTATAGGATCTCGGTGACGGCACTACGTAGAACCATCGTGTTTGGACTCATTTGAAAGGTCTAACGGAGATCTTGTTGACTAATGATGTCACCCACCTGATGATGGACTCCGAAGGTAGGTATAGGATTTCGGTGACGGCACTACGTAGAACCATCGTGTTTGGACTCATTTGAAAGGTCTAACGGAGATCTTGTTGACTAATGATGTCACCCACCTGATGATGGACTCCGAAGGTAGGTATAGGATCTCGGTGACGGCACTACGTAGAACCATCGTGTTTGGACTCATTTGAAAGGTCTAACGGAGATCTTGTTGACTAATGATGTCACCCACCTGATGATGGACTCCGAAGGTAGGTATAGGATCTCGGTGACGGCACTACGTAGAACCATCGTGTTTGGACTCATTTGGAAGGTCGAACGAAGACCTTGGTGACTAATGATGTCACCTATCTGATGATGGACTAGTAGGTAGGTATAGGATCTCGGTGTCGGCACTACATAGAACCATCGTGTTTGGACTCATTTGAAAGGTCTAACGGAGATCTTGTTGACTAATGATGTCACCCACCTGATGATGGACTCCGAAGGTAGGTATAGGATCTCGGTGACGGCACTACGTAGAACCATCGTGTTTGGACTCATTTGAAAGGTCTAACGGAGATCTTGTTGACTAATGATGTCACCCACCTGATGATGGACTCCGAAGGTAGGTATAGGATCTCGGTGACGGCACTACGTAGAACCATCGTGTTTGGACTCATTTGGAAGGTCGAACGAAGACCTTGGTCACTAATGATGTCACCTATCTGATGTAGGTAGGTAGTAGGTAGGTAGTAGGTAGGTAGTAGGTAGGTAGTAGGTAGGTAGTAGGTAGGTAGTAGGTAGGTAGTAGGTAGGTAGTAGGTAGGTAGTAGGTAGGTAGTAGGTAGGTAGTAGGTAGGTAGTAGGTAGGTAGTAGGTAGGTAGTAGGTAGGTAGTAGGTAGGTAGTAGGTAGGTAGTAGGTAGGTAGTAGGTAGGTAGTAGGTAGGTAGTAGGTAGGTAGTAGGTAGGTAGTAGGTAGGTAGTAGGTAGGTAGTAGGTAGGTAGTAGGTAGGTAGTAGGTAGGTAGTAGGTAGGTAGTAGGTAGGTAGTAGGTAGGTAGTAGGTAGGTAGTAGGTAGGTAGTAGGTAGGTAGTAGGTAGGTAGTAGGTAGGTAGTAGGTAGGTAGTAGGTAGGTAGTAGGTAGGTAGTAGGTAGGTAGTAGGTAGGTAGTAGGTAGGTAGTAGGTAGGTAGTAGGTAGGTAGTAGGTAGGTAGTAGGTAGGTAGTAGGTAGGTAGTAGGTAGGTAGTAGGTAGGTAGTAGGTAGGTAGTAGGTAGGTAGTAGGTAGGTAGTAGGTAGGTAGTAGGTAGGTAGTAGGTAGGTAGTAGGTAGGTAGTAGGTAGGTAGTAGGTAGGTAGTAGGTAGGTAGTAGGTAGGTAGTAGGTAGGTAGTAGGTAGGTAGTAGGTAGGTAGTAGGTAGGTAGTAGGTAGGTAGTAGGTAGGTAGTAGGTAGGTAGTAGGTAGGTAGGTAGTAGGTAGGTAGTAGGTAGGTAGTAGGTAGGTAGTAGGTAGGTAGTAGGTAGGTAGTAGGTAGGTAGTAGGTAGGTAGGTAGGTGGCCTATTACCTACTACCTAACTATTACCTACTACCTACCTACCCGGTTTTATTTATTTATGGAAACATTTGTTTTGAATAGTTATTGTTTATTTTCGACGGAACATTTATTTTTGTTATTTATGGTACTACCTACGATATTTGTGTAAGTACCTACGAATGTTTGTCTTTTATTTTTTTATGGGATTTTTATTGTTTTTGTAATGGTACACACGGCTACACATCAAGCTATACAAAACCAGTTAATCTTGGCCTCACTTTACTAGATCTTTTCGCACAATGAACGATCAGATTATACTGGTTTTGTATAGCTTGATGTGTAACCGTGTGTACCTATATTGTATATTCTGAATATACTTACATATTAAACTGTTTAATAAATAAACATTGATGATTAATTACATAAAACATTTTATTTCATACTAACCTTTAAGGTTTATAGATTGAGTACCTACTTACTTACCTACTTTTACCTACGTGAGGAATGATAGATCAGTCTGGATCTTCGATCAATAAGTTTCGAGTCCACGAAAAAAAAAAACCTCTAAATTTCGAAACTTGAATCTCGGCCCTAGTACCTACCTATCTATTATTTTACCTACTATTATGTATAGTGTTTAGGTGTGTCATTAGTTTGTACCTAGGTAATAATAGGGTTATGGACGGAGCTTCAAATAAGTATACCGACAATAATTTATTATCCTCGCTTGATTGTCAGCTCCGATCCGTCGTCGTACCGTGAAAATAGGTACTTCCATGAATTTCAACTTTATTTGAATGATTTTTTTACGAATACGTTTTATATATAATTATATAATATGAATCAAGCTGTCGACCAGCTGGGCGGTCGGGGCACCGCAGTTCAAACTCGTACTCGACTCACACTCGATCGCGGCCTGTGCGCGGAGCGCGCCGAGCTGCCGCGCCGGACGTCAAGCCACCGCGTATAATGGAAGAGGGGGCGCGGGCGAGAGGTACGAAATCGCTCGCGTTGGGCTATAATGCGCGCTCTTAAATAAAAACAAGTAAAAAACTAAAACCTACGACAAAAAAAAACGGGTTAGGGGGAAACTGGCCTCTGGTTCGCGGCCCAGATTACACGGAGTGGGAACAGTAGTGGAAAACTCGGCCCATTGCGTGGGCCAGAATACCATGGGAAAAAATTATCGCAGTTAAAACGACCCATTGGGATTTTATTTCATTAAATTGAAAAAAGGTGCGAAATAAAACGTACTTGTATCAAAATATCATGTATTGAAAACATTTTTTTTGGAGTAGGTAGTAAAGTCCCACAAACTACCAGGAGAACAGAAGTAGGAAGGAGGTTTTGGAATCTTAAAATCAAATCTAAATTATTCCTTTCTTTTGTTGCAGATAGGAAACTAGGATAGTAGTCCCACAAACTACCACAAGGCCAGTAGGGCTATTGCGTATCTTTTTAATGACAGTGGCTATCTTATGTGTCCATAGATTAACTGTAAATTGGTTATGGTTTGGTACATTTTTTTCTTAAAAACTCACCATTTGACAGTTATTTGATAGACATTATCCGCCTTATTACAAAAGGTAGTTAAACCTGGTTTAACTTAGACCTGGTTTATGTGGTATAAGTTATCCACTGTCATTAAAAGATACGCACTAACCCTGCTGAACGGTGAATAATTAGTGTCACCATACTGTATGTGAATGGTATTAGAAAGGAATAATAATTTAGATTTGATTTAAAAATTCCAATACCTCCTTCCTACTTCTGTTCTTCTGGTAGTTTGTGGGACTTTGATACTTACGTTTTATTTCGCACTTTTTTCAATTTAATGAAATTAAATCCAAACGGGTCGATTTAACTACGATAATTTTTTCCCATGGTAGGTATTCTGGCCCACGCATTCGGCCGAGTTTTCCACTACTGTTCCCACTCCGTGTAATCTGGGCCGCGGACCAGAGGCCAGTTTTTATTTTATTTTATTTTATTTATTAGGAATAACAAACAGCAGTATATTAACAATCACACACATTGCAGTACAGAATAAAAGTAACAAATATACTACTCACGGCGTTATTCACAGATTAAAATAAAAAATAGCTAGCTGTTGATTATAACTAAATTAAAACTAAATTACATATTTTAATATTTAACAAGAAAAAGAAAATTGAGTTTATATCTGTATCTCAAATATAACAATGAAGGTTCAGTTTCCCCCTAACCCAAAAAAACGACGCTGAAAAAGTATGAAACAAGATTTTCAGGATAGAACAAAAAGAAAAGCCGTAGTCACACGGTATTTATAGTGGGGTTGCTTTTGAAATACGCATCCTAATATAACAGCTGGGGTTGGGGGGAGGGGGAGGGGGCGGGGTCCCCCCACCCCCCCTTCAACCCCCCAAGTGAGCAAATGCGTAGTTTTTTTTTTTTAATTTTGAGGTTAGAATAGCGCTAAAACGCGAAACGGGTAAAATTTTTGTGTCATTTGACAGGGGAAGGGTGAGGGGTGGTGCCCACCGTGCCCTGGCATCACTCCCAATGTAAAGGCGACGCACCATCCTTAAGAAAAACAATTTTTTGGAACCGAACCTGCTAGTCGTCCGCTAAGTGGATGAATCACCCCAATAATAATAATAATAATGACGTCACTCATACATGCAACGCATGTACTCCATGACGCGCGCTCGCTTCGCTCGCGTATTATATAACACTAATATCTTCTGTCCCCGAAGTGCCGGGCCTCCGCCGGCCTCCTTCGTCGGCCTACGGCCCGGTGCCCATGCCGCCCATAAAGGATACTGTCGCGAGACGGTCGTATTATCCAAGTTTTCCTAGTAGCGGGTTCGTCCTACGAACTTAAAAACACCAAAAGAACATTCACGTAACTACAAGAGAAACGGAATGACAAACGTCAAAACTGTCACCATTCATAACAAAATGGCGGAAAACGTTCCGTTTCACGTTCACAGAATATTTATTTTTCCTATACTGATGAAAAAACATGTTCCGTTGCACGTAACTTCAAACGCTAATTTAAAGAAAACCACGAGTCTGCTCAGGGTGAAAGGGGTGTCAATTGAAAGGGGCAAACATCCTCTATAAAATACAACCCTTACCAACTCCAAATTCGGGATGCGTAATTCAAAAGCCAACCCTTTATAGTGTTTAGGTTGGTTGGTACCTATAACGTGTGACTACGGCTTTTATTTTTGTTCTATCCTGAAAATCTTGTTTCATACTTTTTCAGCGACGTTTTTTTTTGTCGTAGTCGGGTTTTAGTTTTTTACTTTTTTTTGGTTCGTTTACTTCACGTCCAATTATTCCGATCTATGCGGTTTAAGAAAAGTATGGATGATAAATTATTTAATGCGTCATAGCGAATAGTATGTTGTTGATTGTAGAGTACTCAGAGTACTGTATACATTTAAAAGTTCAGGACGTGTTTGAGACAATCTAACGACAAGCAAGTAGGTATCTATTGAGCACTTAGTTATAGACGCTCAACATGTGGCAGACCAACTGACCAGTGATCGCGGTACAGTGCTCGAGATGCCCTCACAGCCCCGCCCTGAGGCCCAGTGTGTGGGCTGCTTCCTCAATATCTTGGCCTCACAATTTACGTAAATACATTACATACACAATCGCAAGTAAAGATATTAAATGATAAGACATGCCGTATCATTGAACAGGCGATTGCGACGGTAGATAGATAGGCGCGGGCCACTGGGACAGCGACCAGCCGCCGCGCCGCCGCCAAGTGTTGCTAGTACCTACCTAGTACAGCGCAGCACTATTCCGTAGTGTGTGTCGTGTAGCGGACTCGCGTAGGTACTCGTAGTGAACTACAAACTACACGGTACGTCACGGCTGGCGTTCTAATTAGATTATTAGTCCATTAATGGGTATCTTATAATTGGTTTACACGTGCATGTCGGTAATCTAACGAAGCATTTCGCCGTTGGTAGGGTCTAATATAAATTAAGGCACTGGTCGGGGCAGCGCGACGACGACACGGGAGTTTAGTTCGTGAAACGAAGTCTGACAGGCCCATTCGGAGGACTCCCATGAGGACTTCTAATCATCCACAGTTCACACACAAAAAAGGCCTTTACTACAGCAGGCAACTGTGCGAGAGGGTAAGCGACGTAAAGGTGTTAGTGCATTCGGATTGGACACCGACTACATAGCTACAATCTGGCTGGCGTCAAGACTGAGTGTCGCCAGCCGTGAGTCCTCGTCAGACTTGGTTGGCGGCGAGGGTGCTAGAGCGCCCATCACACGCGTAGTAAGCGAGCAATAGCATCCCCTGCCCTACAGACAGACCACGACCGACAGGCGGTCGAAGGATCCGGTCCTTGTACCTATTACCCAGTATAAACTGGGTTGTGGAGGTCAGATAGGCAGTCGCTCCATGTAAAATACTGGTATTCAGCTGCATCCGGTTAGACTGGAAGCCGACCCCAATATAGTTGGGAAAAGGCTGGGCAGATGATGACCACTCTTTTGTTACCCATCTATGTCCTCGTAAGCTGCTCACTTTATCTGTCATGTTTTAGTTCATAAATAAAAATGATTGATGTTTGTAGGGCAAGGTACGCACATAACTTGACAACATTAGATTACTGGTATGATCTAGATTTCTGTGTTCTTCATAGTCGAAACAAGGCTTACTTATGGAAATTGACAAACTAGATCGTAAGATTGGAAAATTCCGCTTCCGTGGAAATTCTAATAATGGCATAGGTACCTAGGTACCTAATTTGTGTAAATGTTTGTTTAATCTCGAAATTAGTTAAGATCAAAGCCCTCTGGCCAAATAGGACATCGGTAGTATGTCGTGGGCAAGTTGCGCAACACACCAACGAATGATGATGATGATCAGAATGCGGGACGCTGAATAGCCTAGAGATGTGCAGTTGAACGCAAGGAACAAGTGCAGCTCTATCAGCTAGGCTAGCCAGTGACGTTGGAGGCACCGGCGGCGGCCGGGGCGGTGCGGCGAGACGGCACAATGATGTAAACATTAGCAACTCGGTGCACTCAGCACTCACAGTAGCTCGTTGTGTCCGCACCGACTTGTTCAACCCAAACAACACGTCACGGATGTGATCACGACTATCACGAGTCACGAGGCCAGTTACTTTTAATGACGCTGTTTCCGAAAATAGTGCTACCTATGCGGTCAGTCAAAGAGGATCCATGTCGTGGCCACTTCGCCACTACTGCCGCTGGAACCACTCACATGCTCATCCGGCCAACCAGACCTAGTTAATAATTAGTCAAAGGCGACGACAAGACAACTCGATTCGACAAATCATTATTCTTATTATGGGTATAACAGCAGCCTGTGGGAAGTACGTTACGGCCGAGTGTGTCGCTCGCAATCATCTCCGGGCCGTACCGAGATCGCGGCCGCGGTCACTGCCCCCTGGCTCCCGGGCGTCGCTGTCAGCTGCTCGCGCGGCAACCTGCTTCCACCACCAGCACTGATCACTTGCACTCTCTACTGGACGCACTGCACTCCTCGATTGCGTGCAGACTGCGCACGTCACAATCACAGTAACATTGATACACGATCGCACAACGACCCGCGTTCGGTTCAACTGCGCGCGAAGACAGAATGCGCGGCGACGGCGTGCGAGCGCGAGGCGGCGGCGGGGGGTCGCGGCGGTGCGGCGCGGCTGCCCCGGCCGCGGGGCGCCGACCGCGCACAGCTGATAGCGGGCCCGCGCACCTCATCAACACGCGTGCCCCCCGACTTATATCTTATCCTACTGACGCCTCATACGCACCCCCAGGTGCCCCCAGTTCCAGGTGGTTAATCACCGAGCAGTCAATTTCTTTACTAAAATCTCGGAATATAATGTTTCCAAGAAACTGGATTGTTGTGACGAGGATTTTCATTCCGGTTTCAGACTTTATTTATAGGTAAAATGAGTTCAGCAATGATGATGTCATCGACTCGGCGAAGATGTTTATGTTACTCTGAACAGAACGTGTAGGTGCCGAAAGGACGCGAGCTGGTTACACACCGTCACACCGTAGTACCGCGTGCTATTTAGTGTGCGTCCGTCGAGTGAACAAAGAGAAACGAACACATCCGCGTTGGGACGAGGTAATGGGTTCGATTCGTGTTTCTCGTAATACCGCGCGTAAAAGTTACTTTTAAACATTACAATAAAAGTCAGATCTAAGCACACTTATAGTACTGCAACTCTAACACAGATTCAGATACTATACTCCATGTACTTACGCGCGCTAACTACCTACCGGGCGCCGGTCTATCGTAGCCCAATTGGCAGTGGGTTGTCAACAGCCGCGCGGCGCGTATACGCATAATTATTATAATATTTCGGTCGACTTGAGTTTTCAAATCTTAAGAAATGGCTACTTCTGGTGCATTGTGTGCAGTGGATGGATGTAGATCCAGCAAGAGAAGAGATAAAAATTTATCTTTTTTGGGTTTTCCTCGTGATACAGAAATGTAAGTTTTATTTTGTTACTAGTGACCCGCCCCGGCTTCGCACGGGTGCAAAAATGGTATTAAAACCTTCCTCTTGAATCACTCTATCTATTTAAAAAACCCGCATCATAATCCGTTGCGTAGTTTTAAAGATTTAAGCATACAAAGGGACATAGGGACAGAGAAAGCGACGTTGTTTTATACTATGTAGTGATAGACCAGTGCCGAAGCCTTCAAAAATGGTAAAAAATGAAAAAAAATTACAGTAGGATGAAACCCAATGGAAAAAGTAGAGAATATAACAAAAATTAAAGGAAAAATAAATTACGGTCGATCTGAGGTCGGGAAGTGGGGGTGGGGGGGGTTTTAAGGGGGGAAAGCGGTTTATCTCGATTTCCGGCAAAACTACAAGTCCTATCGAAAAAAATACAAGGGCAAAGTTGTAGAGAATAAAAAGATCTACAACTTTGATTTAACATTTTTTTCACATAACCTCAAAATTTAGGTGAAAAATTCAAAAAACCAAGTTTTTGGTTTTTTATTTATATCTTTTTCAAAAAAAAACTTTTTTTCTACGAAACTTGGTGAAGAGTTACCATACTATGTCCCAAATACACTGTAATTTTTTTTATTAAAAATATTTATTTTTCACCTTATTATTGACTTAGTATCGAAAAATCAGCCATATTTTCAATCGAAAATTCACCCGTCAAAATATCAGCTTTTTTTAAAAAGTCGGTGGGCGTTGTGTTCCTTATAATCTCTACTTGCTGATGATGTATTAAAAATATACATTGCAATGGTAAATTTTCTCAGAAAATGCAAAATCAGCTGCTGCGAAATAATCCCACTACCAAATATTAAGGCCTAGACAAGAAATTATAAGCGTATTTATTGCTGTTTTATGCCTATTTATTGTTATTTTAAGATAATTTATATATCGTGGAGACCTACGGAAAATTTTAGCCCATCAAAAGGTATTTCACAGAGAAGTGGGGAAGGGGCTAGGAGGGTTTGGCCCTTACTACCTGTTATTTCGTAGCAGCTGATTTTGCTTTTTCTGAGAAAATTTACCATTGCAATGTATATTTTTTATACATCATCAGAAAGTAGAGATTATAAGGAACACAACGCCCACCAACTTTTTAAAAAAAGCAGATATTTTGACGGGTGAATTTTCGATTGAAAATATGGCTGATTTTTCGATACTAAGTCAATAATAAGGTGAAAAATAAATATTTTTAATAAAAAAAATTACAGTGTATTTGGGACATAGTATGGTAACTCTTCACCAAGTTTCGTAGAAAAAATTTTTTTTTTTTTAAAAGATATAAATAAAAAACCAAAAACTTGGTTTTTTTAATTTTTCACCTAAATTTTGAGGTTATGTGAAAAAAATGTTAAATCAAAGTTGTAGATCTTTTTATTCTCTACAACTTTGCCCTTGTATTTTTTTCGATAGGACTTGTAGTTTTGCCGGAAATCGAGATAAACCGCTTTCCCCCCTTAAAACCCCCCCCACCCCCACTTCCCGACCTCAGATCGACCGTAATTTATTTTTCCTTTCATTTTGATCATATTCCCCTCCTTTTATAATTGGTTTCATCCTACTGTAAATTTTTTTGGTTTCAAAAATTATCGACCCTGGTCTATGATAGTGATGAAAAAATGTACTTAGGTACCTACAATTGTTTAATTAAATGATAAATGTTGTTTATTTTATAAATAGGTTTAAATTACAAACACTTTTACAAGCCACTAAAAATTCGGTCGTTTATAAAATAGTTGTAGGTAGGTACTTACATTTTTTCATCGACGATGTTTCGTTTCGAATTCGATGTTTTTAAATATACCCACGAAACAGGAGAAATTCCTAGCGTAGGACAATGTTTTAAAAAAGACAATATTTTCTTTCTTTTTACAAGATTATATTTAATTTCACTTGTTCCGTTGTCTGTCTGTAGTAAAATCTTGCTAATTTTTAACTGCCCGGCTTCCGATTGAGCGGATGCAATCGTAAGAGTAGGTATATGAATATCGCGTGACAATGCATTATTATGATGACATGGAGCTCATCTAATGATGGTCATAGGAACAGTATGCTGTTAGAATAAAGTTCTAATCAGCTTGCACTACAAAGCGGTTGTTACGTCTTTCGCAGCGGCCGAATAGTGCGAAATTAGTGGTATTTTGCGATTACAAAAAAACTATTGATTAGACTAAAAAAGTAAAATATGCTGCTTGTAGAATTAATTGACAAAAAAAAAACAGAACGATGACATGTTTTTTAGTATGGTTTTTACACGTTAAAAGATTTTTTTAGAGGTATCTTCGTGTTTTTTTTCTATCGAGCAAAGTTAGTTGTATTATGTTTTCACATCACAATGTTACTATCATATATCCTGAAGAATATCATATATTTTTCTGATTTTGTTTACTGCAGTGAATCATATACTTTTACGCATTATAAAACTTGCGTTTTAATTACGTCTGTTAGCCGCTTAACAGAATTGCAATTCGTTTTTATTTATATCGATTTCGTTTTACACTTATTTTTTAAACCAATTATAAATTCTGATACATTAAAAAACTTGTTTTATTTCATAAAGTATACTACAAATTCCTACTGACATCTTTGTCGACAGAGGCAGCCCTGGCAATTCACAATATCCACGCGGCGGCGCGCATCTACAAAGCAAAACTCACTTTAAGTTTGTAAGGTTAGGTGCATTTTCGTTCGCAGCGTCTATCGACTTGAAAGTGTAGGCTATTATAGCGGTAGGCATTGAACATTTTGTATTCAGTGTAGTATCTGGTAATCTGTGCTCTAACGTTAACTCGAGCCGTTCAGTAGAGGTGTAGGTAGGCTTTTTCTATGAAACTATGATGAAACTCTACTGTTATACCATTTATCTAGTTTATAACCTACTACACTTGTATAATATGTTTTATTAGGTAGGTAGGTACAATAGTATAGAGTCAGTAGAACAGTCTAAGCTTACAGCGGGCCGGCCGCTTACAGCTAGTCCGTAGTCATGGCCTCGCTGAAGTAGCCTCGTCGCCACCTTCACCGCGTGTTCAGCGCGCAGCGGGGTGAACGCGGCAACATCAAAGCTCCGACCGAGCTGCTGAGCGAACAGGCGATGCGGTGCGCTCAAAAGTTACTTTTTCATTACTCATACTCTGAAAGTAGTTCATAACATGCCTGCGGAGCGGGTTGAAAGTAGTACTTTTCAGCCCTAGGGAGAATCGCTTTCTACTGACAGCTGTCAAATTATTTGATGTATTTGGGAGCAAGCCTATTGCCATCAACCGATGTAATTAGGAGCAAGCCTTTTGCCATCAACCAATCCAATTAGGAGCAAGCCTATTGCCATCAACCGATGTAATTAGGGGCAACCCTATTGCCATCAACCGATGTAATTAGGAGCAAGCCTATTGCCATCAACCGATGTAATTAGGGGCAACCCTATTGCCATCAACCGATGTAATTAGGAGCAAACCTATTGACATCCACCGATTTGGGTAATTGGGAGCAAGCCTATTGCCATCAATTGATGTAGTTGGGGGCAAGCCTATTGCCATCAACCGATGTAATTAGGAGCAAGCCTATTGTCATCAACCGATGTAATTAGGAGCAAGCCTATTGCCATCAACTAATCTAATTAGGAGCAAGCCTATTACCATCAACCGATGTAATTAGGAGCAAACCTATTGACATCCACCGATTTGGGTAATTGGGAGCAAGCCTATTGCCATCAATTGATGTAGTTGGGGGCAAGCCTATTGCCATCAACCGATGTAATTAGGAGCAAGCCTATTGTCATCAACCGATGTAATTAGGAGCAAGCCTATTGCCATCAACTAATCTAATTAGGAGCAAGCCTATTACCATCAACCGATGTAATTAGATGCAAAGCCTATTGCCATCCACCGATTTAGGTAATTGGGGGCAAGCCTATTCCCATCAACTTTCCTTGTATTCGTAATGAAAAGCACAGTGTTTACCTCGGGTTAAAGACTTATTTAGTCCCTCGAACTATTAGCGCCCTCGCTGCGCTCAGGCGCCAAACCCCGTCTCGGGACTAAATAAGTTCCTTTCACCCCTAAGGTAACAATGTACTATTAAACTTGATTTCTGTTACTGTGTTGATAAACGTTTTACGTTTGATCGAACATAGATTATAGCCCATTCCCTTTCAAAGAGAGAAAGCCCGTGTCCCAGCAGTGGGAACAAGGCTGTTGATGGATAAAATTTTTCGCTACTAGATATCAAGTGGGTGACGCGCAGTAAAGTAAGTTTTCATTACTCATACTCTGAAAGTAGGTCGTAACATGCCTGCGGAGCGGGTTGACAGACAGTACTACTTTTCAGCCCTAGGGAGAATCTAATGTACCGAACATGCCGTTTTGACGTTTAATAAAAAGTAAAAAGGCACTGATTTGACTTGACAGTCACCATCCCCATTGCGATAAAGCCAATACGTTTTGTTGGAGTTATTTAAGGCGAATGACGATACACAGCGCAGGTTAACGTCATGTGATGACGTTTTTAAGGCGAAAGACGATGTATGTATAGCGCCGAATCACGTTACTTGATGACGTCTTAAAAAGCAAACGACGACATGTAGCTCCGAATCACGTTACTTGATGAGTTCTTAAAAAGCAAACGACGACATAAAGCTCCGAATCACGTCATATATGGCGAAGGACGTCATTGTTTCAAAGATGACGTCAGTTTATCGTCATTTATCTCGTGAGCATGTTGCTTGGGTATTGATCATCTGCTAACATGGAGCAAAATAACGTGCTCCATGTCTGCTAAACACCAAAATATTTCAATTTGAGATCGACAGTGTAAAGTACCAGACCTAAACATGACCTTACTTACCTAATCAGCAGTCCTAAAATAAAGGTCCCAAAAGGATCCGAACTTCGAACCGAAACAAATACCCATGTCAAAATGACTAATTGCCTGAATGCAAGCGGGAATGTTTTTTAGAATGTCTTATTCTACGGATAGGTACATGAGTACATCTTGATTTTTTTTATATCAATACCAATACGAAATGGTTGTTCTGACAGCTGATGTTTTCATTTTGTAATCAAAACTAGGAACATCGGGCAAAAAAGCACTTGCGAAGTTGCGAAGAAGTTGGTAAAAGCATTTGTGTTATTATTGCCGACTGCGACCGTGCGACCTCCACGTTTGATTGTAAGCTGTCAGATGGCACGGGGAAGAAATGTGTTGTTGAATCCATACTTCCATAATTAATATTAATAATTTTTATTATAAGTAAATATTATAAATGCGAAAGTAACTCTGTCTGTCTGTCTGTTACTCAATCACGCCTAAATTTTGTTGGATCAGTAGGATCCAATTTGCATGAAATTTGGTATAGAAATATTTTGACACCCGAGACAGGACATAGGCTGCTTTTTAATAAAAAAATAAATAAATAAACTTTATTCAAGGGGTTGAAAGGGGGGTACGAAAATATTACTTTTGGTCGCGATAACCGGCATCGGTAGCGATAACCGACATCCGCGCGGTTGAAACCGCGGGCATCAGCTAGTAGGTACTTCATAATTATTCAGTGTGCGGAGGTGGATTCGCGCGGCTCGTGTGCGTCGGTCGTGTGCTGTCACTGTGCAAGAGTGAGCGTGAGCGCAGCGCGACCCGAGCCCAGGGCCGCGGCGCGTCTACCTGCGCGACCCCTGGCAGGAACACCGCGCCCTGCGCACCCTAGCTCCAACTATTACTGACCAGCTACACACAACAGACTTGACACTACGACACCATCACACACACGCCAGCACATCTTAACATATACAACTATATATGTGTGTATATGTGTGTGTGTGTGTGTGTATTGTATTTACAACAGCAAGTCGAGTCGCACTGAATATCTGCAAGCTTGCTGTGTTCAGTAAACAGATAACCGTCTGTCATCGTAGCGGGTCAACTTAGCATATCAAGTTATCACATCACATGCCAAATATCAAAATAATGAAATGTTGAGTGCACGAGGCGCGGTCCAGCGTGCAGCCAGCATCACAACACAGAACACAAGCTAATGAGGTGGAGCGGGCGCCGGGCGCCTGGTGGGCGAGTGGCGAGCGCGGCCGGGGCGCAGCGCCCGCTCCACGCGCGGTACTCACGCCGCTCCTGAACTTGAAGAACAGCGACATGAGGGCGGCGCGTCGGTCTGCGGCCGGGTCGCGCCGACACTGCCGTGCACGCCCGCCCAGCGCCGCGTGCCCCCGCCCTTCGACGCGCGCCGTCCCGACACACGTGAGCTACAGAAGGACCACTTCATGCTGTGCACGGTGCTTTAACTGACTGAAGCTAATTTCGCTATGACTAAGTAAGTATTAAATATAATATTTTATTTACCTATTTATTTTCTCCATCTTACGACTATCTTTACAGGGTACCTATACCCTAATGCGATAGTGTACACCATGTGTACACAATAATAATTTGAATAATTGTAACTAATCACAAACATTGCATTTTTTGTGAACTCACTCAGAGAACAATAAAATAATCCACATCACTAGTTATGAGTAAGGTAACTAGAATAAGGTTAAGAGTGCGGAGTGCCCGCGTCAATACAACAAAGTCCTCCGCCGCGTCTGTCTGTGTCTTTTCGCGATAAACTCAAATGCAACTTCACCGATTTTTATGATGTTTTCACCAATGGGTAGAGTGGTTCTCGAGGAACGTTTAAGTACTTATATAATTTGTCAAGTTTTGTATACATTGACTAAAATACAATATTTTTGGTCGCGGCAACCGACATGGTCACCACTCCGCATCAGCTAGTTTAAAATACATCAAGAGCGGTCCTTCTGCAAGTTGTATCATGAATAGTGTGGACGCGCACGCGCGTTGCCCCTGCCAGAGCGCGTGGCCGCCGCCACCGGCCTGCTAGGTGAGCGCGCACCTGGGTACACCGTACCCTTACATGTGCCACGCTCACGCGCACTCTGGACACGTGGCAGCGCCTCCGATGGCTCTCTGCGACGTCAACTTGACTGACACCACATCTTATGAAAATCTGTTGGTCTAGCTAAGCTGTGTAAAATACTGGTGTTCAGCTGCTTACGGTAAGACTGGGGGAGCAGCTCAACATCACCAAACGGTTTCTGCAACACAGTCTACCTGGAGCGTGTAATATGCGCTCGCCTAGGCATTGTCTAGAAAGGCTTATGAATTTATGATACTGGGCCGGGCAGAAGGTGAGCGCGTGCAAGGTAGAGCACCGGCAAGGTGGTCAGACGCGCTCAAGGAGGCTGTTGGACGAAGCCTGTACCGAGCGGTTCACACTGCAAGACCCCGCATGGCTTGGACACGTGTCATGTTTGGTCACTATCCGCAGCAATGAGGGAACTACGAAGAAGAAGAATAACTGTATTTTAAAGTCTTCCAAAATCAAAACATTGATGTTCCAGCTGTTGAAGCACTTATCTACATCCGACCAGTTTCCTTGAGTTCTGTTTGCTAGCTAATTTCATTTCACCTTGTAGTTTCCGTCGGTTTGTAAGTTTGTACAGTACAGAGGAGATTGTCGTTCGTTACTAACCGTCGTAAAGCAAAATGAATAAGAATAATTTATTTTAAAAACATATCAGACCCGTCAAGTCTTGCAGTAACCAGATTCTTATAGTGGTACAACATAATATTCAAGATGGCTTCGAGAAAGGAATGTGCTGTATTGGTGCTGTGTTCGTGGACCTATCAGCTGCTTACGATACAGTCAACCTCAAAAGGCCTCGAAAGGCTGTTGTGGAAGGTGGAAACCTTGATTAACGATCAAAATTTCATCCGCATACTCCGAGAACTTCTCCACAACTACAACCGCCGATTTCAGGTCCACCTCTCGGAAAAAAGTCGTTGAAGAGCACAGAAAAACGGCCTACATCAAGGTAATGTGTAGAGAAGCGGTGCCAAGACCGCTTCTCTTCAATATCTACACCAACGAGAACGACCAACCATCCAGCCCGCGTACCTCCCGCTTCCTCTATGCAGACGACCTTGAACTTACTTCCCAAACCACCACCTTTGAAGAAGTTGAGGTGTCTTTGTCAAACGCTCTTGGTGATTTAGCCAATTACTAGTCTTACTACCACACTAACTCACTCAAGAACAATTCGAGCAAAACCCACAGTCGTGCATATTCCATCTTCACAATAGAGAGGCGAGCCGCAAACTTAACATCGTTTGGGGTGGGGTATCCATCGAGCACAGGAGGAATTTCCCAAAATATCTGGGTGTTACTCTAGACAGCTCTCTAACATTAAGCAAGAACTGCAATAACATTAAGCAGAAGGTGCACACTCGCAATAGCCCTTTACGAGGACTATATACTTTCGTCAAAGTGGGGTGCTTCGCCAGACGTCATGCGGACTACTGGGTTGGTTGGCGCTATCTTTCTCTACAGGTGAATTCGCGTGCCTCGTGTGGGGTCGTCAAGCCCACGCAAAGAGTGGATACAGCTCTGAATGAAACGTGCCGGATAATCACTGGCTGCCTCAAGACGACCCACGACACTGGCAGGCATAGCGCCACCAGAAGTTCGCAGAGCGGTGGCGAGCTGTAGTGAAAGAGGCAAAATGGTCTCTTCTGACGCTAGACAAGTAGACACCCATTACACAGTAACAACTTAGTGCCGCAAAGGCTGAAAAGACGCAACAGCTTCTTGAAGTGTGTACCCCCGCTGGCCCGCTCACTGACGAACGCTCGCGCTCTAAGGAAAGACTCAAGCTGTGGCGAGATAGTTTCCCTACCCAACCCATTTGAGCTACTTGCTGAAAATCTTCCACCTTGACACGAGTTGCCATGGCTGAATTGGAAGTCTCTAAATAGACTCCGGACACAGGTAGGCCGAAGCAAGGAAAACCTGTTCAGGTGGAGATTCATAGATGAATCTGCCCTGGAGTGTAAATGTGGTCTTACCCCATAAGTTGTGGGGCACTTGATATCGTGTTCAGCCTGTCCTGTAATCCTGTTACTTGCACATCACAGGAGCTGATGAATTTTGGGCCGACTCAATTTACATTGTCATCGACACTCTGAAGAAGAAGTGCTTATTAGTAAACTATTACTCAAATATATTTAACAGTTCCAAGGAATGATAGGTAGGATTTTCAACCCACCCAAAAAAAAAAGGTTTCTTTAATCCTGTGTGTCGTCAACTCGTCAGGCCAGGCCAACACTTTCCATAACGCAATTTAATTAGGACAGAAAAAATATTATAAAACTAGCTTTTGCCCGCGACTTCGTCCGCGTTTCCGTCGTTTTTCGTAAAAAAATACCATTATGTCCTTCCTCACGGTTCAGTGGTTTTGATGTAACAGACAGATTAATTTTCGTATTTTAGTAGGGAAATACAATAATGTCAATCCACAATACTGTTGAAAAATATCGCAAAAAGGAACCGCAGAATATTATTATTAATAGCTGTGCCCGCGACTCCGTCAGCGTGTAACTCCTTGTATGTTATTAAGTTAATGTATTGGTAATATTGTTTAGATCACTTTCACATGAGGCTTAAGTAGGTACCTATATAGGAGCAGCGGTGGCCCAGTGGTGGCGGCCCCGACTTACGAACAGTAGGTCGTGGGTTCGAACCCAGGCAGGCACATTACTTTGTGTAATTTATTTCATCACCGCTGCTCTCAAAACGGTGAAGGAAAACATCGTGAGGAAACCGGCATGTCTTAGAACCAAAACATTCGAAGACATGTGACATCTACCAATCCGCACTGGGCCCGCGTGGTAGATTATAGCCCATTCCCTCTCTAAGAGAGGAGGCCTGTGTCCCAGCAGTGGGAACATTAATAGGCTGTTGATGATGAGGTACCTATAGCGTTCTATAGGTAAAACTTCAGCCCAAAGCTTCCGGGTAAACTATGTTGAAAGTTGACCCGTCCGGCACGTGAACATAAAGATTTCTAGAACTGCTAACCCGGGAAAGAGCGACATATAACTGACCATGCGAGAAACAACTGACACCGAGATCTACTCCAGCAACACGAAAAGTCTGCCCTTGAGCCCTATTAATTTAGTAGTCACTTAAAATAAATACCTAACTACTATAATTAATAAAAGTATCTACGCTTTTATCTACATAATACAAAAATAACATTGATTATAAATTAGCCAAAACTTACCTATCGGTATCTAAAAATCTATGCGTACTACTTCCCCTAAAAAGAAATAAAATACGAACTATTAATAATTTGTAATTTGAACGAATATTTAAACACTACCAAAATAACTACTTAATACCTATTTTATAAAATAACAACAAAAGAAATTCAAATAAACTATTTAAAGACTAAAAGTCGCGCTGATAAGCACGGTTTGTTAATATCAATTATTGTCTGTCAATAAGGTCGAACGCTGAACGCATCAACAGCCAAATATTGAATGAAGCTCGCTCCCGTTACACAAAAATAATCCTTATGGCATGATTCAGTATTCACGCGCAGCTTATTAGCGTATTTCATATTTGGTTCAGTTTGATGTTTCTATACCGATTACTATGATTCTTTTTTTTATTGATTAAGTAATAATATTAACTTCTTTTAATTAGGGATGAGTGAGAGTATTATAAACGTAAGAGTAAACAAATATAATCAGAAAGCTCCGAACTGCTAAGCTATCGGGAGTTACACGTGTTATTGTGAGTCAACCATAAAAGATAGACATATGCTGTTGTGGGATATTTTTTAGATAATTTTATGTAGAACATTTCCGTCATAAATGATTTCTATGTAGCTTTAACCATTAAGGCTACACACGCGACGGAAGCTTAAAAAATGGAGCAACTTCTCCCGTTTTCCCAACATTTCCCTTCACTGCTCTGCTCCTATTGATTGTAGCGTGATGAAAAGTATACTATAACCTCCCCAGGAGTATGAAGAATAATTGTACCAAGTTTCGTTAAAATCCGTCGAGTAGTTTTTGTTTCTATAAGGAACATACAGACAGGAGGACAGACAGACAGACAGACAGACAGACAGACAGACAGACAGACAAAAATTTTACTGATTGCATTTTTGGCATCAGTATCGATCACTAATTACCCCCTGATAGTTATTTTGAAAATATATATCATGTACAGAATTGACCTCTCTACAGATTTATTATAAGTATAGATAGATAAAATAAATCTAATAACTTACTAATAGCTTGGTCTTTCTTTGACTAACATCCAAAAGTCCAAACTCAAGGTTTGCCAACGAGCGCAGTACAGTATAGTTAGGTACCTACTGCGCTCCAAAACAAAAATAGCTGATGTGGCCCAAACGGCTGCCCAACTCAAATGGGACTGGGCAGGCAGGACATGTCTGCTGCATGCTGGACAAACTGTGGGCCAAAATAGCAGGAAACTGGTGCCCTGACACAGTGAGACGGGGTTGCGGCAGGCCACGAAGCAGATGGCGGGATTCCGCGGGATTAACCAGACGGGTTCTGTCAATACTGGAAGGAGGACGCGCAGGTTCGGGAGAGGTGGAAGGAGTGGAGGAATGGCTTTGCCCAGGAGTGCATCAGAGCAGGCTAAGCTAGCTAAGCAGCCTCATGGACCATAAACGGCATTAAAGTCGATAGTGAGAGGTTGACGAACCACCGATTTGCCGACGACATAGGCGGCGCGGCGTCCTAACTGGCAAAGATCGATCGTAAGGCCAAACGATGCGTTTCTCTCATCGCAACTCACCTGTGCTGTCCCCCGCACCCCGCGTTCTTCTCTCACAATGACGCGTGACCAATCAGAAGAGATTTGTAGCTTTGATTGGACGATCGTACGATCGTTTTAAGCATTTCAGTGTGGTCGCACGATCACTTGCAAGCTCTATTAGGACACACTGAAGAAACTAGTGTGTTTAATCATAGTCTTTGGTTTAATCTCATCGTACGACGGGAACGCATTGTTCGATCGTACGGACGCTGCCAATTAAGACGCCGCCTTAGTTCTTTTTGCCCGAACCACAGACAGACCCTGCTCCAAGAACTGAGCGCTACAAAACGGGCATAGTGGACGTTAGCAAGTAGGCTGCTAGTCTAAAATGAGATTGGGTGGGTCACGAACTCACGACAGCCGCATGCACGATGACCGCTGGGCAAAAGCCTTTACAGGATGGTTGCCGGGAAACGGACGTGCGTTGGCGAAAGAGGCGGCCAGGCCCTGGGCCAGGGCCTGCAGTCTCTACACTAATAACGACGCTACGAATGTCGTTAAGGCGAGAAATCGTAAACTTTCTGTAATAGATTTTCAGCTTTATTTCAACAGCATAAGGTTGAAAATCTATCACAGAAAGTTTACGATTTTACGAGTTAGCGACAGTCGTAGCGTCGTTATTAGTGTAGAGACTGCAGGCCCTGGCCGATGTTCTGGACGCGCATTAGGAGGGCTGGTTCGAGGCGGCTCAGTAAAAAAGCTCTTGGAAGGAATTGAGGAAGGCTTTTGTCCGGCAGTGGAACAGCACAGGCTTACAAAAAAAAACAATAATAAGAGGATTAAGAGGAGATTCAGGGGAAGTCAGGTAGCGTCAGGTCGTCCAGACTCTGATGCCATCAGTTTTTTGTTGGTTTTTGTTAAAAATGCCAAATAAACACAATTTTCTTTCTTTCAGTAGGTAATGAAAATGATACAATTATTATGATACTGAGTTACTGAGTAGTATTTGCACTTATAAGTTTACAAGCACTCGATCAACGCGGCATGCGGCAGTCTCACACGTGTAATACATCTAGGTTTCCACAACGTTTTTAGGGTTCTGTAGTCAACATGGAACCCTTGTTTCGCCATGTCCGTCTGTCTGTTTATCCGTCCGTGCGTCCATCCGTCCGCAACTCCGCACTATATCTCAAAGCAAACGTAGCTGTCACCACAAAATGCTGATTACATATTTTCCACAACTCTATTAATATGGGTATCAAATCAGACTTGTTAGTAGAATTAGAATACTAACACTAAATAAAATAAAATAAAATAAAAATAAAAATAGCCTTTATTAACTTACTACTTACATTAACATTACTCTTTCTTTTAAACACAGCAGCTTAAACAAATCTTTCTTTCTGTATAATATATTAATGTGTTTACTATATATATATCTACAAAAATATGTGTGTACTAACTATTGTAAATCTATATTTGTCTATCTAAATGTGTAGTTATGTAACATCATTCATCATTTCAGCCAAAAGACGTCCACTGCTGGACATAGGCCTCCCCCAGGCATTTTTGGGGGGGTTTGCCATAATCGCCACGCTTGGCAGGCGGGTTGGCGATCGCAGTATGGTTGTTACAAAGACACAGAGAACGCTGCTGCCCATTCTCTGGTAAGTCCCTTAGTCGCCTCTTACGACACCCACGGGAAGATATGGGATGGTGCTATTCTTTACGTCCGAGTTATGTAACATAAAAATTAAATAGTAATTAAAGTTTGGTAGTAGTAGTCGCCTCTGCGGCGTAGGCCTCTCCTAAACCCTTCCAAACATCCCTTTCCCGAGCCTTTTGCATCCAGTGGGTGCCACACTTGTGGCTGAAAACATCTCTCCATCTTTTACCAGGTCTGCCCTTTCTCCTTTTCCTGTCCCTTGGTATCCATTCCGTTAAGCGTTTTGTCCATCTATTACTACTTATCCTGCAAACATGCCCTGCCCAGTGCCACTTCAGTAGTCTAATTCTTTTTCTAACGTCTATTATTTTTGTTTTGTTTCTGATTTCACTGTTGCGAATTTTGTCCGACAATTTTATTCTAACACTAATAATACTTTACTAGAGAGCTTATATTTTGGACATAACATTGTTTATTTTGACATTCTAATTATATTTTCTGACATTGCAATTAATCTTATTATTGGTATTACTTTGACTTTAGAACTTGTATTTTGGACATAACAAATTAATTTTTATTTTACTTTTTGACATTTTAATTTACTTAATGATGATTTGAATGTACTTAACTTTTTTTTTATATTTCTACGCCAGCAATGGTGTAGGTCGCGCCATGTAAAAAGAACGCTGACAGTTATGTCAAACATGACAATTTTTTTCAAATGACATTGGGAACTTTCTGCCCCGTTTTTCGAAAAGTAGCGGACACAAACAAAACCTATTACAGATGATAGATACTGTTATCCACTTTATTGCTGTGCATTTCATTTTTCTGTTACTTATGGGAACATTCAGAAAATAAGGTTTCAATACTTTGATACTTTTACTTGTACACTTCACATTACACCGTTTTTTTTTTTGGGTCTGGGAAATTTATCAAATGACTTCTCCCGCTCTGGCCAGGCGGTATGGAGTGTCAGACTTCTACTGACTAAAAACCACCCATGTTCTTTCTTAGCCCTTGTGCCGAGGCCAAGCCCGACGGGCGCGGGTGTCAGCCCTTGCGGCAAAGCTAAAAAAAATAGCTATGTTAATGCGCGCTGCGGCAGATTATCTATTAAGCCGGCGAACATCGCGCGTTTACTGAACACTTGAACAGCGCTGCTCAAGCTAGTTATTCTGCGATGCAAAACAACATAAAATGTAAAAACACTCCGGGAGTGCCGGCAGAAGTGAAAACTTAATATTAACTTTCAAACTCGCGTCAGGGTCACGTGATGCTGATCGAAAAATCAGTTTTTACCCATACAAAAAAGTGCTCAGCGCCGCTAAAGAAGTTTTCACTTCAAAAAAAAACATTTAAGACAAAAATATTTCTAACTTAGACTCAACCTACCTCAGAATTCCCATATGTCACAACATAACATACCTACAGGTCTAAAACTTTCAAATAAATTCCGTTTCATCTCTGTCCGCCGTGGGGATTTTTCCCATAGTAAAGTTCCCAGTGTCCTTTCAGCTTATTCCAAAGTACTAAGGAGCTAGTGAAAGGACATGTTATGTTTTTGTATGGAGGCTGGGCTTTTATTCGAAACTGCTGTGAACAGAGAAGAGATTATATTTTTGTGAAAGTACATAAATTAAGGATACTTCGTACAATTTTTTTATTTTTTTTAAAAGCTCCCTTCTATATTTATTTTATTTTTAAACAATTCTAATTAAAAAATTAAATTGCAACCCACATTGATTATTGATTTTGGCAACATTGTTCTGTTGGATGTCATTGTTGTCATTGTGAGCGTCAAATCAAGTGTCAAACTGTCAAATTCAATCGGACAAAAGCAATGGTCAAAAGTGATTTTAATTTGTTATTTTTGTCTTATTATGTTTGATAAGTTTCTTCTTTTAAGTTTATCTTTATTTGACCTGGCTTTTAATTTGGATTCTTTGATACTGCACACGATTTGAACACCCGACGACCGGCGATACCGACGACCCTGATTTCTCCCTCGGACTTAGATTTTGCACACGAATAACATCCATTTATCGCTGCTGTGTAAGGTTAGTAACTATTTTGTATGAATTCTAACAAACGATCAAGTCACAGTCATGGACTTAAGACAAGTACTTCATAAGGTCTGTTGTTTTCAGACTTGCCTTTTATCACAACGAATTGATTACCGTAGGCTGACTCTGAAACCAGACTAATGTTTTTATCTTTCAGGTAATCCTCACCATCACGTCTCGCTGCATTAATTTCTGGATTGCTATTTGGATCTTGAGATTATCTCTGTATTAGAAGAATGGATTGCAAGACAGGTATGTAGCTAAAATATGCATAATTTTAAATCTAGTCTCCATGTTATCCACTCATCAGTTTAAAAATACTGATTTTTATTTACCATAATTATAGTGTATTTACTATTTATCTGTCCACATTTGTGCAAGCAATTGTCTTCTTTGTTTTCGGCAGTAGGTACCACAGACAAAGAACAGAAAAAGTGATTCCTAACTACACCATCGGTGGTTTCGTTCTGGTGATATCAAGGAGAATGAGTGCAAGCATTGAGTTACCTTATTATCATAGTCATTATAACCATCATTAACTTAAAAAAGACTAAGTATAAAATATTAACAAATTATAATATTCTGATTAAGATTAAAATATGAAGTTTTTCTTGTTTTAGGTACTTGATGAAGACTACCTATGTCAAGAATGTGTTAGCCTATTAATTCATAAAACAAATAACAGGAGCGAAGGCAATATAGGTGAACGTCAATTTGGCCATGATTCAGATTCCTCATACCCCCAAATGTGTATGTTGTGGCATATTCATTGGCAGAAGAACTGGGAGGCGCTCTCATCCATTAAAATTAAATTATGGTGATGCTGAATGGATTTATTCTGCAAATATAATCAGCCCTCTTGAAGTTAGTATAGCTGCTTGTTGTATAGATTATTCCTACTTTATTATCTCTAAATAAGTTTAAAAAAATGAATGAGTGAGTAATGAGTTAAATAATATTCACCCACATTAGAATTACTAAAACTAATTGTAACTTCAATTGCAGATGCCATCTAACGCCCGGGCATGTAATGCTTGTTGGTTAAGAGCTCATCGGCAACCACCACCACCTGCAGAAAGTGGATCTGGATTATACGAAGTACTGCCAGCACTGAAAATGAGGACATTCTGCAAGAACCAAATCCATTCATCAGTGGATCCAGCTCTGTTGCGGTGCCTCCCAGTTCTGCCAGCACAGACATTGAAAATGTTCTCTGAGAACCAGTTATTACCATTACATTAGATGGTTATAGTCGCACTCCGGATACCACTACTCATTGTTTTGTTCCGGAATGTGTGAATTGCGAAAGGAAACGTGTGCCATTTTATTTAAAGAATAATATTTTAACACATCAAAAACTGTACATCACTCAAAATGCTCGGGTGTGTGAAGAACATTTAAGCATATACAATTGGGACTTTCTTGCTGAATTTGTAACTGAATTCAACCCAGGGCATATTACTAAAATGCTTGACTTATTACGGAGGGATGTGAATAACACCAACATATTACCGCCTGCACAGTTTCTTGATGATATAATTGTTTATAATTGTTTATTGAAACAATGGCCCAATCAAGAGGCTAAGTGCGGATAAAAGCCCCGTTAAACTAAACTAATTGTTTATTGAAGATGTTGAAAATGAAGAAGTAGAATAAATGACTAAGTAAATACATTATTCTTTTATTTCTCTACCTAATACACATGTTCACCTATTCCGACTTGCTGGAGTGACTATTAAAAAAAAATTAACAGATCCAATGTAGTCAGTCAGGTTTACCGACACACCGTGGAAGAGATGCATAACCTACAGTAGTCATTCTGTAGTGTACCGACTTCATGGTCATAACGTAAACGGGGCTGCGGATTGTCGAAAGAGATGCCGCGGCCTCGGCACAAGGGCTAAGAAGGAACATGGGTGGTTTTTAGTCAGTAGAAGACACTCCCTTCCGCTCTGCCCAAGAGCGGGGGGGGGGGGGTTATTTGATGATTTTCCACCCACCATAAAAAAGGGTCCTAACAGGTGGCGTTCTGTAGTTTCTGCTCCCTCATGGCCAATTCACTTGTAAACAAACAACTGTCAAAGTGACAAGTGTTATAACCATTGACACAGGTAATGTTTTCAAAGGTGGCAAAGGAATCAATACCATACATCCAAATCATGGAGATAATTGGTTTAGTTTTATTCTAAAGCCATTTAATATTGTTTTAATATAACATAAAGGCGTGCAATATGCTTTAAAATAATATTTAACAGTTTTTTCTTAGTTGTTAAGTGCCAAAATAATTTATACGATTAAAAAAATATCTAGATTTAAAATATTTATTTATTAAATAATGGTGCTTTTAATATTTTTTTTGTTTTTGTAAGGCTATCCTGGATAATTTTCCCTACCAGAAAAACCACACATGATAGTTGTTCAAGCACAATTTATTTTAAGCCCATTTCATAACATGTCCTTTGAATTAGGATTCTAACAATACATATAACAATAAAATTACACTTAACACAGTCACAGTAGCCTAGTACCTACTTCAGAACGCGACTGTAGTGTATAACGTGCGCAACAGTATCCCCTCCACTGCGCTCAGCGCTCTTTTTACGTGGCGCGAGGTATAGTATATATTAAGTGGAACATTATTAGTGTGAGATCTCAAAATCTCTTTTATCTATTCTGTGCAAAACTTGGAAATAAATACATTATTATTACTAAAACAAATTTCAAATCCAAGATGGCCGCCACCATAAAACGACGAATTACGTCTGTTTTTACAACTCCCTGAATATGGGTAGCAAAAAAATGAAAGGGATTGATTTGTAGAATAATGTACACTATATTGAAAGGGAATGAGGAATATAAACTAGGTAACGAAATTAAAATAGTTTTATGGAGTCGTTTTTTTAGGGTTTTTTTTTTTATTTTATTTTAATTACTTGTTGTTCCTGACAAATTCAGCATCGGAATCATCCTCTGAGAAACTATCAACTAAATCAACGAATTCATTTAGGTACCTACCTAGATTGATTATAGTGTTATTTCAACATTTGAACATCCTGTACAGAAAATGAGCTTTAAATCCGTGCGCTTGCAAGGATGACTGCAGACCGAGTGAGGGCAAAATATATTTATAGTATAGCTTCCGTGTGTGGTAGCTTGCTATACTGTAATATATATCTCGATATATTAATATATATTATAGCTACGTCTGTGACGGCCTTTACCGCGGTACTCAGAGAGCTTTAATGATTACTTAGGACATCACACATTCACACCGTCACTTAGTAAAGGTTTTGACAGTTTTGTCATACAAAAACTGTCAAAACCTTTACTAAGTGACGGTTAATAGTTAGTACTAGAAACTTAGTAAGCTGTTGGCATAAATGTACAGTGCGATCAAATTATCTTGGCAGCTCTGAACATAGGCTTTGCGAAATTTTACGCATGTAAACTTGGGAATAAAACTGTTATTGCCAGATAAACCAATACTTAAACGATCAGAAAATATCTAATTTAAACAGTGAGAAATACAAATAAAATAAATATCATAACACTTTTATACATTCGTTGTAACAAAATGACCTGCACGAAGTTCGGAGCTGCCAAGATAATTTGATCGCACTGTACAAATGAGTTTCGCCAACAAAGTATAGTTTTTTTTTTTGGGGTAGCCGTCGATCAACTTTTAAAATGTACTTCTATGAAACATATTTCTATGCATAGGTAATGTATGGAAGTGCAGGTCATAAAACTGCAAATGTAAGTTTGTTTTATTTTTACATTAAAAATCATCGTAAGTTCACATAGGTACTTTGATGGGCAACTACGGCACCCTAGCCCTACATTGTGCGGGTCCGACATGCACTTGGCCGGTTTTTATAGATAAACCAATGATATTAGATAAACTAATTGATTTGTTGAGTCTATTATACAGAAAAGGTACACTCATACAATCGGTTAGCAAACGCATCTCTAGTTTGAGGCTTTGTACTACCCAGTTCCTTCCTTCTCTTGTCGGAAGGAACTGGGTCATAGGGTAGTATACTAGTATAGCGAACTGGTGTAGACGTGAACAATAAATAATTGCTATACTGTGAGTAGGGTAGGTACAGACCTACACTATGTGCCTTGTAGACATGCTTGTAGATGTAGAGCTGGTGTGTACAGGACATCTAAAAGGACGCCACCAAACCTTTGGAATTGACCTTTGAGGACGTTCTAGAGGGAGTACAGTTAAATTTGCCGCACCACCCCAGGATGTCATGCAATCGGTTAGGATTAGTTCAACTACTTAAGAAGTACTTATTTTTATGATTGACCCCATTCAGTCTTTACACTAGATACAATGGAGCCTTGCAGCTTTGTTGGCATCACAAAATATCGAACATGTAATCCTAGCACGGTTAGATATAGCTGTATCGCCGTGTTCGTGTTTAGTTACCATGTTATGGGGAACCACACTATTATCATCAACCGGGAGGGAGTCCAACCTTCGAGCTGCTTTTGCATTGCATGTTACCTACATTGTTTATATTTTTGTTGATCCGCTAGTCAACACACCCGCTAGGAGGTGTGCACTGTGCGCCAGGCGGTGAGCGGTGTGCGGTGGCGGCCGAACGCGGTTACGCGGGTGACTTCAAGCGGCAGCGCGCAAGCGCGGAGTTATCGACCGCGTGACGCCGCGCCGCTCTCGGCGCCCGCTAATGTATGCGATAACAATTAGTTAGCAGCACCACGCTGCCGCCAGCCGCCAGCAGTGACCGCACCAGCCTGCAAGCTACATGCACGGCGGGGATGCGGACATCTGCACGCTCGTGTTACGTATTCGTAAAGACGACATTCGGAAGAGTGTTCAAGAAAACGAAGTGTTCTGTGTTTAGTGAGCGGTGAGAGCGTGTTGATCTGTTTGGAGCGGTGCTGTGTCGCTCAGTCGGTGAGGGTCTCCGTGATGCGGCTGCGGGCGTGGTCGTGGTGGGCGGCGCTGCTGCTGGGAGCCGTGCGCGCGCGCGAACTGGACCCTGGGGCGTGCGCGCCGCGGTTCGACGTGCAGCGCGACAAGATCATCCGCACGGAGGAGTCGCGCGACATGGGCGCGCGCTACCTGTCGGAGCTGGACGTGGGCGCGCGCGCCGAGTGCCTGCGCCTCTGCTGCGAGACTGACGCCTGCGACGTCTTCGTCTACGAGGAGAAGGTAACCGACAGCCGCCACCACTATCACGCCTTACCTACATGCAAATGTAAACAAACCAAGTAGAAAAACTAGAATTGTTGTTTGTTCAATACTTAGCGTGCATTCGAAAACCAGTCGAAAATAACATACCTACCTACATTGTGGCTTCTGAATTTTGCGGGGTTCGAAAGTACAACTACGTCCATCTGAATGGAATCAGTTTTTTTGTTGTTCCCATTGTTGTCTCCAAACCGCGCTACTACATTTTCAGCACTAGGTACTGAATTAAGGCTCACCTTAACGCGAGCGAACAATAAGTACTAATATTCTGTGACAACCAGTACATAACTCGCTCTAGGCCCTCTGAGAACGGTTCCTTAGAGAGCGGGGCTGTTGACATCCAAATAACGAACATTCCATGTCCACGAAGTTGTTGTGACATCAACTTCTATCTAACGGCAGAACCACTAGGCGACATGCACTAAAACATGCTTATGCTTAGACAGTCATAAACTATGTCGCAGGATGAATTCAAAGGACCGGATCTAACCGGAGCTATCTGGATTATTTCGCAACCAACGTGTGTATGACAAGTGGGGATAGTGCGTATCTTTTTAATGTCAGTGGCTATCATAAGTTTCCATAGATTAACTGTAAATTGGTTAAGGTTTGGTACATTTTTTTCTTAAAAACTTACCATTTGACAGTTATTTGATAGACACTATATTTTGATACGCAATAGCCCTGCAGGGCCCCGAGTCTGCTATTCAATAGTGTCAGAATGGTATATCATTGATCTCATAATTGTTGATTTTGACAACACCAAACTTGTCAAAATCAACAATTATGAGATCAATGATTAGACCATTCTGACACTATTGAATAGCAGACTCCGGGCCCAGATAGGTACATATAGGTACTTACTTATTGTATGAAAGTGGCAGAGGCGAAAGCACAGATTACAAGCAAAGCCTGTGTGAGGATCGCAGTGGGTGGCGTTCTGTGGCTGGATGCTTGCAAATCAGAAAAGTCAATAGTCCTGATGGCTCTAATAACGCCTGTTAACCCCTCAGTGCATCCGTCGGTACATGAATCTGTCTGTCTGTTTATCTCTGTCACTCTAAGATAAGCTGGATTTTGCAATCTAAGTATGGTAATGAGGGTAACATTTACATTTATTTTGGTGATTGGTATCGGTTGTTGGTATTTTTCTTGACTAGCACTTATATGGGCATAGGTTTATCAAACTGAACTATACGGGTGGAGCTGATATCCTATGTGTATTGTGTATTCAGATACTGTTCGGTGTGTTCGGGTACTGTACTGTTCGGTGTTCGGGACCAATGAAAGAACCGTCTTGTTTAAAGTATAAACCTTTAATGCCCCACTTACATACTAAGTTACATTTATATAGGGAGGTTGTCTTACACACACTACACCTCCCTCGTTATTTAAAAAAAAACAGATAAAAAAAATGTTTGACATAATATTGTGTATTAATTAGAAGGCTAGACATAGCCAATTCTATAGTAGTATAGTGCGCTTATAAGATAAACAACTTATGGCTATTACTTACATATTAATTTGGCTTAATATATAATTTTGTACGGTTTTTATGTAAAATGTCTTCTTTTCCATTTTTCAATATTTTTACATTTGGTGATAAATCTTGTAAAACTTTATACGGACCTGTATATACTGGATTAGTTAGTTTATTACCAGTCTCATTCTTAACTAATACCAGATCATCCTTTTTATAAGTTATTGGATTTACATATTTATCAAAATTACATTTCCTTAGTTCTTTACTTTTAATTAAATTTTGTCTCGCATCACACTGAGATTTTTGTAAACGGTATTTTAGTTCCAATGGATAACTATCTGTATTGTATAATGGTTCTACATAGTTTGTATTCAAATTACTTGGTAAATTACATTTTTTCCCGAATACAAGTTCAAAAGGGCTATATTTTGTTTCACTGTGTACGGTTGTGTTATAGGAAAAACACCAGTATTGCAACCAATTACTCCAATATCTAGAATTATTATCAGTTTGTATTCTTAAAAATGTATTTAGTGATTTATGGGTGTTTTCTAAGGATCCTAATGATTCATGGTGATAAGCTGTTGACGAAATATGCTTAATCTCTAATAATTTGCATACTTCGGTCATTGTACTCGATATAAACTCTGTTCCCCTATCACTTCCTATTTCGCGTGGAATCCCATACCTAAGAATAAAATTTTCAACAAATGCTCTAGCTACACTACAACTATCTTTAGTTTCTAATGGATAAGCCTCCACATATTTACTCAGTTCGCACTGTATAGTTAATATGTATGAAAAATTATGATAATCTTTTTCTAATGGGCCTACAATATCTAAATATACCTTATCAAAAGCACTTTGTGCCGTAGATGTAATCTCCATAGGCTGTTTAGTTGGCAAAGAGTGCTTCTGCTTCTGACAGCAATCACATCTCATAACAAACTTCTTAACATCCTCGCACATATTTGGCCAATAGAAGTAACGCTTAATATTATTTAGCATGCGCCTAACGCCTGCATGTCCACTAGTGGGCAATAAATGAAAATCATTTAATATGACTCTCCTGTCGTCAACTTCATCTATTCTAGTTACTCCTTTAATAACACAAAGTCGTGGTCCGGACCACTTTGAATTATTTTTTATCTCATTGGTTAACCATTCTATTAATTGTATATTATTTTTATCTTTCATAATATATACTTCTTGAATATTCATTTTATTATAAAAAGATTGTATATCTCTCACGAACGCGGCTCGCGCAGTACATGATCGAGTATCAATATCAGTGTAAATTATGCACCTTGAAGGTAAATATAAGAATGTGTCGTATTGTACACATGTCTCATCACTATTTTTATTGTTAAAAGTCCCGTATTTCATTTCTACTCCTGCGTTCGGTTTTTTAAGCATTTCTACGACATTCGGGTGATCAGCCTTGCAATCTGTAGAATTGTTAGCAACCGAATCAGGGTCTCTAGGCACATCATCTTGCATTCTCTTCATTCGCCTAGTCATAACCGTTATTGAATGTCTATTCATCTCTTTCAACTCATCCGATGTCAAAACTATGCGAGATAATGCATCTGCAGCCACATTATTCGCCCCTTTCACATACTCAATCTTAAAGTCATATTCCTCTAAACTTAACCTAAATTTTATTAACCTTGTACTTGGACTCTTGATTTTAAATAAATATACTAATGGTCTGTGATCTGTTTTTATAGTAAATGTTTTACCATATAAATAAGGTCGAAAATAACGCACTGACCACACTATGGCCAACAACTCTTTTTCTATCGTTGGATAATTAACTTCTGCTTTATTTAATGTGCGACTTGCATACGCTATTGGTAAATCATTTTTATTACATAAGATAGAACCAATTGCGACGCCAGACGCGTCCGTATGTAAAATAAATTCATTGTCCTTAGAAAAATCAGGGTATTGCAATATTGGTGGAGACATGAGAGATTGTTTTAGATGTATAAATGAGCTCTCACATTCTTCGGTCCATTTAAATTGAACGCCTTTACGACACAATAAATTTAATGGGATAGTAATTTCGGCAAAATAAGGAATAAATTTTCGATAATAGTTAGCAAATGTTACAATATAATATATTATATTGTAATTTATATTGTATTTGAAGTGTAAATCCTCATTTGTAATGTGTAATACTGGACATGACTATAAATAATAAATCAATTGATAATTTGAATAATTGAATATAAGACATTTTTTTAATGACTTTGACTGACTGATATTTAATGTATGCGTAAAGTTTAAAAATCATTAATGTAATAATAATAATTGTAATATGTACTCAAGATATTTGCACGCCATGAGAAATGGCAGACATGTCGTGACCCATTTTTATTTGTTATCTTGCATGCATGTATTAGTTTTAATTCTGTATGTAAACACATGTTTAAGCAAATAAAATTTCTTATTCTTATTCTTATTCTTATTCTTAATGCTACAAATCTTTTGATTTCATCACTATTAGATGGCCTAGGATAATTTTGAATAGCTTTGGTTTTCTGCGGGTCTGGGCTAACGCCTTTATCTGAAACCACATGTCCTAAATACAACAATTCCTTTTTCAAAAAATTGCATTTAAGCGGGTTAACTTTAAGGTTAACTTTTCGCAATCTTTCCAAAATATCTATTAAATTCTTATTATGTTGATTAATATTACGGCCGAAACAAACAAGATCGTCTAAATAAATAAGACACTTGTCATAATTTAATCCGGACATGGCTACTGTCATAGCGCGGCTAAACGCACTTGGACTAATTTTTAAACCCATTGGCAATCTTTTTAATTGATATTGCTTATTTGTGGTAAAAGCAGTTTCGACTTTCCGGACAAAGTTCTAATTGATAGTATGACTGTGTCAAATCCAGATGACTGAAATACACAGAACCAGACAGAGAATCTAATATGTCGTTTATATTAGGCAATGGAAATTTGTCGTCCTTCACTACTTCATTCAGCTTTCTATAGTCTATCACAACGCGCCATTTCTTCTCGTCCGAATTATCATTCTTTTTTTGGTACAAGAAGTATTGGGCTAGACCATTCACTCTGGCATTCTTCTATGATATCTTCTTCCAACATCTTTCCAATTTGCCTATCCATTTCTGGTTTTAGCGATTTTGGTATCCTATACGGTTTAGTATAAACTGGTACAGCATTGTCTTTCAGTTGTATAGTTTGTTGATAAATATTAGTTACCCCTAACTTATCTTCATCCATATAAAAAACATCTGAATACTTCGCGCAAATATTCTCAATAGATACTCTCTCTTCCGTATTTAAGTGATCCAAACGCAAAAGCCTAAATAACTTTTTCACTCTATCTGCGTTAACTACATTTGTTTCGAAATTACAAATATTATAATTACTTAAATAATCTATGCGTGGTGTAAAATAACTCAGTTGTACAGAATTGTCCCTGGTATTTAAAATCTTTAAAGGTATTTCTCCTGACTTCGGAGAAACGATCGCACCTGCTAAATAAATTCCATCACAAAGTTCTTGCGGGAATATGACACAATCTCGATCTATATTTGTGTCAACGTAATGTACCGATTCACACCGTGGTGGTACTACCATATAGTTATTAGTACCAAGTTTTCCCATTCTTAAATCTAGTATAATAGTTCTTATAGTTGTTTGAATGGACAAAGTATTTAATTCGTAGTTCAATATGCAATTATATTTAGTTAAAAAGTCCTGACCTAAGATTCCATCTGTACGACATGGTAAATTTTTAAATACGTAAAACTTATGAGTCAATTCGGTATTGTTTACTTGTAAGTTCAAATAAACATACCCATCAGAATAAATATTCCCACCAATACCTTTGACACAAATTCTCTCTACATGAAATGTAATGTCTTGCGAAACTAATTTCTCGTACTTCACGGCGGACAATGATGCACCTGTGTCAACTAACCAATTCTGAGTAACGCCGAATAAACTCATGGGAACCGAATTTATGCTGTCACATATCGTATTTGATTTGTTATGCACGAAAAAAACTATGCACTGATTCTACTTTTTCCGAATTTTTCTGTTGGTTTTCCCGAGAATTTTCCGATGTCGTTGGTTGAGCCATATTCATTTGGTTATTACTATTTCTATTATTTTGGAACTTATTTCCTCGAGAATAATACGTAGTTTGGTATCCGCGGTTACCACGATTATAGTAATTGGACTTACCTCTGTTATTCATAAGGTAGTTACCAAAGTTATTTTCCGTACGTGCTCCTCTTCCACGTATCGGCTGCGCCATAGGCCTCCTCATATAATGATATCTTCTCTGATGACCATATCCACGATTTTGAAAGTTATTAAACTTACCTCTAGTGTGCCCGAAATTCATAATTGAGCTTTCAGGTTGCGACGATAGCTCCTCATCCATTGCTCCCCTGATAGCATCTTTCAGCGTGCTATAATTGCGTGCCGCTACAATAGTACTAACACGACTATTTCTCAGGCCGTCCGAAAATCTTTTAATCGCATTTTTCTCGTTTATTGATTTTAAAATTTCGTACTTCTGAGAATCCCCGTCGGCCTGTGAAATGGTCAAGTCAACAAACATAGTCTCGATATCCTTACCGAAATCTTCTATAGTTTTTCCACCTTGCTTTGCTCGCTGTAATTGACTTTGGATTGCTGTATCGGACTTTTTCGACAGTAGGAAACATTTCATATCCCTTATTAATTCTGCAATTGAAAGATAGTTTTGAGACATTCGCAATTTTGCGTTTTCCGACAATCTTGATTTTAATATAAAACTAATTAAGGATGTTTTATCTGTGTCGTTTAACATAGCTTCATACATCTCTACGTTGGCTATCAATTGTTTGGTAACATTTTCGTCACCAGTCATAACAGGCAGCAATGAAATTGCCGTTTTTAAATCAAATTTTTCCATGTTGGAGTTGATGTTTTCCGATTCCACAACAGAGCAAAGTGATTTTACTTTAAGGAAAGTAGATTTTATGTTTGCATATGTGTCTTCTAAAAGTTTAAAATCCGATAATTTAATTTCTCCTCTCAATACCTTATCCTCTATGTGCGTGCAAATAACATTAAACTTATCATACAAGTCGTTAGCTTGTTTATATTTAGCACTTAAATCTTGTACCGATCTCCTGGCTGGTCCCAACTTCGTGAGATAATCTTTTATATATTTGAGCTTTGTTAAAATTTCAGTTAGCTCATCAGCCATAACACTTTTTATAACATACCAGGAGATAGTTACTTACCTACATATTCTTATACAAAAATATTAGTTTATAAAATAAAAATAAAAGCTTTGCATGTGCTTTAACATCTAAGAACAATAGGTCTACAAGATAGTAATATTAAAATCTAATTAAAAGTTGAAATCCTTACAAGTCCTGGTAAATTATGGAGAGGTCACACCGAACATTTATCGCACTATCGCACTAGCACATTGAGGCAATAATACGCGCACTTGACATCACTTCACGCACTCACTTTCCTGTAGGCTCTGCACCCACTGAACGCTCAGCAGCACTCGGCGGTGATGTCCTGCGTCTCGAAGAAGATCGGAAGCTCCGGAACGTAGCGTGGAACACTTCTTGCCTTATCCACTGTTTATGGCATTTCTCGTAAAATTTGTATGCCATGTATAGGAACACAATCAGTCCCATAACAGCCAAAATGGTCATAATCAGACTATTTACTCCCAGATGCCAGCCAAGGTTTTGCTGCGCATTGCCATTATTGGAGCCAGCTGCGTTTTGGTTTAGAAAAAACCTCCTCCTTATTTTGGGTTGACTGACACATTTTTAATTAAAACTCGTCCGTTTCTTTGTAGTCGGTTAGTTGAAGTACTGAGTTGAACACACATTGTCTCACTTATTTTAAAATTCTGAGTAATTCGCGGTAGGTGGTCGCGGTTGATCCAGCGCCAGTTACAGGCAGGGTCGCCATGTACTGTTCGGTGTTCGGGACCAATGAAAGAACCGTCTTGTTTAAAGTATAAACCTTTAATGCCCCACTTACATACTAAGTTACATTTATATAGGGAGGTTGTCTTACACACACTACATATAACAAGATTCCTAGCCAAATTCAAGAACTCCCAATGGCCCGCTTCAGAAGGACCTTACACAGATGGTTAATATTGACAATCCGTTCTACGATATAAAAGAGTTTCTTGAGTTTTTTAAATAATATTATTTTACCTAATCTAAAAATCAATTGCGTGAATTCAATTACACCAATTCAATTAATATCAATTCTATCAATCTGTATGTCATTAATATACACTCCTTTGCAAAAAAAACGGGCACCTTAGGAAATTTACGTTCTAAGGTCGATTTGAGTTAATTCAATGAAATTTAATTGTTTGACGTAGTCTGTATACTAATAATCGTGTAAATTAATACGCGTGAAGTGAACTGTGGCAATTAAAAAAAAAATCTATGAATTCTTTAAAACCGATGTACACACGGCTACACATCAAGCTATACAAAACCAGTATAATCTGATCGTTCATTGTGCGAAAAGATCTAGTAAAGTGAGGCCAAGATTAACTGGTTTTGTATAGCTTGATGTGTAGCCGTGTGTACACGGCCAAACAATAAGAAGTGGTCGGCAATAAAGACAAGAAGATTTTTTTACTTTGTTTAATTAAATAAAGTTACAAATATAATAACCTAATAACGGAGTGTGACCTCCTCTTGCCAAAATCACAGCTTGAATCCTTCTGGGCATGCTTTCCACGATGTTTTTAATGACGTTTTGAGGAATACGTTCCCACTCTTCTGCAATGACTCTTTTTAGCTCCCTGATGTTTTGTGGAGCATGTTGCACTGATCTTACCCGTCTCTTTAGAACATCCCAGACATGCTCAATTGGATTGAGGTCAGGACTTCGAGCTGGCCAATCTAAACGACGGATCCCAACTTCTTGCATGTACGCTTCCACGTCGCCAGAACGGTGCGGGCGAGCATTGTCGTCCATAAAAATGGAATCTTCCCCAAGTGCAGTCAATGCGGGTTGTGCATATGGAATTAGGACTTCCATTATGTACCGGTGTGCATTTAATGTTCCATTTTCTATGAGAACTAACTCCGTACGCCCCGTCGAATTAATTGCTGCCCAAAACATAACGGAGCCTCCGCCATAAGGAGTGATTTCTTCGAAACACACTTCCGCATAGCGTTCCCGTGGTCTTCGTAGCACTCGCCGGCGTCGGTCCTCTCCACACAAAGAGATTCTAGCTTCATCAGAAAACAATACTTTATTCCAGTCCTCCAGAGTCCATGAAGCACAGTTTCGAGCAAATTGAAGTCGAGCAACACGGTGCTCACGGAGTAATTTAGGTCCCCGAGCCGGGCGGTAACTCCTGATATTGGCAGCCAAAAGCCTCCTCCTGACGGTCCACAAGCTAACTTCTACTCCTCTTACTTCTTCAAGGCTCTTCTTCAGGTCCACACTTGACGCCTTACGATTCCGCAAGGCCTGACTCACCAAAAAGCGGTCATCTCTTGGTTCTGTGCGTCGTTTTCTTCCCGAACCGGGTCTTCTTTTGACCGAACCGGTCTCTTGATACCGTTGCCAAGTCCTCTGGACAGTTGAACGACTCACATTTAGCCGCTGAGACACGTAAGTTTGCGAACAACCTTCTTCAAGTAGGGCTATAATTTTACCGGCCCTTATCGCTTTATCACTCATGTCAAAAAGTGGTATTTAATGTAAAAGGAAAGATAAAATTGTTTAATTTGCAGAAAATATCCAAAAAGTTTTAAAATTTTAGTAATCAGTAATAAAATCGTTTCAGCAATTCGCGCCATTAGTAAAGCAATTTTACAATAATCTACAATAATCATTATTTTCCTTTTGTTAATTTCAAAATTTAAATTTGGAACGTACAGAATCATGCCAGGATTCTTCAAATAACATGCCAATACATCGTCAAATTAATAAAACCTCTTACTTGTCCTTCTTCATTGAAGTAGAGAAAAAAATATGAAGTGCCCGTTTTTTTTGCAAAAGAGTTTAATAGGTCTTTACCTATGTAATTGGAGATTCTATAACCGGCATTTTCAGATTTAATTATTCGAAAGACGTGTTATTTTTTCAAATTCAGTCATTTGTTTTTTGATAGTTTTTTGTTTTTGTGACATTGTGGTAGTTTTTGGCGCCATGGATAAACTGCTAATTTAATTCGTACAATTTTCGAATATGAGTTCTTATGTGAAATACCGCTGCGCAAACAACACGAAACACGGGCTTAACACTGCTTGCATAAACACGGTCCATTACTGGTTCAATCGTTTTCAATCTGGAAATGAGTCGAAGAACGAGCCTCGCGGTTGGCGGGTAAACATTGTCGACAACGACGAATTGAAGGCGATAGTGGAAGCAGATCAAACTCAATCTAAGGCTGAGCTTACTGCAGGCCTTGGAGTTAGTTTCAAAACACTATTGAGGCACTTGCGTCAAATTGGAAAGATAAAAAATCTAGATAAGTGCGTGCCACGCGAACTAAGCGACCCACAGCGAGATTTACGCGTCGAAGCATGCATAGCACTACTGACTGAATCGGCATAGAAACGATGAAATTCTTAATCAAATTGTTACCTGCGATGAAAAGTGGATCCTGTACGACAACCGTAAGCGTTCATCTCAGTGGGTGGACCCGGGTACATCACCTAATCAGTGCACTACAAAAAAGATTACTCATAGGAAGATGATGGTGACTGTCTGGTGGACCAGTGCCGGACTTGTACACCACAGCTTCTTACCGAATGGCACAACAGTGACGGCAGATGTCTATTGCCAAGAATTGCAAACAATGATGGAGAAGCTCGCAATTCAACAACCAAGACTAGTCAATCGTTCTTCCCCATTGCTTCTCCACGACAACGCGCGAGCTCACAATTCACGAAAGACCATCGCAAAGCTACAAGAGTTACAGCTGGAAGCTCTCCGTCACCCACCGTACTCACCGGACGTTGCCCCAACAGATTTCTATTGACAATTTTTTAAGTGGTAAAAAATTCGACTCCCGAGAGGCAAAACGCTTTCGCTGACTTCATCGCCTCCCGTCCGGCAGACTTCGACAGTAAAGGGATAAACAAACTGCCATCAAAATGGCAAAATTGTATAGATCATTTGGGCCAGTACTTTGATTAGCTGAAATAAAAAAATTACCAAATTTTTTTTTAAATTCTCATACAAATCTCCAATTTCATAGGTAAAGACCTAATATTATGATTGAGTATGTTGAGCTACTTGAACAACTATTTTAAGAACCTTTGTAACCAACCATATTTATTTGCAAATAAATCTTGACTTAGGAACAGTCCTCATATTGAAGCCTCTCAGTTTCGTCGCCTGATCGCCTCGGGCCTCGGCACCTTCGGCGATAGAATTAACTGTGGTATTTTATGCTCAGGGCCCAGGGAGCTGCTACCTCTTCAACTGCGGCCCCCCGGAGGACTTCCGCTGCAAGTTCACTGCTCACAGCAACTTCAGCAGCGGCGTGCTGGCCATCAGCCGGCGCCTCGCCGAGCTGCAGGACCAGGAGCGCCTAGCGCACCACGAGCAGGAGCTCGCCAACCTGAGGTCACTGTTCACTACCCATTGCACTAATGTACCTACACTACTCAGCAGCGGCGCGCTGGCCATTCATTAACTACAGGGCCAGCTTTCATACTTTATTATATAAGAACATAGAGATGTGTTGTATGTGCAGGAGTGGCGGCGCCAGCAGCAGCACGGCCGGTACCACGACAGTGAGCACGCCGCCTCCCCCGCCCCCGCCGCCGCGTCCCTCGCCGCCGCGTGACGATCGCCCCGCTAGCACGATACGTAAGTAACACAGCACGCCGACCTGCCGAGCTCAAGCCTATGTTATAGACTCTATCTATAGATAGGCTAAAAAAATTAATGAAGGATACAAAATTGTAACGGAACGTGAATCACGTCTGAGCTCATGCCATGGTGACGTCACCCTGACCGTTAGATCCACATTAGTACGTGGTAATCTGTGGTATCGTATCATGGTTGCCCCGGGCGACTGTTGTCGGCTGGCTGTGAGACGCTTAAAACAAATAATAATTTATTAAGCTCTATGCCGTGTTACGGACTTGCGGTACTATAATATAATACTAACACACTTGCGGAGAGCCAACGCAAGTTGTCGTGTCGCCGTCGTTGGCACCTATTCAATCACTCAGTACGATCTATGAGTCGAGTATGACCTACAACATGACAACTGTAACTCTATAGTACCCAGACATAGAGTTTCAAGCCAGCAGAAGCTGCGGAAGGCGTGGGGGTCGTGAGCGATATGAGCCCTCGCCTCTCAGCTGAGATGCAAAGTATTTCGAGTTCGCTCTGCTCGCCCACTTATGGTTTTCTGTATGCAAACTTACTCCTGCTTTAGGCTGCTTCATACGCAGAAACAAAAACAATCGCCCCCATTCGCGTCGCGAGACATCGCGCACGCTGCCCAATTATCACAGACATGCTGAACAAAGTTTGAGTAATAGCAATTCGCAAATGTTTACAGCTATAAGTTATAAAACGTGTGAGTAAGTGGATATTGAAAGAGCCAAATTCTGAATAATATTCTCTTTTGGCCTTTATAACTCTTTTAGCTTAGTAAAATTTGTATTAAGTTGACTATTTTTCTTAAAGCTTAGTAATAACTTCTATACCGCTTAAAACACAGATGTTGTTAAGCCTAAAGCATTACAGATGACTTTAATTTGAAAAAGAGTTCTTGGGACAGCATTTATCTGTATAATAGTATGTAGCTGAATAGGGTCCATATTGGCTCACCTAAAGTTCTTTATCCGAAATTGTTCTTCCTAACGATTTGTAATCCGAATGATCACTCTTCCTAAAATTTTTCATCCTAAAGTTTTCATTCATACTATTTGTAGTGCTACCGACGATCACCCTCATCATAAAATCATAACACACCACACGCTGCATTTACTTTGGTTTCGACCCGTAGATGTAGTTGGAAGCTCCAGTAAAGCTGAGAAGCAAAAGCACACTCTAAATAATAATATTATAATCGAGCGAGCGTGCGATCCAGTATCAGAAATGGGGGCAATCACTATCAGCCCCCAAGACGTTACTCGTGCAGTCCGTCCGTTGCCTAACTGGAAATCTCCAGGGCCGGACGGATTGCACAATTTCTGGATCAAGTGGATAACAAGGTCGCACGCTCGCTTGGCGACCCTTTTCCAGTCAGCCCTAGAGTCAGGGTCGCTGCCCGAATTCCTGACAACAGGTATAACCCACCTGCTCTATAAATCAGGTAGTACCGCGGAACCCAAAAATTATAGACCGATTACTTGTCTTCCGACAGTCTATAAAGTTCTTACATCCATTTTGAGAACCAAAATTAACAAACACATTGATGACAATTCTATCATGTCTACTTCTCAAAATGGATGTAGGAACGGGTCCCGTGGTACGAAAGAGCTACTCCTTATTGATATGGCCATTAGCCAGCAGGTTCGCCGTTCACGAAAGGATTTGTCGACATGCTGGATATACTATAAGAAGGCCTATGACTCGGTGCCACATACATGGCTCATGAGGGTGCTAGAGTTGTATAAAATTGATACAACCCTGCGCACCTTCCTGATGTCGTGTATGGGGCAATGGAGGACAGTTCTTCGCTATCCAGGGTGTCGACAAATCCAGAGGAATAGCGAGCCGATAAGGATAGAGCGAGGTATATTTCAGGGTGACAGTTTGAGTCCTCTTTGGTTCTGCTTAGCCTTGAATCCTCTTAGCACGCTGCTGGAGGATTCAGGTGTAGGCTATCGGTTGAAGAGAGATGGTCAGGTTATATCTCACCTCCTTTACATGGATGACCTCAAACTTTTTGCCCCCAACGATTTGCAACTGATGGAGCTACTGAAGGTTACTGAAGCTTTCAGTAGCGCCATCAGGATGGAATTCGGGGTGGAGAAGTGTGCGGTCATGCATGTAAAACGAGGGGGGATTGTGGAATCCGTGGGAACCCAGCTCACGGATTCCATAAATCTTAGATCCCTCTCAGCAACCGAAACCTATAAGTATTTGGGTATGTCGGAAGCGCTGGGCATCAACGTTACCGACATGAAGCAATCGTTGAGGGAGCGCTTCTTTGGCCGCCTGAGAAAGGTATTTAATAGTCTTTTATCAGGCGGAAATAAGGTGCGTGCCTTCAACGGTTGGGTCATGCCGGTTTTGATGTACTCTTTCGGCATACTCAAATGGACTCAAACAGAGCTAGACGCCCTGGATAGGCGGGTTCGTTCATTGTTGACGACATATCGAATACATCACTCACGTTCTTCGGTTATGAGGCTGTATATCCCGCGGAAGTGTGGGGGTCGAGGCTTTTTAAATGCTAAGACTCTCCACAATCGTGAGATATGCAGTCTCAGGGAATATTTCCTGGAAGCCGACGTGGGGATGCATCGAGATGTTGTCGCGGTGGACACGGGCCTCACCCCGCTCTCCTTGGCTAAAGAGAACTGGCGCAAACCTGTAGTGCTTGACACTAACGACCGCATAGAGGTATGGCAGAGCAAGGAGCTCCACGGACGCTTTTTCCGGGCCCTGCACGGGCCCGATGTAGATTTCTTGGCGTCCGTAGCCTGGCTACGTTCCGGGGAACTCTTCGGAGAAACCGAAGGTTTTGTCTGTGCAATTATGGACGAAGTTATGATGACGAATAACTACCGGAGATTTATTGTGAAGGACGGTACGGTTGACATATGTCGGGCATGCCACCGTCCGGGCGAATCAATCCGTCACATTATTTCCGGGTGTCTTCGTCTGGCTAACGGAGAATACTTGCATAGACACAACCTTATAGCCAGGATTATCCATCAGCAACTTGCTCTGAAATACAACCTTGTGGAATCGGAGGTGCCGTACTACAGGTATGTGCCCGACCCAGTTCTCGAAAATGGCAGTATCACATTGTACTGGGATCAATCCATCATCACTGACAGGACTATTGTAGCCAATAAGCCTGATATAGTGGTGGTGGATCGATCAGAGCGGCGCGCAATGATTGTTGACATAACGGTTCCGCATGACGAGAACCTCGTGAAAGCTGAGAAAGATAAACAAATCAAGTATCTTGACTTAGCTCGCGAGGTTGTCGACATGTGGGATGTGAACTCAGCAATCATTGTGCCGATAGTCGTTACAGCCAATGGCTTAATTGCCAAGAGCCTCGAACAACATCTAAGGAGGCTCTCGTTAGGCAGCTGGATCAAGGGCTTGATACAGAGAGCGGTACTCCTGGATACGGCTCGTATTGTTAGGAGGTTCCTTTCTCTGGAGCCCTGACCGCCGGTAGCTTGGACCCTGTTCCCGATACCGGTGGGCTACAATTTTTTATATTTTTAAATGTTTTTTTTTTTTGTTTTTATGAGAAATATTTAAAAATGTAATAAGTTTGTGTAAAGCTAAATAAAGGAAATAATAATAATAATAATATTCCACAACTATCACACAACGCCATCTAGTCCCAAGCTAAGCAGAGCTTGTGTTATGGGTACTAGACAATTGATAAACATACTTATATATTTCTAAATACATACATATTATAGATAAATTACACCCAGACACAGAACAAATGATCGTGCTCATCACACAAACATTTGTCCTATATATGATGATGTGTGTGTATGTATGTGTGTATCTTCATCTGTTCCCTCATAGCTTCTAATCTACTTATCGGAACTCGACATATGAGGTATCGTTAGAACCGTCTTAATTTTCCGCTGAACAAAGGCTACGTGACATCTCACAAAAAGCGATTTGGCGCTCTCTAGCGGACAAAAAGTAAGGCTTAAAAAATAAAAATGGAGATAAATACGCCGTGTTTGGTATCATTTGAAAGGGCCTCACTTGTACATTTCCAAAATATTGCTCAAATTTAAAATCACGCCCTCTAGCGGACAAAAAGTCAAGAGTAAAAAAAAATATTTAACACCAAAATTGTTTAAATAAAAAAAAGTAAAAAACTAAAACCCGACTACGACAAAAAAAACGACGCTGAAAAAGTATGAAACAAGATTTTCAGGATATAACAAAAAGAAAAGCCGTAGTCACACGTTATAGGTACCAACCTAAACACTTTAATACCGTGTGACTACGGCTTTTCTTTTTGTTATATCCTGAAAATCTTGTTTCATACTTTTTCAGCGTCGTTTTTTTTGTCGTAGTCGGGTTTTAGTTTTGTCTTGAAATAAAATAAATGAATGAAATTCAGGTCAGAGTGTCGTCTTGGGGGCACTTAGGCACTATGAAAAAAATACTTAGAAAAATTTCGCGACCAATTTCGAGGTAGCGCTCGCCGGCCGCTGCCGCGGCACCGCTCGCTTCGCTCGCTCGGCTCGCGCGTAGTTGGTCACAGTTCTAACCTAACCTAACCTATGGATATCTTTGCATAGTATATAAGGTCCCATTAAAATAGGTGGTCAAATTTTAACACAGCGTTTAGTAAGCCTAACTAAAGACATCTAAACAAAAAAAAAACACTATATAAAGTGATTTTATTTTGACTTAAAATAATAAATTGCCAGCACTCTAGAACAAACTCATCCTATGAAAGTAGGTATTTTAATGTCTTTTTCTTATATTTTTTTTTACTGTTGTCCTTATTTTAGCGGTCTGAATGATTTCTAAAGTTTTGTCAACCTATTTTAATGGGACCTTTTTTAATACTGATTATTATGAATAAAAAGTAATATAAACAAAAAAAAGATATGACTTTGAATAATAGTGTAAAAGATGGTAAGTTTAGAAAATATAGGAAAACAAATAATAGTGTAATAGATGTTTATTGCTACTGACATTATGAAGTTGAATGCTTCGGAATTAAAACATTAGAGACAGAGAAGTTAGGAATTGCGATTGTTAGGATGAAAAATGTTAGGAAGAACATTTTCGGATTTCCAATTATCGGAGTTGAAATTTTAGGTGAACTTTGGCGCACCCAGCTGAATAAACGTAGTTATCTAATACTAATATACCAACTTTACTCAGCTTATTGCTTATGAAACCACTATATGCTGTAAAATAGTGAGTCTTCTGAATAATGTTGTAGTTAATTTCTGTTAAAAAGCTTGATTTTGAATAACCGCTTTTATTTTGTCTTCAAGTCACATAAGGTTCCATATTTTATCGATTATTCAGCTACTGTATAAAAATGTTTTCTGGGTTCTCTATAGAGCTTATTTCGGTATATTAGAAATAAAGTAATGGTTTATAGCTAACTAACACAGATAGAAGTTGAATGATGTATTCTTATTCCGCAATTACTTGTAAAAGTACTATTTTTAAACATGTTGTACAGGGTTTTTCTGGGTAGTAATTGAATTGGGACGTTTAAAACATTGTTAAGTCATAAGTAATTTATTTCAAACAATAATACATTGTGTAGAAATTTTGTAAAATAAACAGTATAAAAAAAAATCAAATAAAACATTACTTTTTTATTTTATTTTTATTTTATTCTCTTCGGGAAACTTACAGCTAATACAAACATTATACTTAAAAACTAGGAATTCGAAGGCCATTTACAAGTTTCCACAAATAAATACATGAAACAAAAAAGAAAAAAAAAACAACAAAAAGAAGGAAGAAGGAGGATTATGTTGTTTTCCTGTGTTGTCTAGTAATTGTGTGTACATAAATAGTAAAATAAATAAGGAAGTAATTACTAAATAGCTTAGCTAGCTAGCTTTATACAAAAAAAAAAAACAAAAAAAATAAAAACCATACAGATACAAAACACAGATAGGTACAGATACAACTACCTACCTACTCACTTATCCGTAAAAAATCTCTTCACTAACACATTCTTAAGCCTAGAGACACTGGTGTTGAAAATGTCCAAATCATGCTCTCCAGCTAGTTTGTTAAAGCCTCTGCTCACACGGATGAGAAAAGAATTCTGCCTGCACGCGGACTTGAAGTGAGGGACATGCAGCAAACTAGGTTTCCGAAACATTTTGCAGTGTGTAACCAATCCCAAACTACTTAACATCTCAGGGCAGTCTATAGTACCATTTGCGATCTTAAACAAATATACCATATCAGCAATGGATCTGCGCTCATACAGTGGCAAGATATGAAACCTCCTGCATCGTGCTTCATAATTGGGGGTATATTTACTAGTTCTGTACTGTAAGAAACGTAGGAAGCGATTTTGAATACCCTCAATTCTGTCAATATAAATATTATAAATAGGGTTCCACACCTGTGAGGCGTACTCTAAATGACTTCGAACAAAAGCACAATACAGGATTTTATATGTCTTAACGTTTTTAAAATCAGCTGATAATCTAAGTACAAAACCAAGTGCTTTAGATGCCTTACTAACAATGTTTTCAATATGTTCATCAAAAAGCAACTTGGAATCAAACGTGACACCCAGATCCCTAATAACGCTTATCCTGTGTATACTCGTATTATGTAACTTATACTGAAACGTAATTGCATGCGGCTTGCGTGTGTAGGTACTAACAAAACATTTGGCAACATTGAGTTCGAGTTTATTAGGGAGACAATAATTTTGAAGTCCACCTAAATCCCGCTGTAAATTAAAACAGTCGGAAAGTTCCGATAAAGGGCATAAAATGTTCATGTCATCAGCGTAAAGAATGATTTTGGTAAAAAGCAATGTCATTTATGAAAATAATGAAAAGTAAAGGACCCAAAATAACAATCCAAAAAATGTGTAAAATACAAAACAAAACATAAACAAACAAAACAACAAACAAACACACAACAACAAACATATTTAGTAACATAATCAAGTGTTATTCAGATATTTGTACTACCAGATCACTATTTCTCAAATAAAAGCATAATAATTAGAAGACTTGACTTTTTATTCAGAGTTATGTAACATTTGCAATACTTGAAGAGCTTTTATTCAGCTTATAATGAATCGCCATTAAAACTTATTTATAAGTAAACTATTGAATCATTATGTTTATCAAATGCCTCATTTTATAGAAATTAATTACAGCTAAAAATACAACTTACAATTTATTTAATGACTTTTTACCCGACTACGGCAAAGCCAAAGGAGGGTTATGATTTTGACTGGCTATGTATGTATGTATGTATGTTTGTATGTATGTATGTATGTGTGTATCTTCATCTGTTCCCTCATAGCTTCTAATCTACTTATCGGAACTCGACATATGAGGTATCGTTAGAACCGTCTTAATTTTCCGCTGAACATAGGCTACGTGACGTGTCACAAAAAGCGATTTGGCGTCCTCTAGCGGACAAAAAGTAAGGCTTAAAAATAAAAATGGAGATAAATACGCCGTGTTTGGTATCATTTAAAAGGGCCTCACTTGTACATTTCCAAAATATTGCTCAAATTTAAAATCACGCCCTCTAGCGGACAAAAAGTCAAGAGTAATAAAAATATTTAACACCAAAATTGTTTAAATAAAAAAAAGTAAAAAACTAAAACCCGACTACGACAAAAAAAAACGACGCTGAAAAAGTATGAAACAAGATTTTCTGGATAGAACAAAAAGAAAAGCCGTAGTCACACGGTATTAAAGTGTTTTGGTTGTTACCTAAAACGTGTAAGATAAGCATTAGCTGTGTTAACCTAAGTATTTTTGTCAACACAAAAGTCTTTAAATTTCTTATTATTTACTATCACTAAACTTGATTACCTAAGCGGCGCGTGAAAAATGTTGAGATAATTCATATACTTATGTTATTCACGATAAAACTACTTGCGCAGTAATATTTAACGTGTATCATGGTTATAATACATAATAACATTTACTTAACAATTCTCGTCGTTATTGATTTTATTCAATGCAACGAAATACGAAGTGTCAGAACAAAGACGCATTACAACTTGCAAGATTAAGCACCACTTTTTTTCTACTTTACAACATAACTATTAATTTTGTTTGAGAAGTATTACGCAAATGAACTTAATCCTGAATAATTTCTGAATATCAATATCCATATGCATTTGTCTGAATAAATATGAAATAACAGCTCTTTATATGAGATGTCAGCTTTTTCTCAGATGTTACTAAGCTATGTGGGCGATTACTAAGCTATTACCCAGACTTTAAATCGCTGTTATTCAGACTAAAGCATTTAAAACTGTGCCCAAATTGCTTGATTAACAGCTGAATAGACGTGTCAGACATTATCCAGACAATAGTTTCAGCTTATAGTTTCGCGGATCGCTATTACTCAAAATTTATTCAGCATGACTGTGTTACTTGGGTGGGTCATTGACCCCAGCGACGACCACCCGACCCTCCCAGCGGCACATCTCTTGACCAACTAGGTTACTTTGTCGGTGAACACTGTGATTGATCCTTTTTAGGGTTCCGTAGTCAACTAGGAACCCTTATAGTTTCGCCATGTCTGTCTGTCCGTCCGTCCGTCCGTCCTCGCTTAATCTCTGTGACCGTTAGCACTAGAAAGCTGAAATTTGGTACCAATATGTGTATCAATCACGCCGACAAAGTGGTAAAATAAAAATTGGAAAAAAATGTTTTATTAGGGTAGCCCCCCTACTTATATGTAAAGTGGGAAGTTATTTTTTTTTTTAATTTCAACCCTAACGTGTGATATATTGTTGGAAAGGTATTTAAAAATCAATAGGTGTTTACTAATATCATTTTTTGATAATGTCAATAATTTCGGAAATAATCGGTCCAAAAGTAGAAAACAATGTGTGTCCCCCCCTCTAACTTTTGAACCATAAGTTTAGAAAATATGAAAAAAATCTGAAAAGTAGAACTTTATAAGGACTTTCTAGGAAAATCAATTTGAACTTGGATAGAAACAACAGATGAAAACAGCAAAAAAAACCAATATAATTTGGTCCCTGAATCGTATGAGCGCCTATACAATCCAGAGGTCAAGTTTCATTGGCCCGTAGAAGAAATTGTATAAATTATAGCATACCGTTTTGGTACGGAACCCTTCATGTGCGAGTCCGACTCGCACTTGGCCAGTTTTTAATAAACATTGATGAATGTCCATCCTAAGAGCGGCCTTCATACAAGCTGGATACCAGAGTTTAAGCATGGTCTAAGCTTCAAACTAATTTATTATTGACATTGACACAATCGAGTGTCAGTTGTCCAAGGTGCAAAAAAGTACCCAGAAGCTGCCTGTACAAGTACCTACGGCTGTACGGTCAGCGGGTCAGTTGTCATGCTGAGGGAGTGAATAGGTTGCTGCCGCGCGCCTCCGCAAGTGTTAGTGCCGCAACACGCGATCGGTCACGACATAGAGCATATTTATACTTATTTGCTCTGACTACTATGGTCTCACAGACAGCCAGCCGACAACAGTCGCCTGGGGAACCATGACACGATACCACGTTAATAATGTTGATCTAACGGTCAGGGTGACGTGACGTCACCATGCCATGAGTTCAGACGTGATTCATGTTCCGTTATAATTATGTAGATCCTTCATTAATTTTTTTTGGGATGTTGAATTGGCTGAATTTGAGGTAATGTCATGATCAGGTTCAATCTATTATTCTATATAAATAAGATATAGTATATCTATATAAATAAAGAGAGAAGTGTCCGGCTCCTCAGCACGAACCGCTGGCACAGTGGCACGGGGTTATGAATTCATTACACTGGGCGACATGCCCATCTGCTACGCTACGGTCGGTGTCGGTGCTGTGCTACAGACGAAGTATATTAATGTGCTGAGTGTGCGGGTGTTGCAGCGTCGCGGTGCAGTCGCTACCAGTTCGCGTGCCGGCGCGGCGGCGAGTGCATCGCCGTGTACAACGCGTGCGACGGCGTGCCGCAGTGCGCCGACGGCTCCGACGAGGCGCCCGAGCTGGGCTGCCCCCCGCCCGCACCCCGCGCACCCCCACCCCCGCCCTCCACCACACCCGCGCTACTCAAGCCGCTGCAGGTTTGTGTCCGACACCAGTACACACGACACATAGTTGATAATGTCCCAGGCTGTGCTTACAGTGCGAGCTGGTTGTGCAGGAGAGCGCGGAGGCGCCGGGCGACGCCGCGCCGGACCGCTGGCCGCATCGCCTCACGCAGGCGCAGCCGCAGCACCGGTACAGCGGTACGTACCCACTGCCGCCACCTTGCGGCAATTATAGAGATAAGATATTATGACAGGATCGCTACCTGTTGGTATACCTACAGCATAACGGCTATGGTAAAGTAAGGTTAAGTCATACAAATAACAATGTCGGCAGAGGGTCCTGCGAGCTCGCACATCTTCAGCCACAAGGGTGGGCTGCTGCAAGAGCCGGAAGGCGGCGCGCAGTTCCCGCCCTTCGAGCCGCCTTGGCCGCGCCGCGCCTGGCCGCCGCCGCAGTCCAACGGCAACGGTAATACATCTGTTCCCGAGAGTGTGAGCCAAGAGCTGGTGGTGACGCGGTAGTGACGTGTGTGTGTGTGTGTGTGCAGGTATGGAGGGCGTGTCGGCGGAGCGCGGCTGGGGCGGAGCCTACTGGCCCGAGCCCGACCCGCGCCGCGCCTGGCCCGTGCCGCGCACCGAGCAGGTAACACACGGCCACGGTGCCATCAATCCTCTCACTCCCGGAATGCAAAGCAAACTTATATAGAGTCACAAACCCATGGCATATTTCGTCACCGTTCCAATATGATTGTAGCAACTAACAGTTAATAGTGCGGTTGGGTAGTAAATTTAGATGAGAAACCTCTACCTACCTACATGCGCGCATAGGCAGTAAAACCGACTTGCATGCCGTGACGGAAATGCCAGGACGCTATCATGGCCTAATGTCCCGTCAATGCCACAAAAGGGTTTTGCGAATTATATAAATAAAACAAATAATAATAATATTATAAAGAAGTTAGGAATTTGGACAACAATCAACGTATCAAATCAAATTAGTTTATTGCCAACATTTTGTACTTACAGGGGCCAAATCAAATTAGTTTATTGCCAACATTTTGTACAGGGGCTGTAATTTTCAAAACATGCACCCTGTAAGGAGACAACCAGTTTTATATAGGAAGATTTCTTGTTCAAAAAATTCATTACTTACTGAAATAACTGCTGATATTCCGTTAGGAAATTCCGGTTTATATCCCGCCGAAGACGATGCCGGAGATCCCAGTGGTGTACTCGAGCCAACAGCAGACGCTGCGGGACAGCCCTAAGAAGGGCTTCGAGCTGATGAAGAAGGAGCCGTCAGAGGCGCCCGCCCCCGCCCCCGAGCGCGCCCCCGGCCCCGCCCCCGGCCCCGCCCCGCCCGAGCGCGCCTCCCCTCCCGCCGCCCCCGCCAGGGACAAGGTACCCCACAGTGTTCACTGAAACCTGATACCTGACTCCCCCTTCATCTAAGTACTTCGCTACCACAACTTCATCATCACAACTCTTCTTCATCCTCGCTTCTTGTAGGTTATGACGAATCAAATCATATCATAATTTGCAGAGTGTTCCGGCGAGCAAGACAGCGGAGAGCGGCGACAAGAAGACGGCGTCGGCGGCCGCGCACGTGCACTACCCGGCCGAGCACGACGCGCACGACGAGCACGACGCGCACGACGAGCACGACGGGCTCAGCGAGCACCCGCCCGCCGCTATGATGTTGCTCGTGCTCGGTACACTACTCACTGCTTCTGATGCTTACTGTGGTCAGGAGAAATAGCGCACTTTAGTTTCCACCCACACCATACCAAGGCGTGTGTTTGGCAAACAAATGAACGTGCACAGCTATGGTTAGCGTACCGCACGCACCAGTGGAAGTGTAAGTACACATAGGTCTCTCCCGCAGGTCTGTTCATGATGACGGCGATCATGGGCATGCTGACGTGCCGAGCGCGCGCGGCCATGCGGCGGCGGCGCGGGCGCAAGTCGCCGTTCGCGCACGACGCCGACTACCTCGTCAACGGGATGTACTTGTAGCGGCCGCAGCGCCGGCGCTCCGACTGCGTCACATCATCACTAGTTACATCTAGTCGTCACTACACTGCTGCATGGTTCTGTTTGGAGCGCGCTCATTGGCCGATGCGAACTCTTCTGGCAATGTGTCATTCGAGGGTGCCCCAAAACAAGCATGCAGCATTAGTAAATATATCAATCTGTGACTTACATATTTCTAAAAGAATGATTAGTAATATTATTTTTATGTACTTAAATATAATATATCGTATTGAAGCCTGTTTTTACTAAACTTTGCTGTGTGACAGTCGCATTAAATATCGAAAATTAAAATGCAATTAATTTATATTCCTCATAGTTATTTTGTTAAAATGGACTTTTATAAACTGCCAATGAAAACATGCCAGCCACGCCTCGGTCTCGCTCCCTATTACAACTGGCGACATGTGGTTATACTACTACTCGTATACCTACATAAGTTACACTTCTGCCCGACGCGCGACGCTTCGGGGATTATGTTATGAAAACATTGATCGTCAAATGTGATGATGTCCTTTCTTATGTACAGAAATAGGAAGTAATAACAATTATCTACAGAGCATTGTTGCCACGGCGTGATGATGAGCATTCTTTATAACATTCTGAAGTTATACGTTTATGGATCAAGTTGATGACGAGTGATTCCAAAAAAATAATCATATATCAAAGTCGTGTTCATGAACAGGCCCTAATTTTAATGAAACCATGTTTTAATTTGAGCCACAGTTAGTCAATAAACGTTATACTGTTGTTGTTGTTGTTTCTGTTGATAATATCCTTTTGAATGGTTTATTAATAAAAGGCAGAGTTTGATCAACACTTTAATAATCACAATAATAATTTTAAAGACAGTGCAGTACCGCGGCCTGGCCGCGTACTGTTCTCACGGACGTCACTCCACACAAACACGTACAGATCAAGTCACCGGGAGCCCTGCACTGTCGCCACTCCGGCACTCCGGCACTCCGGCACTCCGGCACTCCGGCACTCCGGCACTCGGGCTCCCAGCTCACATACACTAGAGCTATGGTCAGTAGTTTGCAGTGACCGCGTCGTGTGTACTTACTAAATCATTATAGGCTACAATCAATGTCACAATAATTATCTATTTTTTTTTACTTACGAATTAGGTACCTAATTAGTTTACTTGAACGCATTGATTGGATCACATATTATAGTTTAGGCACTGTTTCAGCGAATCATTATCTTTAATTTTATTAATATAAACTTTATTTATGGAATGGAATACAACACAACCTAGCTTTTAAACATAATATAGTATGTGTGTAATGTTACAACTAAATTAGCTGCATCCTGCATAATATAATGTTGGTGCAGTTCAGTGCTGCAGTGCCAGTGGCAGGCCACAGCTCGCAGCTGTGCCAGCACTGCCAGCACTGCCCGGTCTACCGGTCTACCGGAAGTCCTTAGGACGAATGACAAAACAAATGAGCACTTCACTCTAACAAATTCCTAAAACCATCATTTTACTAGCTGATAACATAATCATTTGATAATATTTAACACTGAGGAGAATAACATAATTTTATCACACAAACAGAATATTACCTATATAATATCAACGTCATGCTAACATAAATAGAATCATCAGATGACGTGGTTATATTTCCAAAATAATAAATGCTCGGACAAAATAACACGAAAACACTATGAGATTAGAAAGCGCCAAGGTAGCCCGCGATATTCATGCGATTTGTAGGTCAGTATATAAGGTTTTTGGTTGATTGAAATATAATTCGCGACCGTAACAAATTGTAAATTGAAAAAAAAAAACAATTAGAAAATATACCAAAATTTCGCGGCTTACCGTGGTGCTTCCCCTTGCAACCCGCCCCTGCTTCAAACGGCGCCCGCTGTGGCCTTCAAAACGAACCTATCTTTCAAACTGGAACCAACCAACCAACCATACACAAAACTTCATTGATGATCAATTGAGATTAGCGCGCCACGCGTACAAACACAGAGAACGATATATATCGTTCTCTGTGTTTGTACGTATAAGGAGAACTTCAAAGGATAAAATAAAGATAAAGGGCTGATAAAGATACTTCAAGTAAAAAACTAGCTGATGCCCGCGGTTGCAACCGCGCGGATGTCGGTTATCGCTACCGATGCCGGTTATCGCGACCAAAAGTAATATTTTCGCACCCCCTTTCAACCCCTTGAATAAAGTTTTTTTTTTTTTTTATTATTAAAAAGTAGCCTTTCAAAATATCTCCATACCAAATTTCATGCAAATTGGTTAAGTAGTTTAGGCGTGATTGAGTAACAGACAGACAGAGTTACTTTCGCATTTATAATATTAGTACGTAGGGATATAGAAGGCAACACGATGTTACAGACAAGTTGAACACATACCATGGAGATGAAGGAAGTATAGTCGCGGCGTGGAGCAGGCGTGGTGTCTCGTGCTAGTGTGCCAGCGACACCACGCACCACAACACTGGACACTCCCGGCGGCCTACCATACCATGACCTCTTATTGCAGGAATGTTTTAATCTTATTCCAGTGTGGAAAACAGATGGCGCTAGGCACCCTGTATAGCTCTGTCGCTTTCTCACACTGCAATGACAATTAAACAATACTTCTTTAAAACGTCACCCCAGTGATCCTCCCAAAACAAAGTGTCTCTAGAGAAGAGAATGTGCGGCGCGCTGCCCGCAGTGTAACCTACGCGCTACGGGGCAGGACCGCGAGCTGCCGGTGCGTCTCCTGCGGCGTGTGCGGCGCGCTGCCCGCAGTGTAACCTACGCGCTACGGGGCAGGACCGCGAGCTGCCGGTGCGTCTCCTGCGGCGTGTGCGGCGCGCTGCCCGCAGTGTAACCTACGCGCTACGGGGCAGGACCGCGAGCTGCCGGTGCGTCTCCTGCGGCGTGTGCGGCGCGCTGCCCGCAGTGTAACCTACGCGCTACGGGGCAGGACCGCGAGCTGCCGGTGCGTCTCCTGCGGCGTGTGCGGCGCGCTGCCCGCAGTGTAACCTACGCGCTACGGGGCAGGACCGCGAGCTGCCGGTGCGTCTCCTGCGGCGTGTGCGGCGCGCTGCCCGCAGTGTAACCTACGCGCTACGGGGCAGGACCGCGAGCTGCCGGTGCGTCTCCTGCGGCGTGTGCGGCGCGCTGCCCGCAGTGTAACCTACGCGCTACGGGGCAGGACCGCGAGCTGCCGGTGCGTCTCCTGCGGCGTGTCGGGGCCAGTCGGGGCCAGTCGGGGCCAGTCGGGGCCAGTCGTGGCTCAGCGAGCCGCGCGCCACTCACTGCGCGCTCCGTCCTCAACTCCCGACAGTGCACTGAGTAAGCCCTGTTATCGACAAGTGGTTTCACGAACAAACAGACCGAAATGAGAACAAATGATTGTCTTTCCGAGCCAGCAGCAGCGGTGCTCAATCTGATATGTACTTAAATTATTACTCTGTTATTTATTTATTAATTCATTTATATTTCACCAGTGTAAGTGAAGATTGGGACTAACTTTCACAAATTGTCCTCTTTGTCAACCAATATTAATATTGAAAGCAACTGGTTCTACCGACATCACTAGTGCGAGCTAGCCGGCGACCCGCGATATGTCTCGCGAGCTATCACTTCGATACAATCATTCATCTGATGCTATTATAATAATATAATATTATTAAGATGAACGTGTAACGTATATCGCATTACGTAAAGGAACATGTACCAAGGATTCTACCACAATTCGACCCGACAAGGCAACTAGACCCCGGCAACTCGAAAATGAAGTAGTTTGAGTTATCACAGGCTTCAATTGTATTAGAATTGTGTCAGTCAATTGTCGCGGGTCGAGCTGCCTTGGTACCGTGCCGGGACCGCTAAGGCCACGATTTGTCAACGTTAATTAGCACGTAAGTAGAATTGACGACTGAGTAACGTTTATTAATCTCAGCTTTAGTGATTATGCGCACGTATGAGTTACCTGCATACACAATAGTAAGTAAAGGCACTTGAACCGAGTCGTTCACTGGTATGTGACGTCACAGCGGGCGGCGGTGCGCCAGCTGGCAGTTCTCCACGTACAGGTCCTTCACCAGCAGGTCGGCCGCCGCCAGCCGCGCGTGCAGCCGGCGAGCTGCGGCCTCCGCCCGGGCCGTGCGCGCGCGCAGCTCCCGCACCTCGCCCGCCGCGCGCGGCGCCTCGGGCGCGACTGGCGGCTGCGGCGCGGCCTCCAGGCGCCGCTCCAGCGCGCGCACCCGCTCGGCCGCTCGCGCCAGCTCGGCCGCCCGCGCGCCCAGTTCGGCCTCCTTGTCGCTGCGGTAGCGCGCGAACTCGTCCTCCAGGTCGGTGAACTGCGCCTCGAGGCTGTGGCGCTCGTCGATGGTGGGCAGCGCGGGCGCGGGCGCGAACTGGCGCTCGTACTCGCCGATCTTGGCCACCAGCTCGGCCAGGCGCTCGTCGCCCAGGCGCTGCTCCTCGCTGTACATGTCGCGCTCCTCGTCCAGCTTGCCGCTCCAGTACTCCTCGCACTTGTCGTACTCCGCCTTCATCTGCTCCAGGCTGCTCTCGAGATCTCTGTAAATAAACACCTGGATATTGAATACGACACTACACACACACGGACGGGCCGAGCCACTCCTCACCGGGGCACCGCATACTCACTTGATGAGACCGGCCATTTTCCGTTTCTCTTCTTCGTGCCGCCGCTCGGCGTCGAGCAGCTCCCGGCGCAGGGTGTCGGCGTCGGGCGCGTCGGCCTGCGCGCCCGCGTCCACGAGCTCGGCGCGCGCGGCGGGCTCGGCGCAGATGAGCGCGTCGCTGAGCTCGCGCACGCGCTCCTGCACGCGCCGCACTGCGTCACCCGCGGAGGTGCACGATGCGCACGTCTGGCCTTCCGTCTCGTCGATATTTGGGATCGCGTGTACGTTATCGAAGATCTCCCGGAGCTTTGTTACAGCTTCCACGTGACCCAGGATCCGTTGGTCTATACTCACAGGCGACGAATCACATTCCTGTAAGGAAATGAATAAATTTTTGTTATTATTACCCACGACGGAACGGAGACGGTATAATATGCGTTTGGGGTGAGAGGTTGTTTGTTTGTTTGTTTGTGTGTTTGTTTGTTTCTTTGTTTGTTTGTTTGTGTGTTTGTGCAAATACATGTTGCCATTTTTCTCCAAAACTACTAGTCCGATTTTGATGCAGTTTTCAGTTATGGGTTCGGGTTTGATTGGTGCATGTTCTTAGATAGGTGTTACGGTGACAACTCACCAGGGGGCGCTGCAGCAAACATTTTTTGTGCAAATCAAAGTTTCCATTTTTCTCCAAAACTACAAGTCCGATTTTGATTCAGTTTTCAGTTATGGGTTTAGGTTTGATTGGTGCATGTTCTTAGATAAAAAAATAAAAATAAAAGTAAAAAGTTTAAAAAAAGTTTAAAATAAAAAGCAAAATTAAAAATTTTGAAAAAACCCACGACTGTTAAAAATTAATTGAAAAAAGGATAAAATAACATAAAACACCCAAGAATGTACGTCGGGAGCTGAACATTGCAAAACTAGTTCATTTAATGGCAGCCCCCGACGGACATTCTTGGGTTTTTTTAAGGTGGGTGTTTTATGTTATTTTAATCTTTTTTCAATTAATTTTTAACAGTCGTGGGTTTTTTCAAAATTTTTAATTTTGTGAACAATCATTTTATTTTCACCTTAAAATCGAAAGGTCTCGAGGAGTTTCATTTGGAGTTGAACCATCATCATTAATAAATATCATTTAACGACGACTCACCTCAGAGCGTTCATGAGTCAAGAGACAGTCGAGCTCGGTGGACAGGTCGCCCCCGCGCTCCTCGGGCGCGCCCTCCGCCGTGAGACGCGCGTGTGCCTCCAGCGCGGCGCACAGCTCGTCGTTGCGGTCGCGCAGCAGCTGGTTGTCGCGCCGCAGCTCCAGCAGACGCGCCGCCAGCCCGGCCGGCTCCGCGCGCTCCCGTGCCGCCTCACCCGCCGCCGCCGCCGCCCGCAGCTCCCCCGCCAGCCGCGCCCGCTCGCGCTCCGCCTCGCCCGCGCGCTCCTCCGCCTGCCCCAGGCGCGCCTCCAGCACGTCGGCGCGCGCGCGCAGGCTGCCCGCCTCCCCGCGCAGGCGCGCCTCCACATCGGCGCGGCGCGCGACTTCGGCCTCGAGCCGCGCCCGCTCCCCGGCTGACCGATCTCGCTCGGCCGCGTATTCTGCTGCAGTTTGGCGCGTAGTATCAGCATGACGCGCCTCAGCACGCCGAAGGCTCGCTTTTAATTCTGCTTCGATGCGAGCGTGGCTTTCGTCTACTTCTTGTGCCAGCAGCCTAGCGTGTCTGTTGGCTTCGGCGACGTCACCGCGGAGCTTGTCTCGCTCGGCGGCAGCCAGGTCGGCACGGCGCCGAGCCAACTCCAGACGCAGGCGAGTGAGCGCAAGCGCGGCCAGCAGCAGCAGGGCGCGCGCGTCCCGCGGCTCACCCACCGGCTCGGCCAGCGCGCGTAACTCCTCATCGAGGGCGCGCTCGAGTTCGGGCGGGCGCAGAGCGACGGCGCCGAAACCGAGCTCGGCCAGCAAACGGCGCGGCTGCGCGACACCTGCGCGCTCCCACGCCTCCAGCACCAGCTCGCTGGAAAGCCCGGCCGCTGCCTCGTCGTCTGCCGCGTCGGCGGCGCCGTCGCTGATCGTCGCAGTCTCCCGCACTTCACGTGTGGCTTCTTCCATTGTAGTAGTGAGAGATGCATTTAAGCGATCGAAAAACTCGCCTACTGTTGTATCTGCAGTTCCGGTGTCATCAAATATCCGCTCTACGAGCCGCCGGTCGATGCCGTCCATGTTGAGGCCGCGGCACAGCGCGAGCGCCTCGTCTCTGTCGATGCGGCGGTCGTGTTCGAATGTCTCCGAGGTGGCCGACTCGTCATGACCGCCGCTGAGAATGATGTTCTCGTCGCGGCTCTCCATCGCGGATGCACTGCGTCTGCACCTCATGCGCTGTCTCGCTCTCTTATCGTCAGTGTCAAGCCGGGAGGCGGAAGACGAGCGCGGACTCGGGGGCTCGTCCGCTGCGGCTCCTGATCGAGGGGGCCTTGAACGACGACCATATTTCTTGGAGCCGAACACAAATTTTGGAGCTACTTCGCGGCCAGAGGAGTCGTCGTCACTGTGATGAGGTAGCTGATCAGGCTGCGGCAGGGGCTCCAGCGAGGCTGCGGCAGGCACGGAACGCGCGGAGTCCCCCGCTGCGCCCCCCAGCACGGCTAACAGTCCGTTCCGGAACTGTGCGAAGGTGACCCGGTCAGAGCGCCGCTCAAACAGCGTGTTCACAAGGGTTGCTCCGCGATCCTCAAGCTGCAATGCGTCACAAAGTTTATGAACTGCTGATCTGTCTAAGGCTTCCTCGTTATCTACGTCGAACGTTTTGAACACAGTATACAGCTGTTTTTCGTAATGATTCATGGACGCGTCGTCCATATCTAGATATTAGGTTTGAGGCCTTTACAACCTCTGATGTGTTAAAACTTGACGCCTACATCAAATTTACTTAAATAATGCAATTATAATGAAAAGAAGACTAACAACACGATAATTTAATGAATCGTGACTTGTCACTGTCAAGGTGGTGTCAATGTCAACTCGAAGCTGTCATTTCTCAAACAACCAATATTGTTCGTTTAGAAATTCTTGGACATGTTTGAACACAAAACTAACAAAATTCTGTGTATGATTTTTCATAAATTACAATTCCTTTTATGGCGACTATAAACGTAGCCAACCTAAACTAACAGAATAGCAAGGATTTTTAACCACTTTATTGACATGGACTGGGTTCGCTGTTGGTAAATATTGTAAAATGGAAAAGAGTCTACTGTTCTCCGTTTTCGCATCACATCGGGAGAGGAAGACCAAGAAAATCATGAATGCCCTGTGTGAGGAGTGATGTTATTGAAAAAGGCGTAAATGCTAATGTAACAGTTGGCAGAGGAGACCTCAAGTAACATGGGGCAAGCGCAAAAAGATGATGAAGTGTCGATTTTGAAGATCCTTAGACACGTGTACAATGTGTACATAGCATCATAACACTGGTATTATTGTTTCTGGTCCTCATTCATAAGCATTTTATAATACAAGAATCTTGAAGCACTTTAAATATATCTTCATGGGGATTAATATAACTATGAAACATGAAAGTCTAGCGCCATTGCTGAATTGCTGATGTTAATTTGATTTACAGTCAATCTCAGACAATAAATAAGTTATAATAACCAATGGAACTAGTAATTACTATTACTATTTATTCTTTTGATTAAAGTGCAGCTTGACACTTGACAGCTTAGAATAAAGATTGGGAATTTGCTTGACACTTGACAGCTTTCAGCTTTGCGCCTGACAGATACATCCTACAGTCAGTCTGCAATTCTGCATTTTGTTTGTTTGTTGTTGATTAAATAAAAGTTTATTTTTTAATTTCACGTTTTGAATTGAATTTAGATTACTGTTTCTAAGCAATAGAAAATAAACAAAAGTATTCTGATACTTGATTGTCATGAGAAAATGAATTGTGAAGTGATATGTGGTTGAACAATAATTAATCGTTATCCTGCATTTACTACTTAATTAACTAGTAACTACGGTACTTTAGAGTAAGTAACTTTCAAGGCTGTTTGTTGTTGAATATTTCGAATGCATTTAGTACAGCAGTCTGGGTATCAGTCAAGTCATTACCAACTCTTAAGCGTTTTAAATGCTCTGCCAGTGTCAGGCAGGCAGGATAACATGTATCCACTAAATTAATTATTTTATATTTTTTCAGAAAATGTTACCTATCATGCCAAATACAACTATCAAAGAGGAAAGCTGCAATAAATATTACCAAATAAAGAATGAATGTGACAATGTTAAGAGTGAAGTAAAACCCGCTAATTCAAGGTTTAGTGAGACTGTGTTGAGAGTCACAGGCTGCATGCTGATAGTGGTAATCATTGCAGCCGCTGGGAATTCTTTGTATCACACATGGCATAGAGGTAACAATCACTCTAGAAACTCAATCCTGATAAAATATTTTGCTATGAAAGGTTTGCTAAGGGAAAGAGACACATTACCCCTGGCTGCCCCTACCAAAGTTATTTCTTGCTACTACAATTTCCCTAACAAGAATGCTACTAATCAGTTGATGCCCTCTGATATTCACCCAAACCTATGTACACACATTAATTTGGCTTTTGCTCGAGTGGAAAACAATGAGATTGCACTAGAAGACTACCAGTACAGAACATTACGTGAAATAGTGAAACTGAAGCTTACAAATCCCAATCTTAAGATACTGCTGTCAGTGGGAGGAGCCAAAAACGATAATGGTTTCCCAAATATGGTATTAAATCACAAATCAAGAAAAGTATTCATAAAATCCATTAAGAATTTGTTGAGAAACTATACCCTGGATGGGATAGACCTTGACTGGGAATTTCCTGCTTTACACAGAGCAGTAGCTGGCCGGGAAAGACAACACTTCTCTCAATTGCTTCGAGAGATTCGCATGGAATACATACGTGAAAAACGAAATTATCTTCTAACCATAGCTGCCGCAGCTCCACAGGCAATAGTTGATATTGCCTATGATGTTGACCAGTTGAATGAATATCTTGACTTTGTGAATATCATGACATATGATTATCATTATTACACTAAATACACTCCATTCACTGGTTTTAACTCGCCGCTGTATCAGCGTAGCACAGAACAGCTGTACCTGGCTACTTTGAACATAAACTACACAGTCCACATGTACTTAGACAAGGGGTTGGATCGGAATAAAATTGTAGTTGGTATACCCACTTATGGTCATACCTTCACATTGGTCAATGTCAACAACCATCAAGTCAATGGTCCAGCGTCTGGCTACGGAACACTGGGCTCCTTAGGTTTCGTCAACTATCCTGACGTGTGCACATTTGTGAGCAACACAAGTGATGTACACATAACAGAAGACAATGAGACTAAGGTACCATACCTGTACAGCAACAAGGAGTGGGTCTCCTACGAGAACACCCAAAGTGTTATGGAGAAAGCGAAATTCATTGTAGAGAATGAGTTGGGGGGAGCTATGATATATTCCCTGAACGCTGACGACTACTCGGGCGCGTGTCGTGGCGAAATGGCGCGCGCGGGTGCCGGGGGCTTCCCGCTGTCCGTCACAGTGAGCAATACATTGAAGAATAGTATAGTATAAGCTCCTCTGAAGCTCGAGCGAATGGGTTTGAGTAGTTATTAGTAGCGGTAGTTAGGTAATCCCTAACCAACTTACAGATTCCAAAATACATTACAATCTATTATATTATTTATGAAAGTTACCTGTTTTTTCCTTGTCACGTAAGTTATTTTGTACATGGTGCAGTTTTTCATAGTTCGTGTGAAGGAGAGCAAGCGACACTAATGCAATGTGAGCGTAGGTCTGTGTCGGGCGGTCGCCCACGACGCGGGCGGTCGGGTAGTCGGGCGCTGGCCACAGCCGGTCAGCCGGGCCGGTCGGAGCGCGGCCGCGGCGGCACTGCGCCGGGCGCGCGCCGCCAGCTCGCTGCTCATCCATACAGAACCGCACGCTCCGCATACATTATACTTCTAATTAACTTTTACAGTTGGAAAAAATGTAAGAGTGTTGCCTTACAGTTTGATTTACAACGAGCTTTCCACTCGACTGACTGCGCATAGGACGCGTACTTTTCCGGTACGCTTGCGATAGTCACGCAGGCTCCTAGCTCAATACCTTTATACGGGATACTTAGTTATCAGGTTCTATAGCTTTAGCATTGTAGAGAAGTCGACCGTATCATTAGAGCACAGTATAAATATTAGAGCCTGCGTGTTCCGCACACCATGCAGGTTGTTGTCACCTTGCTGGTTTCCGTCAACAACATGATGATTAATGCTATGTATTGTTTTTGTTTAGATGAATATAATTATGTTACGCACTTGTTTTACTGTCCTGTACCAAATTATGTTATGTAATACGGCTGTGATAGAGAATCTTGATACGAGAGACGAGTGATGATAAAATCAAATGGTATTAATTTTGGTATTATGTAAGTACCTATACCTACCTACTGTGTTAATTGATTGTTAAGCAAGATTTTACTTATTCATTAAATTTATAAATTGCATTTAGAAGAAATCATGTGTTTCATTCATTTATTCCTAAGTTTTACATACCTACCTACCTACATATCTACCATAAAAGTGTAAAGAAAAGAGTTATATACTTATAGGATTGTCATCAACTTTGGAAACTCAGAGCCTCGACCAATAGGTACCTGAGGAGGCTCTCGTTACGCGCAGGAGTAGGTACCACTTTCTGAATCAAGCCCTTGATTTAGATACCTAGGTATTTGTTTGTCTTGTTTGTATGTAGCGTGTCGGAAGATGGTACCTATATATTATTATAGATACTTAGGTACCTATTTCAGCTCCAAGAACTCGAGCGCATACTATCCCTACGGCAATCGCTGGCTGGACCCACCGCACTGGTAACCTGGCACGGAGTACGGACAGGTCCCGCACTAGTGCTACGGGTGACAGGGCCTCAGACCGACCAGGCCAGCGGTCGAGAGTGTCGAGACTCAGGAAGTCGCACGTAGGTACTGGGTGATTGAAACAGTTTCAAAGCCCTTCGAACTTGGCGAAGTTTGGCCCGGACAGGCCTGACGAGTTTTGGAGCTAGAGCACTTTTTCTAAGAAACTGGACGTGGTTTTACAGAATAAGTACCTACGTATTGATCCGAAGAAGGTAGCACAGTCTGGTGACGCAAACTAGCAATGCGGTTGACATTGAATACCATATTCGTGCAAGCATGCCATTATAAGTGGGTGTAAAGGCTACCGCCGCGCGCCGCCTCTGTTTCTACCAACAGACTACCTTCGGCTTCAAATAATACGATATGTCGATGATCTATTCTAATGGGTGTAACAATACCATTAAAAATGCCGAAAGGTCAAGTTTCTGAACCAGAGGCGTGCAAAGCGCCCTAACGCACTTCATTAGCGCCACTCTATAATTGCCTTACGAATATAAATAAAAACGTGAAAGTTAGGGCTCCCACACATAAAGACGATACGACGTCGCGTCGTTTCACGATACGACGTCGCGTCGTGGAAATCTACGACACGGCGTCGTAAAGTGTCGATGCACGATACGACATCGTGACGTTAGAAACTCACGATGCAATCCCGCGCAGTTGTCTTGTTACTGCAATGAACAAATTTACATTTATTTGGGTTCTAATTTCAAAAACATTTAAATATTCTTTTCAGAATGCGTCTAGTGCAGTCTAGTGCGGTCTATTTTTCTAAAACACCACCCCTCTGTATCGACGGCATCGTGTCGTGTATCGTGCGTGGCACATTATGTTACGATGTCGTGTTTACGATGCTCATCGTCTAGATTTCTACGACGCGACGTCCTATCGTGAAACGACGCCGCATCGTTGTACGACGCGACGTCGTATCGTGTCTATGTGTGGGAGCCCTAAATGATGCATTTTTGTTTCTCTTTTCCGCAAAAACAACTTATAAAATTATGACGAAAGTAGATAATTTTATTATGCTTGTTCATTGATGAATTAACACATTACGATAATTTATGTGGCTCTGGTTGGCTGGACAAAACTTCAAAACGGCTCGCATTTACAATAGGGCAATAGGGCACTTTATGTGACGGCTAAACACCCTTATTTCAGAATAGGTGACGCTACAGAATCTTAGATAATCGATCGAAAGCGTGTCCAGCCAGCTTGAAAAACCACTTTTCAATGGTCTCTCAATCTCGGTAACGGAAGTGATTTTGACGACTTTTTGCATATCAACGGGCGTCACATAAATATGTGACAGGCATCAAGCTAAAAGTTTTGTGATACGTACAGTGGATTAGTAGAAAAATGCAAAAAACTGTGTCCAGCCATCTTGAATTTACGTAAAAAACTTTTGGCTGGCACTTCCGAATCCCACATAACGGGAGCGTTTTCGAATATGGTTCCTTTACTAATACTTGGTGACGCAATGTGTGACAGTAATAACGTTTGATTTATGGCGTCACATGTAAGGGTTTACGAGATATCAATGAAAACTTAATGTATACTTGTGTCCAGCCATCTTGAACTCAGGCTGGCTGGACACGTGTATCTCCGCTGCCTGATGATCTACGACCTTCAACATGTTATCAAAATGTTGTGACGGGGACGATAATGATAACCTGAATTTGTGACGGAGAAACTTTGCGTAGTTCCAAAGATATTGATCATTTAAATTTTCCCATACAAACATCCATTAATATTGTGAGGTGACCATAATTTTTACATAATTATAGGATTTCTTTTTAATCGACTAATCGGCCGGTAGCAGCCAAGCCACGCCAGCTTTGTATTTGATTTCTCCGTGGGAATAAAAGGTTTTCCTGCAGAAAAAGGGGAAGTATGTGTTAATTCTAAATAATAATTAAAAACACTGACAAAAAAAACAAAGTGCATTGCACTCAGTGATGCCAATTTATAATAATAATAATAATAATATATAAAGCAATTGGCATAATTTTAGCAGATTCTATATCGGTCTTGTTGGCAACACTGATGCACTGATACTGAGACCCCCCCTTCTACACTTTTGTCTTCTATTGATTTAAATATCTACAGTTGTTCGTATTACTATCACCAATACGCGGATTTTCGTCCATTAAAGAAAACACCATAAAATATACTTTGTCCTACATAAAACCTACAATATTGGTAACCCTACTACATTGTTTGTATGGGAAAATTTAAATGATCAATATCTTTGAAACTACCCAAAGTTTCTCCGTCACAAATTCAGGTTATCATTATCGTCCCCGTCACAACATTTTGATAACATTTTGAAGGTCGTAGATCATCAGGCAGCGGAGATACACGTGTCCAGCCAGCCTGGCTGGACACAAGTATACATTAAGTTTTTATTGATATCTCGTAAACCCTTACATGTGACGCCATAAATCAAACGTTATTACTGTCACACATTGCGTCACCAAGTATTAGTAAAGGAACCATATTCGAAAACGCTCCCGTTATGTGGGATTCGGAAGTGCCAGCCATAAGTTTTTTACGTAAATTCAAGATGGCTGGACACCGTTTTTTGCATTTTTCTACTAAACCACTGTACGTATCACAAAACTTTTAGCTTGATGCCTGTCACATATTTATGTGACGCCCGTTGATATTTGACTGGCCTGTTGGTCTAGTGGTTAGTGACCCTAACTGCTATGCCGGAGGTCGTGGGTTCGATTCCCACCCAGGACAAATGTTTGTGTGATGAGCACGATCATTTGTTCTGTGTCTGGGTGTAATTTATCTATAATATGTATGTATTTAGAAATATATAAGTATGTTTATCAGTTGTCTAGTACCCATAACACAAGCTCTGCTTAGCTTGGGACTAGATGGCGTTGTGTGATAGTTGTGGAATATAATTATTATTATTATTATATGCAAAAAGTCGTCAAAATCACTTCCGTTACCGAGATTGAGAGACCAGTGAAAAGTGGTTTTTCAAGCTGGCTGGACACGCTTTCGATCGATTATCTAAGATTCTGTAGCGTCACCTATTCTGAAATAAGGGTGTTTAGCCGTCACATAAAGTGCCCTATTGTAAATGTGAGCAGTTTTGAAGTAATGTCCAGCCAACCAGAGCCACATGATAATTTTATTGGGGGTAAGTCCCATGTCACGTGGGTCGAGCCGCCGGTAAATGATGAGAATGAAGAAAGCAAGAATGATAGGATTTAGAGAAATTCATAGTCTCTGTGCCTTTTCTTACAGGAAATAGATGTGACTATGTACAAGTTTAGCTATTGTTTATCTGGCAGATAGGGCTGTCATCCTGGTCGCAGCGGAAAATGGAAACCGCGAGTAGGTCGTGCGGTGTTCCACTGGGATTGGTTCTGGGGCCGCCCCTGTGGAACATTGTGTACTTACGAGTGGGTGCTGCGCGCCGACCGCCGACCGCCGACGGCGTCAGCGTCATAGATATATATACTTTTGTCAGCGTAATTTGCTACGCTATAACGACACGCTGTCTGATGCTAGCAAGAGGGAGGTCGTCGCATGAGGGTGCGTCCGAAAATATGACACGCGGTGTTGCGATAATCGTGGAGAGGACCCGGCAGTTGGGTTTCAAGGTGGCATTGCACAAGTCTCAGGCCATGTGCTTTCATGGGCCTCGGAATGCGCCACCGTCGGGATCCTAACTTACGGTAGGACGGGTTCCTACCTACCTAGGACTCGTCCTCGACAGCCGCGGTGGAACTTCGTGGAGTATTTCCGACGTTTGGCTTCCAAACTGGAACGCGCCGGGGCTGCCTTCATGCGGCTCTATGGTTGTTTCGGGAGGTCGCTGGACCGAATCGGGTGGGAGGTACCTAACGCCCGGGTGTTTTCATTGCGACGAACGGCCGGAGGACACGGTGGAGCTCACCGTGGAGGTCTGCTCCGCTGGGGGGGCTGCGTGCGAGAGACTTTTCGAATGAGATACCCCGGAACAAAATGGGCTAATAAGAAGGAATATGGGTGGGTTTTGTCAGAAGAAGACTGACACTCCCTTTCCGCTCCACCAAGAACCCCTTCATTTGATGATTTCCCATTAGCCTAGCTAGGGGAATAGGAAAGAGACGAACAACCAATAAAACACTAGTTAAAAAATAGACAGGAAGCTCTTTTAATATGGCACTACCTTAAAGTACCTACGCATAGTTCACATAACATTAAATTTCGTCGAAGGCATCGCCGCCGCCGGCGCAGAGGCGTCTGCTGAACACCACGTCACAAATGGCAATCTATATTTAGCACTGTTCATAGTTTAGCAACAATTTGCACTAATAAAATATATAATCTTTTCAGTTTGTTCAGATTACGCCCCAACCTTATCGTTTAAGCTGCCAGTAACTTATCTAAAATTAGGACACAAAACTGAGAACGAAAGCTGGTACGCTATAGGTACATACTTACCTACGTCATACAACATAATTTAGCGTGAAAACTTAATTATGTACATAACATAATTATATTATTATAAAGATATGTCATTCAGTTTTAATTTACAGTTCAGGCAAGTGACTTCATTTTTCAATAAAGAAATGATTACTTATTAAAAAAATAAAAATTAGTGAAAAAATTATCACAGCAATAATTAGGGAAATTCATCTTCAGGGCCAAACATTCCATAGATAACTTGTATTTGAAAGTGAAAGCACCATGAGTGTAAGTACGGCCAGTAAGTTCAACCATAAAGTTTGAACCAAGCCATGTGTAAGGATGAGAGTGCTAGCCGTACCTACAGCAACGCCAGAGTACCAGATCATGTAGTACAATAGTACATGTATGTACCTATATCTGTGAATAATATTATGTTATAAATTAGTGACGTCTAGGTATGTATTCCTTAAATCTAAGTTTCTAAACTAATAATATGGCTGTAGCTACGCGTTGAAAACGTTCATGTCCCTGCATTACCTCACTGGGAGTCACCACCAGATACAAGGCTAACTGCCCACTGGTAGAATTATGTCACACTTGGTTACTTTTCTCTCGACTGGTTCTCCGCATTGTGGTATTAACATTTTATGAGATTTATTTTTCTCAAATTTTACTTAGGTGCAATGGGCATTATGGGCAATCATGATTAACTTCTACTTTGCACCTTTAGTGTGAACATTGTGTAATAATGCTGCATGCATTACTCTATCAATAAGAAGTTAAGAACTGAGCAAGCCCATGTTGGTAGGGAAGCCCGGAGGGTTTTTCAGGGAGCATATTCATCATGCAAACTTGACAGCTGAGTAAATATAGGGTGTGGTGAGAGAATGCTACAACTGTATTATGTGAAGTTTCAGACAGGATCTCTTTGAACTGGGGCCCAGTTACACTTTTCAAACAAGGCCAAAAACTGACGAGGGGCTGTGAGCAACATTGATTTTGGTTTTGGTGCTCTTATCACAACCTACCTGCTTAGTTAATAAGTTTGTATGCTGAATACGCACCCTGATAAACTCTCTCCGCCTTATTACAAAAGGTAGTTAAACCTGGTTTAACTTAGACCTGGTTTATCTCGCATGCTGTCACTTTCTTTTGAATATTATTGAAGTGAGACGTCATGCGAGATAAACCAAGTCTAAGTTAAACCAGGTTTAACTACGTTTTGTAATAAGGCGGCGTGTGTCCATTACTTTGTTCCCTGCAAATTGTACAAAATTATAAACATTGTTCAGGATATTCATACTTAACACAATTCATAACATAAAATAACTCACCGAAACCAGTCGCGACACTTAAAGCAAACAAAATAACCTAGCTATTGTAGAAATAACATTTAATGTATTTCTAAGGACCTACCCTACTTAATAATAACAATTTATTACATGTGACCAGTGTACCTACATCTTATCTGTTCTTTACATAATACAATTTGAAAATAAATGTTATTATTGTTTAAGGTATTTCCTTTGTTAATTAAACATACATAAGAGAGCAAAATATTCAAGTCTAGAGTATTTTTCATAAATGCAAACAATTATTTAGGCAACGGCATCAAAAGAGAATCATTGTATACAGTGTTTTTCATTGAAATTGAAACAACAGACTTACTAGTGGTATTTTGAAAATGAGCCATGTCATAGATTTCAAAATAAGAAAACATAACATTAATGAGCTGATAGTGCCTAGCTCATAGGACCATTGCATGAACTTGTTGAGTTTTGTGATCCTTATGAGTAACACAGGGTTGATAGCTCAGAATGGGTTTCTGGCTAAAATAATTATCACTGTATATAACCATTGACCTTCCCCTTTTCAGAAGTCAGTTAAAATGTTTTGAATGATTTTTTGAAATTTCATGTAAACCTACAGGATCAATATTTAAACAGTATGTGGCAGCTACCCTGCTGGAGCTAGAAAAGTTTCGGGGCTCAAGGTAAGAATAAAATTCCTGATTTTAGTTTTATGTTCAGGGGGAATTCCAGTCCAGCTGTAAAGAAACAAGAAGGATTTTTTTTACAACCCTGAATCCACCTTTTGAATTAGAATTAAGAAGTAGTTTATCTAAAGCTATCTTTAAAATTAAGGTGGTGAGGTATTCTGACCTGTGTTCAAGAACTTCAAGTCCTGTAGGTTTATTTAGCAATTATTGTCAAAATATCTTTAAATAAGGTGCTGCAAGCGATTAATAAAGGGAGTTAATTTGATTTTGTTTTAGGAATGTTGAATTTAGCAAAAGTAATTGTGGAGCACTGATGTCTCACACATGAACGGATGCACCGCTACTCCGTGACACCACTCACTGCACTAACTTACACTATGAACCTGTTTCACCTAACATTGTAGATTTCACACAAAATGTAAATTCATTTGTATCACAAACTATAGGTATATAATACTCTATACTTTTCTATGCATATAATTATGATAAAATTATGTATAATTGTTGAGTATCTAAATATTAGGATATGGCAACTTAATAACAACTTATTGTCTAGTGGAATACTCTATGAGCTATTGGCTGGCGCTGTGCTCATAACACAGCATCCACTTGCTGTCAGCACACGGCTGCTGCAAACTACTGACTACCACTTGTTCAGTGCAATGGCATGGCTTATTATAATGCATTTAAGTGATATGTTCTTATTGTTATAGAATGCCAAGCCAACTACAATCATCCACTCTGATCATCTTTCATCTGCACTAAATGTTTGATACTTGGGCTACGGAATGGACATAATTATCAATTTCTTATTCACACATATGTATTAATTTCAAATTGTAATTGTACTTGTTGAGTAGGTAAACATCATGGGATATCATTACACCTTTTTCTCATTGGAAAGCTTACATGTACCTTTTTATACACAAACTTGTACCTATATCGCTTAGCTTGCTAAAACCACCCTGAACCATTAATTATTATCATCTACAGTCAAAATACACATTAAACTACATCTAATTAGTCAATAAATCATAGCAGGACGGTTCTTTCAACACATGTGATAATCAATTATATCATAAAAGCGGCAACATTTTGATATGTGTAAGACTACCACACTCACAGTTGTTTTTAAGAAATACATGGCATTAAAATTTGATATGAATCTTGTCAATGCTTGCCTACATACTGGCAACTCAGTACTAGTACTAGTTGCAGACAAGGCAGTGTGCAGGACATAAATTAATAATTTGGGATTTAGAAAACAATTAGTGGCCGAAGTTGTTGCATGCATTCTACCTAGTGTGGAGTGTGAGCAGCACAGTGTTACGTCTGCAGCCAGTGGAACATGAGGCTGTGCACGGTGGGGTAGTCCAGCTCGGCGTTGGGCGAGCTCAGCAGCTCGCGCAGGCTCAGCGGCGGCAGCGCTACATCCGTGAGCTCGGCCGCCGACTGAGCGGAGTTGTCGTCAGAGGGGCAGTCCGACGTGGGCGCGCGCTCCCGCCACTTGTCGTCGTAGCTGAGGTCGCACAGCGTGGGCGGCTCATCACCGTCGCTGTACTCCTCGTCCAGGGCCAGCGCGCGTGACTTGGAGCGCGCCGCGTCTCCGTCCGCGCTGTCCCGGCCGCCGCCGCTGCCGCTGCCCTCGTGTTGCCTCCGTGCGTTCTTTAACGCTCGATATCGACGTGACCGTTCCCGCTGCAGTCTCCTTTTCCTCTCGTCCGCCCGTTCCAATTCTTCGGGTGTTTTCTTTACTGAATTCTTACCAAAAAAATATCGCATAAACGACTCGTCACAGTTCCGTTTTGATAGATAGTTTGCCATTAATTTGTAGTAATATTGGTTATCCATTTCACTGATATGTTCCAGGGCTAAATATTTTACTTCTAGGACACAAAAAAATCAGTTTAAGCAGATATTTTCGAAATTGCGAAATAAAAATAATGAGAACGCGACAATCGCTGACGTGACGTCACTGAGTCACTGACATTTCAATGCGTTTCGTTTGTACAAAGAGAAATCTCTTTCGACGTTTGTAGAACTTTCAAAATAAATTACTGAATCTATCCAGTCCACGATCCAGTCCATAATTATATACCTTGCATTAACTCTAATTTGTGAAACGAAAATATAATTTATATCTGCGAATAGTGTTGTGTTTTACCTGTTCATCGGACGGTTATATTTCGGTTATAGTCGAAAAAAGGTGAACGCAGACTTGGCCGCACCGCACGCACCGCAGTCGCCGCAGTCATCGCATTTGTCTATGGCCTCGCACACTTGTCCGCGCTGCAGCTGGCCTGCAGTTGCCGCAGTCGTACACACGACTACACATCAAGCTATACAAAACCAGTATAATCTGATCGTTCATTGTGCGAAAAGATCTAGTAAAGTGAGGCCAAGATTAACTGGTTTTGTATAGCTTGATGTGTAGCCGTGTGTACCTGTCGCCCGCCGCACGCATCGCATCGCACCACAGATCAATAATACTCTAGCGAGCATGCAACGCACTGAATTTCTTTCATTCAGTTTCCAATTTAAGCATTTTTTTTGTTTTAAGCTTTTTTTTTTTGACATTCTTTCTTTTTTTTTGACACCGACACTGACCGGAAAATTGCAAAAAACGTAAGAAAATTCGAATTTTGCGGGCTAAGTACCTTGTCGCATTAAGGCTGATGTTCCAGGGTAGCCCGCGAAATTCAAATTTTCTTACGTTCCATTGCTAGGTTGTATTTGTATGTTAGTGAAAATATGATTCGCGGGTATAAGACGTATGCAGTTTTAGAATTATAATCATCAAAATCATTATCAACCCTCCAAGTTCATGTATGTTCTTTTTGATGAAACACTCATTCTTGACAGTTACATGAACTTGGAGGGTTGTAAACTTGTAATGATGATTTTGATGATTATAATTTTGAAACTGCATACGTCTTACACCCGCGAATCATATTTTCACTAACATACAACCTAGCACTGGCCTGCAAATCGCTAAAAACTTAAGAAAATTTGAATTTCGCGGGCTACCCTGGAACATCCACCTCAAGCTTATTATCTTTTCTTGTGGACTGTAGCGGATTTAAAAATTTGCCGCCCATAGGCTATTCAAATTTGCCGCACCTACTGACTTCTGCAATTCGAAAACCTAGCTAGTTAGACCTAGTACTCATTCATCATATTAAAGTACAGTTTTTATTAATTAAATTGTAATTTTTAGGTTTGTGTACTCTCTCGACTTGTGGAGTTCTGAGCAGCCACCAGCCTCATCCTCCATTTAATATATTTAATGGTTTCACCTGCATCCGGTAGGACCATAGGACTGAAAGCCGAACCCAACATAGTTGGGACAAGGTCACAAGGTCACAAGGCTAGTCAGATGATGATGATGGTGTAACTATTTATTGGAACGGTGTTACGCTGGATTAACATATTGTATCGTATAGTTGATGGCAATAGGCTCGCCCCATATTACATGGGACTTAAACATAACTGGCGAAATGTAATGTATTTTTGGGGGGTGTGAGGAACAGCTAGGGTGTAAAGTTCCTCATCCGCCGTAGAAAATGGAGGATCCTCCGACCGGACGGGTGTTGTGTCCGGCGGGCTAACTGCCCGACAGTTGTAAGTCGGGAACTCCTATATAATGTCGCGGATAATGTTGATAGCGCGATGTAGGAACTTCTGTCGATCGTTTGTTAGTACGCAGGTGTTGCGATAGATATCGCTAGTCGCCACATCACTCCCCTCCGAGACCGGAGGTCGAAAGCAGGTTGAGTCTTGGCGCTTGTCAGCCAGTGGAAGGTTCCAGTGAGTCGGAACCGGATGCCGCATAGTTCACGGTGAGTCGGAACTGTCTGCGGTGATGCCCCAGTGAGTCGGGGTGATGCTGCATATTAGCTCCAGTGAGTCGGAGTGATGCAGTGCTTGCCGTGATGCCCCAGTGAGTCGGGGTGATGCTGCGTATGCTCCAGTGGGTCGGAGTGTGCAGTGCTGCGTAGTGGCTGGCTGCTGCGTCGACCAGGAGAGAAGTGCGTCTCTGCTTGCTGACCGGCCGAAGTGCAGTGTGCTGTGCCAAAGTCGCTGATGAGGCGGGGGGTGATGTCCAGGAATGCGCTTCCGCTGCATGCTGGTGGACAGGATACCCCATGAAGCCGTGGCTGCTGGCTGACGGTATGACTCGCTGCTCGAAGGCGAAGGGGAAGTGATGATGACGTATGAAGTAGTTGCACGAAGGCTGCGCTGACGTTCATGCTCGGGGTCACCAGTTTGGGGGGTATGAGGAACAGGGTGTAAAGTTCCTCATCCCCCGTTGAAAAGGGAGGATCCTCCGACCGGACGGGTGTTGTGTCCGGCGGGCTAACTGCCCGACAGTTGTAAGTCGGGAACTCCTATATAATGTCGCGGATAATGTTGATAGCGCGATGTAGGAACTTCTGTCGATCGTTTGTTAGTATGCAGGTGTTGCGATAGATGTCGCTAGTATATTATTACGTAGATACACCTCTGCCTAACCCTTCGAGGATCACAGACGTGATGTTATATTTTGTGTGTAGAAATATAAAAAAACAGATATCAGACGTTGGCAACCCGCTGACCCTCCCCCCCCCCCCACTGTAGGCTCAGATTTCAGATTTTATATTTACTTGCAGTACGAAGTATTATATTATCTGTGCTTGCAGTAAGTAGGTACACACGGCTACACATCAAGCTATACTAAACCAGTATAATCGGATCGTTCATTGTGCGAAAAGATCTAGTAAAGTGAGGCCAAGATTAACTGGTTTTGTATAGCTTGATGTGTAGCCGTGTGTACCTACGTAATAGTTAAAAAACGGAACACTTGCATTAATTAGGTAAAAAAAAACACTTTTAAGAAAATAGGTGTAAACTATATTAAATAAAGGTTTATAAATTAAAAGACAGCGATCTCAGTGCGTTTGACGGCGGCGAGCCCGTCGTCCCACGTGAGCATGGCGTTGAAGGAGAAGTACAGCGCCACGGCCGACAGCATGTGCCACAGGTCGTGCGAGTCGTAGAACTGCAGCACGCGGCACTCGTGGTTCAGGTGCCGCGACAGCGCCGGCGTCGTCGACCTGCAACGTTAGCGCTATCACACCCACTCTCCGTCGCAAGCACAAGTCAAGCAATATCACTTACTGTGAACTTGAATAATAATACTTATCACAAGATATTCAGAGAAACGGAACGCAGAAACAGACCGCATTTGCGTTCCGTTTCTCTGAATCTCTATGTAGCTTGTCGGCTGTCGCTGCAGTTGCTGCGTATTGTGAATAGGTACTTTTAGGAACATAATTTATACTGACTAGGACTGTACAAAGATTGAGTCATTTTATACTATATTTGATATTGGTAGTTATGAAGACTCGGAAACGTGTCAGCGGGGGATTTCTGTATTCTGTGTTCTGTGATTGGTCAATGAGCAGTTTCGTCATTAAAAATACAATTCGTAAATTAGATTAATTAATGACAGAAACATGAAAACATAACATTACAGTTGAAAGGCTAACTAAGTTGAAGCTAAGTGAACCTCGAAAACATTTGCGGCATTGTTTCTTCTAAGGAGAAAATGCATTAATATTTTTTGGTTCTACATCGCGCAATCAAAGTTTTCCTGCTCGTTAGTATATATGCGAGCGTCGTTGCTATTCCTTCGGTCTTCCCTTGGGCAATCTTCACCGACCGACCCACCCGTCGCGGCTTGATCTAGCGACGTATCTTTGCAGGCCTCAGACGCCATCAGTGTACGAGACTCACCAGAACATGTAAATGGTCTCTGTACACGCTATAAATCTCTCCACGGGTATAGTTAGGCGTCTGGGGCGCCGCACGGAGCTCGCTCAGGAGCCGCAAGCGACGGGTGGTGGCCTGCGGGCCGCGGGCTGCGCGGTGGGCCGCAGTGGCTCCCGTGCGGCACTCGCTTGGCAGGTGAAGAGCCCGGGGGAGGGACTCGGGCTGTGTGTATTCTACACAGCATAGCCCTTGTGAAATCTAAAACTTTTTGTGTACCTAACACATTGTATATTCGTGCGGTGGTGGATAATTCGTTCCTTTTTAGTGTAATGTATGTTAACCGGAGAGTAGCGGTGGCCTAGTGTTGGCGGCCCCGACTTACGAACAGTAGGTCGTGGGTTCGAACCCAGGCAGGCACATTACTTTGTGTAATTTATTTCATCACCGTTGCTCTCAAAACGGTAAAAGATTAACATCGTCAGGAAACCGGCATGTCTTAGAACCAAAAAATTCGAAGACAGTCATGTGACACCTACCAATCCGCACTGGGCCCATTCCCTCTCTAAGAGGGGAGGCCTGTGTCCCAGCAGTGGAAACATTAATAGGCTGTTGATGAAGATGTTTCCCGGTAACTTTGACGCTCAGCATATAATAGCTATTCGCAACCACTACATCGACACAATTGTACGTCGTATCCAATCGATCGATCATACTACCTATCGAAAATCGCTATTCACAAAACCGAAGGCGAGTAATAGATTCGATTGTGAGTCGAAATGAAGATATCAATCCTGCAGACAGCTATTTGCTATCGGACGTGCAAGTCCATTTCACGAAAGAAGTCCCGCGGACAATTGTGGAACTAAATTTGACAGATGGGGAGATATGGAGAGAGAGAGAGATAGCAACATTATGTCGCGTGAATACAGCGCTGCGTCTGCGGGACTTCTTTCGTGAAATGGACTTTACAATCAGAATTACGACGCCATTTTGTACTACCTATGCCTTAGACAAGAGTCGTTGCGTATCCATTTAAAATTAAAATCATTTTTAACTTGTTTTTAATTACCTATACATTTAGTCAATCGACGGATATTCAGTACAATCTATAGTAAAACTTATATAAATATTAATAAAATGAAAAATAATTTATTGGCTATAATGTTTCACCACGAGTATTTTTGTACTAACCAATGTACTAAGTTACCACGTCGATCGATTCTGTGAATAGCATTTGCCAATCGTTCGATCCAAAAATCTGATACCTACTCGAAAAAGTGTCACGACCGTTTCGACTTTGATTGTTTGTGAATAGCTATGCTGGTGTAAGATGTTGTAAATACGTACCAGTCGGTACTACCGGACACGAAGAAGTAGAGGCCGGGCGCCCAGGCGGCGGCGCCGCCGGCGAGGTACAGCCAGGCGTACCAGCGCGGCCGCTCGCCGTGCAGCAGCTTCATGCACAGGTAGAACACCATGTACAGCAGCGTGTTGCACAGCAGCACCGACAGCAGGTGCCCCGCGAAGTCAGCGCTCTGCACGAACAACCTGCACCACACGCAACCGTCTCACAACTCACTTCTGCTGCTCTATGGCTCAATATTAATATTAATCTACACCCACCAGGAGTTAGGCTTAGGTGTACACACGGCTACACATCAAGCTATACATTTCCAGTTTACGCTGATCTCGCACTGTACGGAAATCCTATACAATACGAGACCCAGCTTATACTGGAAATGTATAGCTTGATGTCTAGCCGTGTGTACGTGTACCCATTACTTACATTTCGCATATGTCCGTCACGTTATGCATATATCCCATGTGATAGGGGGCGAGTGTTTTGCCATCAACCATTCGCAAATCCAGATTCCGCTGAGAAATTACTGATGGAAAAACCCAACAACACTTTGCCCGACCTGGGAATCGAACCCAGGACCCTCGGCCCAGCAGTCCCGTTCGCGAACACTACACCAACAACAAGGCAGCAGTCCCGTTCGCGAACACTACACCAACAACAAGGCAGACAGTATCTATACTAATATTATAAAGCTGAAGAGTTTGTTTGTTTGTTTGTTTGTTTGAACGCGGTAAACTCAGGAACTGCTGGTTGGAATTGAAAAATTCTTTTTGTGTTGGATAGTCCATTTATCGGGGAAGGCTATAGGCTATATAACATCACGCTACGGCTAATAGGAGCGGAGTATAAATGAAAACTGTCACAAAAACGGGAAAAGGTATTTCCTTTTTGAGAGCTTCCGCTGCGTGCGCTGCGAAAACGGTTTAAGTTACGCAAATATCATGTATGAAGGAATTGTTCCTCTTAAAAAGTTCTAAAAAAAAGTCCGCGACAGCATGTATCTATCTTTTAAGATTGACTCACTGTAACCTTTTTTTACTGTTAAACTGTTAGGTTAAAAATTGCTATTTTTTGCGAAGCTTATTTAACCCATATGGTATTAATCTATATCTAAATAAACGTGTTTGTTAGAACGGAAATTTAAGGACGCTAAAACATTTTTCTACAAATAACAGTGGTTTTCAGGTACCATTTTAACGTATAAGCAATCACAAATGTGAAGATATCATGGTCTTAATTTAAAGATAATTTATTCGTCTCCAGATTGGCATCAGAAAAATTGTATAACGTTTTACAAAAAAATCGCACAAATACGTTTTTCCCATCACAATAATCGCAGAAAGTGTAAAAAAGTAGGGTCCGAATAGGTACCATTATAGGTAAATTTACAGCATATTATATCTCCAAAATTATTATAAATTGCGGTACATATAGTCCTTTAGATGTTGAGATATATTTGTTTTGTTTATATAATTTTTTTATTCAATTATTAGCTATAATAAAAACATTTGCCAATTTCTTCATACATTTTTCGCTCCCGGTTCATCATTCCGCGCTCAGCAGCGCTAGTGGAAGGACGGGTGTATCGCTCTCTCGCAAAAAATACGTACGATAAACGTGATAGAAAAAGATTTTAGTGTACGGTTACCACGGCAACCGACGACGACCGGAAGGAGTTGATACTTTTTAGGACTGAGATAAAAGTAAGTACGAGTTTCATACTTTTATTATTAGAATGTGATTTAGAAATTATGTTGGGTACGACCGGGATTTGGATGGGTGGGGTTAAGCAGTTTGTTGACAAGGTTCAGAAATGGATGGGTCAGGTCAAGCTGTCGACGGTGAGGTTTGGAAGTGGATGGGTAAGGTCAAGCTGTCGGGGGTGAGGTTTGGAAATGGATGGGTAAGGTCAAGCTGTCGGCGGTGAGGTTTGGAAATGGATGGGTCAGGTCAAGCTGTCGACGGTGAGGTTTGGAAGTGGATGGGAAAGGTCAAGCTGTCGGCGGTGAGGTTTGGAAATGGATGGGTAAGGTCAAGCTGTCGGCGGTGAGGTTTGGAAATGGATGGGTAAGGTCAAGCTGTCGGCGATGAGGTTTGGAAATGGATGGGTAAGGTCAAGCTGTCGGCGGTGAGGTTTGAAAATGGATGGGTCAGGTCAAGCTGTCGGCGGTGAGGTTTGGAAATGTATGGCTAAGGTCAAGCTGTCGGCGGTGAGGTTTGGAAATGGATGGGTCAGGTCAAGCTTTCGACGGAGAGGTTTGGAATTGAAACTCCTATTTCATTTTATTTCACATGGTTATTTCACGTAGGTAGCGTATTTTTCTTTTCGGAAGTCGCTGTCGGTACCGGTTGTTCTTTTTCATTAAGTTTGGTTGGTAGGTACCCCATATTGGGTGTACATCTGTTTGCCCCTTAAACTCGAACAAGCGTGAAATTATATTATGAAATGGCGAAAACACTACATAAACATACGATCACAGCTATCGTGAGTCATTTGCTGCCTATATTATTGAAGAGTTCCATCTTCTACTTCGGAAGATCTCCAATCCTGGTGACCTGTAATACAGGTTTTTTTGAAACCTACTTCAGGCACCAGCTCTCACAATGTGAATATTATAGTGTTCAAAACGTGCTACAAAACCATTGTGAGAGAAATAAATAAACTTATTATTATTATTTTTTTTTTATTTAGCCGTTATTGTCCCACTCCTGAGCAAAGGCCTCCCCCCATTCTTTCCACTTCTTCCGATGGTGTGCTTCTTCTCGCCAGTTGGTCAGAAAGACATTATTATTATTATATTATAATCATATTTTACAGTAAAACCTTCCTTAAAAACACAATATTCTATCAACGAAAATCCGATTGATATCGGATCAGTAGCTTTTGGGAAAATCGCGGATACATACAAATACAGCACCTTCTTTTTTTTCGACTCGGTTGAAAATACTAACCTACTTATCATGACGACGATACTAATAATTAACAATTACCAAATGCGTTTTCAAAGTTCCAAGTAATACCAAATTCTATTTCAATACAATTAAAAAATAATATCAAAGATCAAGATTATTTATAGGAGGTATAAAACCGAGCGCTATTGTGAGACCTTGCTTTGAGCGACTTTGGTTACCTAAACATGAGTTGATCGAAAATGTAACAGCGTCCTTAATCTATACTTATAATAAATCTGTAGAGATGTCAATTCTGTACATGATATATATTTTCAAAATAAATATCAGGGGGTAATTAGTGATTGAAACTGATGCCAAAAATGCAATCAGTAAAATTTTTGTCTGTCTGTCTGTCTGTCTGTCTGTCTGTCTGTCTGTCTGTCCTCCTGTCTGTATGTTCCTTATAGAAACAAAAACTACTAGACGGATTTTAACGAAACTTGGTACAATTATTCTTCATACTCCTGGGGAGGTTATAGTATACTTTTCATCACGCTACAATCAATAGGAGCAGAGCAGTGAAGGAAAATGTTGGGAAAACGGGAGAAGTTTCTCCATTTTTTAAGCTTCCGTCGCGTGTGCAGCCTTAATGGTTAAAGCTACATAGAAATCATTTATGACGGAAATGTTCTACATAAAATTATCTAAAAAATATCCCACAACAGCATATGTCTATCTTTTATGGTTGACTCACAATAACACGGGTAACTCCCGATAGCTTAGCAGTTCGGAGCTTTCTGATTATACAGGGTGGAATTTTGTAATGCCACCTGGAGGGAATACTATTAATACTGCAGATAGAAAATTTTACTCAAAGGAAACATTCCTTTATTTTTGAATAGAAAGCAAACTGCATTCAAAGATTTTCGAAAATTCTCTTCTCCCACACCCGGGAATCGAACCGGCTAAAATCTGAAAAAATTATACCCTGTACTTTTATTGCATCGATCGTTATCAATTATAAGGATAAAATCTCTCTAACAGACATGATAAATTAAATGAAAGGAAAACCTGCCTGCGAGATCGCCAGATCTCACCCCATTAGATATTTTTTGTGGGGATATGTAAAAAATCAAATTTACATGAAATCTTATGCGAATGACAACGAGTTGAGAGTTGAAGTTCAAAATACGATTCATAATATTCACCACAACACTTTATTAAAGGTTCACTAGAAATGAATTCGTTATAAGAATAAATTTGTGTATCCAAGAGAATGGAGCCCATTTCGAGCAACTAATTAGTTAGTTTACCATTTTTTGTAAATAATTAAATTAATTTAAGATTTCCTGGTTTTCTTTTCATTTAATTTATCATGTTTGTTAGAGAGATTTCATCCTTATAATTGACCCTAACGATCGATGCAATAAAAGTACAGGGTATATTTTTTTCAGATTTTAGCCGGTTCGATTCCCGGGTGTGGGAGAAGAGAATTTTCGAAAAATTTTCAATGCAGTTTGCTTTCTATTCAAAAATAAAGGAATGTTTCCTTTGAGTAAAATTTACGTACTCAAGACGCTTTTTGTTACGTAAGAAAATATGGACGTCCCGACTTATTTATTACTGTAACTACCAAGCCCAAGCAAGTGGCCTGGGATGAAATCACTCGGGAGCTTCTTGAGGGTCAAGCACCGCATGACCGCCATGATATTATCGCAAGAGTTTTCATTTAAAATTAAAATCAAAGATAGATCTACTTACCAAAGATATCATTTTTAGTATAACGCGGACGAAGTCGCGGGCAAAAGCTAGTATAGAATATTTGTGCCCTTTACTCTATACAGTTTATACAAGTGTCTTAGAAGATATCGCAATGTAAAAATATCCGCGCGGCAAAATAATTTGCGCGTCGCAATGTAGGTACGGGGGATTCTGGCTGGCCTTCGGGAAATTTAAATTCAAAATATTTACTGCATCATAATGTTTACAAGTACAGAGTGTTATAGTATATTTAACAGTAAGAGATACCTATAGTAATTCACACTTTAATATAATCTAAGCTAATCTAAACCATCTAAACTATTTTAATAAAGAGGAAAGATAAGATTTTTTGTTTGTTACGATTTAGCTTAATTTATGTCGGATAAGCGATATATCGAGAAAGGTTATAGCTATATTTATGTGACGCAGACGAAGTTGCGCGGGTCAGCTAGTTACTTTATAATAATTCAAAATTCTCAAACTTGCAGTAACTAGAATATGTTAACAAATCCTGTACGATCCGAAAGGGGCATGTGGGTTTATAGAACATACCAAGGCATTGATAAAATAAGAAAAAAATATTTGTGAAAAACATATTAATTTTAGTTTTTTCCCTGTGTGGGTAGACACAGGGTTAACACTCTTATTTTGGTTACTCCAAGTTTTAATTATTTTTTATATATTTTAAATTAATTTTTAGATGTTTTAATTATATATTATTGTTATTAACCACCCAACTCTCACTTTCTACTATTTCCAAGTCTCTGTGACATCACATTCTTATAAACTATTCACTTTTCTTCTGTCTACCATGGACACTAAAATGGCTACAACTTTGGAGGATCTGGAGCAGTTATTCAGCTCACGAATGAATGAGTATGAGATGAAGTTGCAAAAAGCATCCTCAGGACCGGAACCAGCATCTGACAACATCACAACACTGTCACGTGAGTTCACAGAATTTAAAACTTTTGTATGGCAAGCACTGTCAAAGTTCAAGTCTCAAATAGAAATGCTTTCCCTTGGCTACGACAGACATGAAACCTTAATGCGAAGAAAGGTTTTGCTGTTTCATGGTGTTGCTGAGGTACAAAACGAAAAGCTGAATGATGTGGTTCACAAAATCTTAGCAAATCAAATGAGCTTGTCTGAGATTGGAAAGGAAAGTATCCATGTCTGCCACCGATTGGGTTCTTCCCAGGGCAAAGCCAGGCCTATATTGGTGAGACTTTATACCAATGAGCAACGTCACTTGATTTGGGAGACCAAGAAAGCATTGAAAGGTACTGGCATCACAATATCGGAATTCTTGACGCACACAAGGCACAGTACATTCATGGACGCGCGCAAGCATTTTGGGATGGCGAACTGCTGGTCGGTTGAGGGCAGGATAATGATCATCTCGTCCGATGGTAACCGTCACAAGATCGAGACACCGGGTGAACTTCGAGCACTAGTTTCACGGTTCCCCAAGGTCACAAGTGATGCTAGTGCTTCTCCTAATAGTGTGAGCCCCACCGAAGTTGTCGCTACACCTAAAGGCCAAAGAAAGGCTCGCCGGCGTAACTAATGTTGCTGTTTCCTGTAAATCAGTCGCATCGCATTGTTCGAGTGCGTTTCTTGTGTTCTGTACTTTTGAATACAGGTACTTTTAAGATTTTTTTTTGTTCTTTGTATCACCTTCAGAGTATTTTATTTTTGTTAGATCTAAGTCTTGTCGGTATGTTTACGAAACGTTAGTACCAACAACCAATGTCACTCTTCCTTCATATTGTTTACTGTCAGTACTGTCAATTTGAAATGACATTAGCATAACGTCAAACGTGTTGCGTTCCATTCACTTCTTTAATGTCATGTGCATTCATGTGTGCATTACGGTTGTGTTCCGTTTTACGTAATTAATTTTGTATTTTAGTTTTCTTAATATTTTTTTTTTTATTTTGTTTTTCGTGCCTACTTTTATAATGTTATTGTTCTGCTACTACTGTTCAATTTCTTCCAACAAACTAGTGAGTTAGGGTGGTTATGTTTTAGAGAAGAACCAGCCGTATATTTTGTAGTTATAGTAGTTTTTAGTTTAATATATTTTTAAGGATATTAATTATATTTATTTATTTATGAATATTCCAGCTGACTTAAATGACAGTTTTTTCTCTTGTTCTTCCTCGACTTGTAGTTACGTCAGTGCGGACAGTGAGCCTTCGCTTCATACTTTGCATGACAACATTTCCACTCTTTTTTCAAACTATCCTAATAATCTGCATATTGCTCATATTAATGCTCAGAGTGTTCCCGCTCACCATTCCGATCTTCTGGCATCCTTTAGCAGTGCTCATCTTGATGCACTCCTAATATCTGAGACCTTTCTTAAGCCCTCACTCCTTTCTTTGCAGTACGCACTTCCTGGTTTTGATCTTGTCAGAAATGACAGGATTGGCAAGGGTGGTGGTGGTGTTGCCGTTTACATACGCGCCGATATCCCGCATAAAATTGTAAGTTCGTCTCCATCTCAGTACTCTGGGTCGGCTGAATCATTGTTTCTACAGATCACCGTAAATCATACCAACGTGTTGCTTGCTGTGATTTACTCTCCCAACCTTCATGTTGACTATTTTGACTCCTTAGAATCCTCTTTAAATAATCTTTGCCCATCATACGAGCATGTTATTGTAATGGGTGATTTTAACACATGTTTAATTAAAAATGATTCACGTTCACACAAACTCCGTTCACTTTTATCCTCTTTTAATCTTGAAATTTTACCTCTTTCTGCGACACATAACTTCCCGAATTGTACGCCTTCTCTTCTTGACTTAATGATCGTTTCTTCTTCTCCCAATGTTGCTGAGTTTGGGCAGCTTACTGCAACCTTCTCTTATCATGACCTCATTTACCTTTCGTATCGTATCCGACCCCCGAAACGTAAGCCTCGTTTCTGTTTTCTCCGGAGTTTTAATAGCGTAGACCTGGAGGCTTTAAAACGGGATGCTGGTGATATTGATTGGACTAACGTTATCGAAACCACCAGTATTGATGAAAAGGTTAACAGCTTCAATGCCTCAGTATTAGATCTCTATAATAAACATGCCCCTATTCGGCGTATTAAAATTAAGCATAATCCTGCGCCGTGGATGACAACTGATATTAAAAGTGCCATTGCCCGTAAAGATAAGGCGAAGAGCAGGTATAGGCGTAGACCTACGGAAAATAATCTCATTCACTTTAAAGCTCTGCGTAACCGCTGCAATCGTCTTTGTCGAGATGCCAGAAGACGTTACTTCCACGATTCTCTCGTTGGTCGTGGCTCTTCTGATGTCTGGAAATTTTTAAAGTCTGTCGGTATCGGCAAATCTCCCACGAATACCTGTAAAGATGTCGACTTGTGCGCTCTTAACAGGCACTTTTCTTTGCCACCTGTTTCTCTGGACCCTAGCAGTAAAGCTTCAACTTTGTCTGAGCTTTCTAACCTGCCGCTGCCGCATTGTGCACTTTTCAATTTTAGTCCTGTCTCTGAAGACGATGTCAAAAAGTCCCTTCTCTCTATCTCTTCCTCTGCTGCGGGCCATGACAAGTTGTGTTCGAGAATGATAATTCCCATTATTTCTGAGCTGCTGCCCATCCTCACTCATATTGTTAATTTTTCCCTCTTCTCTGGTGTATTTCCGTCGGCTTGGAAACAGGCACACATAATACCACTTCCCAAAGTCAGCAGTCCTACTTCCTTATCTCACTTTAGACCCATCTCCATTCTTCCTTTCCTCTCCAAAGTTCTCGAACACATTGTTCATGGCCAAATTTCAAAATATCTATCGTCTAATGCTCTTATTTCCCCATTCCAATCTGGCTTTCGTACTGGCCACAGTACTGTTACTGCGCTCCTGAAGGTTACTGACGATATCCGCTGGGCTATGGACAACAAATCTCTGACTGTTTTAGTTTTACTTGACTTTAGTTGTGCGTTCAACTCAGTGGATTTCGACATCCTTCTTGGGGTCCTTCAATGTTTTAACTTCTCTGCCTCTACGTTAGCCTGGTTTAACTCGTATCTTCGAGGTCGCTCTCAGTGTGTCCGCCAAGATGAGACCTTCTCTGATTGGTGTGATCTTACTGCTGGTGTCCCTCAGGGTGGTGTTCTCTCTCCTCTTCTTTTCTCTATATTTATTAACACTGTTACCAAAATAATCACCTCCAGTTTTCACCTCTACGCTGACGATTTGCAGCTGTATCGGCATTTCTTATTGGCTGATGCGGAATCGACTATCATTGCCATGAATCATGACCTGGAAAGCATTTATCAATGGGCAAAGTCGTTCGGATTACAGATTAACCCTGCTAAGTCACAGGCCATGATCATAGGCAGCCGATATTATCGCAATACACTTGACTTGTCATCTTTGCCTCCATTATCTCTGGGTGGTTCGACCATTGCTTATGCTGAATCAGCCAAGGACCTTGGTGTCTTAATCGACAGTAATCTCTCTTGGAGAGCTCAAGTGAATGAGGTTAGTCGGAAGGTGCACTTTTCTTTCCACTCACTTAAATCTCTACAGAGCTTCTTACCGTTTAAAACGAAGATTTACTTAGCTCAAACTCTGATCCAGCCGATCATTGATTACGCTGATGCCTGCTATTTGGATGCCACCGAGGAGCTCTTAAACAAACTTGAGCGCCTGCAAAACCTTTGTATCCGTTTTGTGTTTGGTCTGAGGAAATATGACCATGTCTCTCACTTCCGCAAAGAACTCAAGTGGCTCCCTATCCGTCTTCGCCGGAACACTCGGATATTATGTCTTCTCTACAACATCCTTTATAACCCTGCATATCCCAGCTACCTTCGCGATCGTTTTTCCTTTACCCGTCCCTCTGATACTCTGTGTAGATCCCACCTTAGGCATCATCTTAATTTCCCTTCCCATAAAACTGAATTCTTTTCCTACTCCTTCTCTGTTCACGCTGTACGTTTGTGGAACTCACTTCCGCCTAAAATTTTAGACTCTAAATCTTTATTTACTTTCAAAAAACAAGTCAGAGAGCATTACCTCTCCTCTATTCTGTAATATTCTGTATATTATGTGTATGTTTATTATAGGTATATATTCGGATACTAGTATTTATTTTTATATGTGTATATATTAGTATGTATGTTTATTTTATATGGATAAACTTTTGTTCCTAATTTTAATTAAAATCTTGTTATTCTTATTTACACACTGTGTCTACATTTCTAATCAAACTTTCCTCTCGCAGGTCTGCTGGAAGAAATTTCTTTTGAAATAAGCAGTACCTTTGTGCTCTTCTATTTGCTATGTTTTTATCCTTTTTTTTGTATTTTGTGTGTGCATAAATAAATAAATAAATAATTAACCCTAAAATCTAGCAAACTATTAAAAAGAAAAAAACACCTTCTTCGGCATTTTGTTCGATCGTCAATTGTTTGTTTATGATGTCACTGCCGGAGTGTAACCCCCTCCTCCCAGCACCACCCCTGTATTACCATGTAAGGTTCTGTTTTATTTATTTTTTATCGCATTTTAGTTGTTAACCATGAAATATTTAGAATCTTATTTCGTTATCTAATAAATAATACCCTCAAGGATCGGACAGGTTTTTTTCAACATATTATTTTCTTTGCCTATTTTTCGTTTGGTTTGGATGAAAACGGTCCACAACGCAATTAGCTTGTATTGACACAGCAAGCACCGCAGTGTCGACTGTGTAGAGACACGTACCCGTAGAGAGCGAAGCCCCAGTTGACGGCGTTAGCGATGAGCAGCATGACCATCCTCGCCTGGTACAGCGGCCGCAGCCCGCGCCCCGGCATGGCCGCCAGCTCGCGCGCCGCCTGCTGCAGACTCTGCTTCTCTGCAGACACACACACGTATAACAGCTGCCCCGTCAACCACGCACCAACAGTAGTTATGTTGTATACTTACGGAGACGGAACTGTCCCACGTAGTAGATGCGCAGCGACAGCAGCAGGAACGTGAAGATGTGCAGCACCGTGAACACGCTCCAGAACAGCGGCCCGCCGCCCAGCACGCCCCACACCACTGCGGACAACACCACACGTCAGTCTGAGGCGCGGCGCCACTCACACCGTGTCTTCAGAGTATTACAGCATCTATTGTATGCGATGCTACAACAAGACGCGACCCGACGGGATGCGGTCGGAGCTAAGATAGTCTAGATAGCCACCGGCACCACGTTCAACGACTTCTGAATACGCTGCGCTGACCGAGTCGCTCTTGACTATTTAGCATTTTTATGAGAGGCATTAGGCGATAAATAAGTTAAATCATATTAAGCTATAATTTGCCGTGTGTGCCGTTTAAATATTGCACTTTGTCTGAAATTGCTGTTTTCTTTTCTAATAGCCCATCAAGGGTTTGGCTTGGCTTCTTTCATGTGTGTCTGTGAACCTGGGAACAAGGTTGCCATGGCTGAACCTGAGCGTTATAAAAGTATAAGATAGGTTAGTTACCGAGCGCGATGAGCACGGCGAGCACGCCGAAGGTGGCGTGCGCGCGCGCGTTGATGTCGGGGTGGCGCGACTGGTAGATCTTCACCATGCTCAGCACTGCCAGAACGTACATGAACGCCGTGTCTGCACATACAAAGGTTTGCGATGAATGATCTCAGTCTGACTGGGTATCGCATACAATATGTCAGTTAACCACAACCAGTTTCAATATTTCCAACAGACTATGGCCCAAGAATCAATTCTCTTTACTTTAACAACTTTAAAGACTACTTATAATCAGATAATGGAAAAAGAGTAGGTACACTACACAATATCATTAAAATATTATGATCAATAGGTACCTAGGGTAGTAACATTATTGATTACCGTGAGTTAGAAGCGTTCGGAATGAGTTAGAGTGCAACGTTACCGAACTGGAAGTTGAGCGCGTTGGGGCACACGTGGTAGGCGGCCGACAGCAGCGCCACCATCATCATGGCGGCGCCGAGCGACGACAGCAGCCCGTAGTGCGCCGGGATGCCGTACTCCTCGTCGCGCGGCTTGCGCTGGCGGCGCGTCTTGCGGCGCCGCACCTGCAGCATGAACAGCGCGCCCAGCAGCAGGTAGCCGGCGTTGGAGAACACGTGGTTGAAGTCCGAGATGCCGCCCACCGGGTGCGCGCACAGGAAGTTGTAGTAGCACGCGTCCAGCGAGCCCGTCGTGTTCAGCGCCTGCGTGGTTCGCACGTCAGTATCGGTATCGACCGACCGGCACAGTGCGGGAACATCGGCTAGGCTGTACTCACGATCTGGTAGCCGGCCACGAACTGCAGCACGGGCAGCGAGTAGAACAGCGCCACGGTGTACAGCGTGTACAGGTAGCGGTCGGAGCGCGCGCCCAGCACGCGGGCACGCCGGCGTGCTAGCGCCGCCACGTGCAGCCGCGCCGGCAGACCGAACGGCCGCGACTGACAAACGAAACATTGGAACTTGATCGAATATCCCTGTACTTTGACAAGCATGTAGCAATACTCCGATTGATACTGTTGAGTATCAGACCCAGTTCAATATTTTTCACTCATGGGAAGAACAAATCGAACTGAAACTTTTGTGAAATGGCTTTGTTAAAACGTAAAGTGATACTGAATAATATATGACCTGATCTCTAGTTGGTTCTACGATGTAGATGCCGTTGCCGTTCTGTTCAGTCTGCACAGCGCGCGAGTTGGTCTCGCCGTCCGCGGTGCCGGCGGTGTCGGTGGCGGCGTCAGCGCGGCCGCCTGCGTCCCCTTGCGGCGCTGCGTCAGTCCAGTCAGCCCCGGGGCTGGTGTCCGCCTCGCCTCTCCTGCCCCCCACAGGTGAGGTGGGGCTGGTGTCCGCCTCACCTCGCCTGCCCCCCACAGGAGACATGGGGCTGATGGGAGTGGTGACGACGCTGTTGCTGGCCTCCACGCCGGCGGTGACCACGGTGATGCCGGTGCCAGTCTCCTCCTCGTCCTCGTCCGTGTCGCTGTTATCACTGCTGTCGAATGTCGCCGCTACACAAAGACCATGTATAAAGGGAATGTAAGCTACTTAGGTATATTTACAAACGTTTTACTTTATGATGCAATCGACCCTGATCAATATTTCACGGACTGCAAGACTGACAAGCGACTGGTTCGCTTATTTGAATTCGAGCAGTAGGATTTCTCTGTTCATAATTGATTTCTTCAAATGAAGGCTAACGTCTAAGCGATACTAGTTAAAGCTCTCCAGCACTCGGAACTCACTGGAGTCTCGCCGCCTCCTCCCTGGCGACATGGACATGCTACTTTCCACTTCCGATCTTGTTACATTTTCATCAGGCTCTGGAAAATTATAAATTATAAACTCATTTCATTGTTGGAACTAAAGAAACTAAATATGCATGTTTTTCTAATAATTTATTTATTTAATGGTAATTAGTAAGTAGTTACTGCGAGCGAGCACGGCGCGCGGCCCCACGTGGCGCTTCCAGCGCGGCCAGCGCTGCACCAGCACGAGCGCGCCGAACAGCACGTAGAACATCACGAACAGCGCCAGCGTCACGCCCGCGCCCACCAGGTACTGCCCGCGCGTCAGTGCCTCCTGCAACACACACACGTGTGTCAGTACACACCACCAGGTACTGCCCGCGCGTCAGTGCCTCCTGCAACACACACGTGTGTCAGTACACACCACCAGGTACTGCCCGCGCGTCAGTGCCTCCTGCAACACACACGTGTGTCAGTACACACCACCAGGTACTGCCCGCACGAGCCGCACGTACCCGTGTGTGCAGCGTGAGCTCCTTGCGGCGCGGCGGCGGCGCCTGCACGAGGCTGAGCGGCTGGTCCAGCACGGCGGCCTCCCACAGCCAGTCCACCTCGGGCGGCTCCTCCTCGCGACACGCCTCCTCCGAGTCCTGCACCACCGACAGGATGTAGAACCCGCGCGGGTAGCGGCTGCGCTGGAAACCAAAGCACACTTCACTTCATGAACTGGCCAATCATGTTGAAAGGTTTATTTATAAGTGAAATGGTTTAATTACCGAAAGCTGTATCCCACCGGACCGCACCACGGTCATCCTTAACGTGGAAACTTCTATCTCCTCCAGCGTCTCCGCTATTGGGCACTGAAACAGAGTCACGCACGAATCATTAAAATAACCCTGCAACAAAACGTTCTTACTTCTGGAGAAAATTTCTAAATCTTCTACAGAAGATAACCAGTACTGAATATCTTAAGTGCTGACTCAAGTCTTCTGGATGTACCGATCGATAGGCAACAAAGACCAGAACAGTCCCACTTTAGTGCTGTCACTGACCGTGTAGTTCTGCACGGCGATGGTGGCGCACACATCGTCCTCGGAGTCCACCAGCAGTCGCACGGTGTTCTGTCCCGGCAGCCAGCGGTAGTAGTTCACGCGCGGCGCTCCCTGCAAACGGGAAGTAACGTAGCGAACCAACATCACTCATTCAATATTTAAAAGAGTGTCTATGGAGTTTCTTGCCCGTTTTGCATAGAGATCAACAGTTTGCAAAATTGCAATAGGCAACTGCCATGGTAAGTACGAGTATTATGGCTTGAGACTGTGACTGTATATAGCTTCAGGTATTTTGTTATTCAAAAGTAATGGTCTAATTCAAATAAATACTTTGAGTTAGCGTTTTTGAGTTCGGACATAGCATGAAGTCGATTTTGTAATCCTGTTTGTGAGGTAACTTATGACTAGAATTGTATTGTATCGCAGGACACTATTATTTTTAAGTAGTAGGTATTTATTTAAGTAGATGAAGTTTATACTGATGTTTGGCCAAATCTCGCCTGATATGCAATGTGCCACATGGACATGATGGAGAGTCAGGAGAGTACCTGTTGTGTCTCCACTGGGGTAGAGGACAGGAAGGGCAGGCGCCAGTCGCGTGCGAACGAGGCACGGAGCTGCACGCGCGTGGGGGCTGCGCACGACGAGCTCACGTGCAGGGAGAACTCGCCGCCCACAGGCAATGTCGGGTCGTCAGAATCTGACCACATCACATAATCATTAGATATATTTGGTGAGGGCAATGGTATTCTATTCACGAAACGCTATAACATTGCTTCCGTGTTAGACCGTGTGTTACTGACCGCAATCGTCGTTGAGTTTCTCGACGTCGACGCTGTCGTCGGGGCATAGCGTGCGCTCCAGCTCGTACAACACGGCGGAGCCCGACCGGTACGGCAGCTGCCACGTCCACGCTCCTGCGACACAACATCAACTTAATGCTACTTTTCATTCCGAAACTGAGGTCTCAGTGTTCTATATAACCGAGGACAACTGTTCAGTCAAAGATCAACCATAGATCAAGCCTCTGAAGGTAAAACTTTACTAGAAACAGAAGATAAGTGATTGAAGAGTTTTGGAGAAATTAAAGCAGGTTGATTTATTAGCTTTACCTGTGTGAAAATATAAATAAAAGCCTCATACATAAGTCGATCAGTTCTGTATTGATCAGTGTGTTGAAGAATCAATGAAGGTTTACCTATCCTGCGTCTCGCTGTGACGAGCAGGGGCCGTGAGGTATCGCCGCCGTCTGCCTTGATCCACACCCGGATCGGAAACACTCCCTGTGCCGGATTCTATAAACATCAAGAAGCTTGTGTCACATATTTTGCAACAATTCCACTTTGTTGGTAGGTACCAGAATTCCACCACCAGGTTACCAGGCCCAGAATATAGAACGTTGATTTTGGTGTGGAGTGGACTCACCGGCGCAAACGACAAGATGAACTCTACGGCCGAGGTCAACACCAGCTCGTGCGTCTCCTCGAATGTGAGCCTGTCAGACAAACTCTAGTTACACTTATACATAAATGCTACTATTAGTACTAATCAATAAATGAATACACAAGAACACTCTGTGGACCGAATTGTTATCTGCCCCAGGTGATGAAGAAAGACTTTTGGCCTCAGGACGTGGTGTTCCGTCGCTTCCGCGGACAAATTCTACTGGACAGCCAGCACAAGTGATGTGTTAAAAGTGTTACTAACATGTCTTAAGTATTTTTATTAACAAAAAATTGTATTTACTTTATATAAGTACCTATGTTAGTTTATAAGTTATATATCTCTGGGCCATTGTAGCCTGAAATAAAATGATTGTTTTCAAATTCAAATTTATTTATTGTTTTTGATTGTGATTGATTAATCATTGATTTGAGCTTGATTTCAAAGAAAACCAAACTGCTCCTGATTTTATCCAACTAAGTAGGTACACCAGGTATCGAACCCGGTACGAATTTGCAAAAAGAGTCAACCTGTTTTAGTGACTATGAGCCACACTGATTTTGAGCGTAACGATGCAGTTGCAATTTCGTCTGAAATTGTGCTCTTTATCACTCTTGTTTCTGTTTTTCACAGATTAGTTTTTGCTTTACGCCAATCAGTACTTTTTTTTTACCAAAAACTCATACTTGACCATTAATATAAATAAATACATAATATAAATTACGTCCGTAGGATCGCACTTTAATCCATCACTAGCATTCTACGATGTTGCTGATAGCATCCAGTGTTGACTGACACTAACAGTGCAGTGCAACGCTGTTATACAGTGATCTGTGTGTCCAGTGTGTACCGTAACGTACCTACTTACACTACCATACACTATATTTATTAATAATACTAAAAAAACGGAATATTTACCATGTTTACTTTTTGTTTCGAGGTCACGAGATCACGGATAATAAACTGAAGTCATTGCGGGTGGACGTTTATTCTTTATGAGCAGACAAAATGTCTACCCTCTTTCTTTTTTTTCATACACTATTTGTCTACTAGCACTGTAAACCATTGTTAATAACACTATGTGCGTTGCCCAAAATAAATACTATGTCTATAATGTAAATAATAAGTCGACTAGCTATATCAGTCATGCCCTTTTGACTCTGGGCGGAAGCAAATTGAAGTAATGATTGTATTTGCTATTGCTGGAAGACAATGAATGGGAAGAAAGCAGGAGGCTGTATTAGACGCTCACCGTTTCCACTCTACGGACACGTTACCGTCGGCGCGCGCCGAGCACACCAGCACAGCCAGCAGCAGCGCCGCGGCCGCACATCGCGAGCATGTCACCATGGTTCACTGCTCCGGCTTCACTTGCACCGACACTCGCACCAGTCTCAACCTCGGCATTCCTCACGTAAAGAACACAATGCGATAGTTGGCGAGGGCCAGTGCGGACCTTCGTGCTTGCTTTGAGCGCGGTTCGTGAAAACTAACCGCGACCGGCGACTCCTCCCCGGCGCTTATCAGCCGTATCTGCACAGCGGCTTGATAAGCAGATATGGATGTGTGATTCATTAACTGATTGGCTGATCTTGTGGGTATTGGCTTGTTACAGTTTTTGGGTCACTTTTCCTGTTCATCAAGTTTTTTGGAAGAGAGTTACCTATCGAATGTTTTAAGACATCGATATAACTAGACCACATTGTCACATCTTCTTTATGAGAACATCACCACAAGACTGCCTGTTCTACAGACTTTTTACTGATTTAGGTCAGCGGCACCACCAACCCCGTTACCCATAGGAATGTCAACCTCACCTCAGGTCCAGTTGAACACTACCGCCGGGCACTAAGAACTGGGTCTATTTGGCTCAGTCGTGAGACACACATTGATTATCTTTTTTGTGTATTTAGGTCAAGGTTTGCGTTATTTTGATTAATGTTATGTATGTAGTTATGCACTGGAGGCATGTACCAAACATGAGAGGAGAGTGGATCAACACTTTCTTACTGCCCAAGACTGTGTCTCGTTTATTCATTGACAGAAGTCTTCCGAGCTGAATGCGCTCAACGCTCTATCGGCGCTACGGATTTTGTACGAAGGTAGGTACTGCCTGCTTAGTGCAGTGTTCACCTCGATCATATCACTAGTTACTACCTATCGCCGTGTGAGGCGGAAACAGGTATCTATTCACAAATACCAATTTATACATTTATCTTTTTCTTTTTTAGGAGTCACTATCAATTCGGCGAATATTTCAGATAGCTAAGCTCATAGATAGCCAATCATATTCTTTAGTTCAAATAAACTCAGATACGCGAGCAGTGCGCGTTGGACGAGGCGCGGCCGGCATCCAAGCTAATCAATAGATAAGACCTGTCTTACATTCATACTCAGTAGGTTATCACCAGCTCAGGGCTGATGATTTGATGAACTAACATAAAACAATAAAATTTATCAATAGAGTTATATTTGGCTGACAGATTATAAAATTATATCAATACTTCAATAGCTTCGATGTCTAATTTCGCGTAAGTCTTGGTTGGTGGCGAAGTTAGTTTTTTTTTATGGTACCTACCTATATTACGTTAGGTATATCTGAAACTTGGCGAGTAATATTATGTATAGTAAAAGTCATGAATTCAATTCGAAGAAGGTGACTGCTCCAGTTTTCGTTTAACAGTCTCAAAAACCGACTGAAAACACACAAAAAAGTAAAAAAGATACTTTAACTTCTGAAGATTTTTTGCCACATGAGATGATGGCGAAACATCGTCAGAGAAAAGAAAATTTCAAGGGAATCCTCCCTTGAAATGACGACCCTCAATAATGTGGAGTACGACTTGAGGAGGAGTTGTATATACAAATACGTGCTATACATTTAACATAGGTACTTCTTAAAACCTTTGATGACGATTCCCTTATTGCTTTCAACTCCGAGTCTTAGAGGAGTAGTACCTTCCATAATCAACTCACCTAAATAACCTGAAAGAATACAACTAAATATACGTTCCTATAACATTTTATTCAATAATTATCTTATAACATTTTATTCAATTATTATCTAACTTATACTTTCCATCATCAGCTCATCAACATGAGCATTACCGTAACCCTGATGTGATAGTTTTACTATTGGTAAATCTGAATTATTTCAATCTGTTCTTTATAAATCGAGGTCTAAATAAAATATCAATATTTCGATTTCTGATTTGATTCGATTCGAAATATAGTTTTTTTTTTTATTTAAACCTACCAAGACTAAGTGCCAACCCTAGTAGGGCAGCATCCACAAAATTTTAAACTAGTTTGAACTGCCCTCTAATCTAAAATTGTGTTAAGTGGGGCAGATTTACAACTTTGATATCTGTAACTTTAAATTATTCCACTGTCCAGAAGAAGCGAATTCGTCGCGAAACGTTTCGCACGAATTCATTCGCGCGCTAGTGAGATACTAGGCACGAATACATCGCGTCCACAAGTATCGCGCGAATTCAAAATACGCGCGTAAATCGCGTGCACAACGCCAGACACTCGACTCGTACCTATTGCACGCGAGTCGAGAGATACTAGGGACCCCTTGTTGCGTCCAGTTAAACGCGCGAACTCTGGCCAAGTGGACGTATCGGGAAAACCAAAATTTTGATACAATGACTGAATTCATCCCAAATTGCTCGCGCGTTGGTACGCTCTTTCTGGACTCAACGATCGTGCGTGATTCGCACGAGAGAATCGCGACGAATTCGCCCTTTCTGGACAAGCCCTTAACTATAATAATATGATTTTCAGCAGACAGGATGAGATTCAAGGTGCGCGGGTGCGTGGGGTACCTTTCGCAGCGCGAGGCGTTATGCACAACGGAACATGTATGTTGGCCGAGTTTCGCATTACAAATAATTTTGATGTAATAAGGCCTCTTTTTTTAGCTTTTCGCCAATTTGTGTTTTGCGGACTTTACCTTCATTTTAAACAATATTCGACTACAAAGATTTAAAATGAGTTTAAAATGAAATGCAAATAAAAGATTAGGAAGCGTGAGAAAATAATTTATTAAGTATAACTAGTATACGAGGTGTGTGTGCTAGGCGGTAGGTGAGTGTCGGCGCGAGTAGGCCAGGCCCAGCTCGTCCACGACGTCGCGCACGGCCGCCAGGCACTCGTCCAGCTGTGCGCGAGTGTGCGACGCAGACAGGCAGAACCTGCAAACATACGTTATACACTATATCCCACTGCGATGACTAACCTAACTCCACTTTGAACCGGCTTGAGTCGATCAGAAAGCGCGCCACGGACCTACCGTGCAATAGAAACGAAAATAACTCATTCCTCTCGTGTCGGTGTGAAAGACGCGCATCGAGAATGCATCAGTATGATCGTTCACTGTTTTAGTAGTTCCGCCACTTACACGTGAACGACAGTCGACGGGGGTGTCGATGACAAAGTTATAATAACTGAAAGGACTCCAGACTGACTGAGTGGCTGCCTGTTCGTGTCTGAAGTGTCGAAGTGTGCGCTTGTCGCAAGTGCTATTGGGCAGCCCAACTAGTGTTATTGGGATTTAAGTTTTATCAGGATTTTTTCAGTTAAAGCCACGGAGTCAGGATTCATGGTTACAGACTTAACTCGTATTACATGGGACCACGGGCGTAGCCAGGTTTTAGTTTCGGGGGGGGGGATCAGGAAAATAAAAACAAGTCAAACGATTTTAGTGATAACTGAGAACAAGGTCCCGGAAATGTATTCGAAAATGGAAAACTGAAACTTTCAGTATATGTAATAATTGATCGAGCGAACTGTCGCGAAACAGAACCAATAGAAACAGGACATATGCGCGAGCGAAGCGAGCGCGGAAATTTTTGTACATTTTTATAGATTAGGGGTTGGAGGGGGGGGGGGGCAAATAAATTGTCATCGGGAGGAAAGCGGATAAAGGACTGTTTTACTTGGTTTCAAGAAGATAACTGCTTACTCTTATTATAATTGACATGAATCCTTTACTTTCGGAACTAAGCCTACGAAGGAGGTTTGGAAGATGCGACTGATACCTTCTCGACAACGTCTTTGACAGTGGTTACACGTACAAATTGCAATCTCCTTTACTAGACTCACTCGATAATCGGTAGTAATAGCCTATTACTAGTCTGTTGCGAAATGCGACGAGTACGGGTGGGATACGATACGGCACGATAATATACGAAGGTTACCGAATGCGATCGGAGTATCGACAGCCGGTGGCGGCAAATTCAAAATACATTATAATTATTAGGTACTTAGGTATACCACTCGCCTCCCATTATCTTAACTTTTCGGGCTGGCTACGCCCGTGCATGGGACCCATACGTGCGTGTAGTATTGGTACATCTCTGTGTAAGGTCTGTAGTTAGTGTGTAGATGTGAGGTCGCGTACCGTATGCGCGCCTTGTTGAGCGGCGTGGCGGGGAAGCCGACGCCGACGGTGGCGATGCGTCGCGCCGTGAGCCGCTCCACCGTGGCCGCCATCTTGCTGAACGTGTACACCAGCAGCGGCACCACGGGCGAGTCGCGGTGGCCCAGGGTCACCACGCCCATCGCCACCAGTCTGCGGAAAGATACGAGTCGTTACTAGCTAATATAATATACTAGCTGATGCCCGCGGCTTCACCCGCGTGGATGTCGTTCAAATTATATACTAAAACCTTCCTCTTGAATCACTCTATCTATTGAAAAAAACCGCATCAAAATCCGTTGCGTAGTTTTAAAGATTTAAGCATACAAACAAACAAACAGACAAAAATAGCGACTTTGTTTTATACTATGTAAGGATTCGTTGCTAGCGGAATGCATTAAGCAACGGCTTTCATCTGTGACGTGTACAGTGGCTGTCGCACCGTGCAGCCGATGCGATGGTCACAGGGTTGTCAATGACGCAGCCAGTCTGACGGGCGGTACTCACTGTTCCCTGAAGTAGTGCGTGTTCTCCTTGAGCTGTCGCACGCGCTGCTGGCCGGCTGGCGTGTCCAGCAGGCGCATGGCGGACAGGATCTGCTGCACCACGGGCGGTACTCACTGTTCCCTGAAGTAGTGCGTGTTCTCCTTGAGCTGTCGCACGCGCTGCTGGCCGGCTGGCGTGTCCAGCAGGCGCATGGCGGACAGGATCTGCTGCACCACGGGCGGTACTCACTGTTCCCTGAAGTAGTGCGTGTTCTCCTTGAGCTGTCGCACGCGCTGCTGGCCGGCTGGCGTGTCCAGCAGGCGCATGGCGGACAGGATCTGCTGCACCACGGGCGGTACTCACTGTTCCCTGAAGTAGTGCGTGTTCTCCTTGAGCTGTCGCACGCGCTGCTGGCCGGCTGGCGTGTCCAGCAGGCGCATGGCGGACAGGATCTGCTGCACCACGGGCGGTACTCACTGTTCCCTGAAGTAGTGCGTGTTCTCCTTGAGCTGTCGCACGCGCTGCTGGCCGGCTGGCGTGTCCAGCAGGCGCATGGCGGACAGGATCTGCTGCACCACGGGCGGTACTCACTGTTCCCTGAAGTAGTGCGTGTTCTCCTTGAGCTGTCGCACGCGCTGCTGGCCGGCTGGCGTGTCCAGCAGGCGCATGGCGGACAGGATCTGCTGCACCACGGGCGGTACTCACTGTTCCCTGAAGTAGTGCGTGTTCTCCTTGAGCTGTCGCACGCGCTGCTGGCCGGCTGGCGTGTCCAGCAGGCGCATGGCGGACAGGATCTGCTGCACCACGGGCGGTACTCACTGTTCCCTGAAGTAGTGCGTGTTCTCCTTGAGCTGTCGCACGCGCTGCTGGCCGGCTGGCGTGTCCAGCAGGCGCATGGCGGACAGGATCTGCTGCACCACGGGCGGCGCCATGCTGTGCGCGTAGCTGTGCGCGTGCCCGTGCGCGCGGACCCAGTCTATCAGCTTCTTTGAACCTGCAAGCGGCAGCGAATACAATCAAAATAACATTAAAGTAGCGGCATAAACCAAAACATAAAATGAGTTTCTTTGAGGCTTGAGGTGAAGGCTTTGGACTGTAATTCACTACGCAAACTTGTTACAGTACCCGGCGATAAATATTGCACATCGACCTTTGGAAAGAGACAATCGGCAAATTTCGGCTTCGTAGAGCGATATCTCTGTCGCACACTACCTATGTGACGGATTGTGACGTTTTGTCAGTCGTTGTTCAAGTGCGATAGAGTGCGGTCGCGTCCAATTCAAAATATATAATAAGAGTTGTTAACACCCCCAAATTTTAATAATTTAATTAAAGTTGTACTATGGCATCTTTAGGAAAAAGAGGGAAACCTTTACGAGGTCAGTCACGAGAAATGATCTACAATCTTTATAAATATTTTGTAACCGAAGCTGACAGATTAAAAAAAATGAAGATGAAAATGTAAGTTGTTATTTTAAGAAGTTTCAAGAGCGAGTTGCAAATGCCACTGGAATTTCAAGAAGAACTTTGAACAATATATTAAACGAACATCGCATCGAACTGGGAACTCATCATCTCGGCTGACTGCAACGCACATTATCCGCTATGGGGAAGTAAGAATGCAAACAGAAGGGGTGAGTTACTAACCGAATTTTTATTCCAAACAAACCTAAACATTATGAATAGGGGTGCGGAACCCACTTTTGTAAGCTCTAGGTACCAAACTATTATAGATATTACTCTAGCTACACACGCGGCGGCAAATCTTGTTGAGGGATGGCACGTGTCGAGCGAACCATCTTTCGCAGATCACCGCCGTGTGTGTTTCAATTTACGGCATAAGATAACAAACCCTGTTCCATATCGTAACCCCCGAAAAACAGATATAACTAGGTATACCAAATTAACAAACGAGGCACTAAGTGATGCACAAACAGCTGATGCATTACTCAGTACGAACGACATAGAACGCGGCGTACAGTTCCTAACCGACACTCTTTTGAGCGGATACGAACTGGCATGTCCAATTATAACTCCTAAAAGCCTTGACAAGAGTTCATGGTGGGGGCCAGAACTAGAGAGATTGCGCAAGGGCCTTAGGAAACTCTTCAACCAAGCGAAAAAATCCAGGACCACCGAGGACTGGGACAAGTATAAAACAGCGCAGAAACACTACAAAAAACGGATCAGGTATCGAAGGACAGAGGCCTGGCGTAATTTCTTTAGTAGTATAAACTCAACAAACCAAGCCGGAAGAATTAAGAAAGTTCTTGCTAAAGGCGATCTCAACCTTTTGGGCTCCCTTAAAAAAGACGACGGCACCTATACAACCTCGGACGATGAAACCAGCGCAGTACTGCTGGAGACCCATTTTCCCGGATGCCAAATCACATCCGACTCAGAGTGGCCTAATGACCACCACAGCGCACCAACAACCAGCGAATGGGATGTGGCCAACAAGCTCGTAACTGCGGATAGAATAGAATGGGCTCTAAGGAGCTTCAAGCCTTTCAAATCCGCAGGGCTGGACGGAATATTCCCGGCCCTACTACAATGGCAACTAAAACAGGTGACCAAGCACCTAATACCAATCTACCGGGCCTGTATAGCTTTCAAATATATTCCCACACTTTGGAGAGAGGCAAAAGTAGTCTTCCTACCTAAACCAGGAAAAGAGGACTACACACAAGCCAAATCTTTCAGGCCCATCAGTCTAACATCTTTTCTTCTGAAAACACTGGAAAGACTGGTAGATCGACACCTAAGGGATGGAGCTCTAAAAAACAAACCACTGCATCCCCAACAACATGCGTACATAAAAGGCAGATCAACAGAGTCGGCATTACACATGGTAGTGCACAAAATAGAAACGGCTATAACCAATAAAAACTCAACACTTGCTGCCTTCATAGACATCGAAGGAGCTTTTGATAAAACAATACACAACAGCATTAACCACGCCCTGCAAAAATTTAGTGTAAAACCAGTAATAAGGAACTGGATCACTGAACTGGTCAGCAAAAGGGCGGTTCAGATAGTGGGGAATACTACCACAAGAGCCAAGGTAGTAAGAGGATGCCCTCAAGGAGGCGTTCTATCGCCACTTCTCTGGAACATAGTAGTGGACAGCCTCATAAAGAAACTGAATGACAGAGGATACACTACTATTGGTTATGCAGACGACCTTGCTATACTGATAAACGGGAATGCTGAAGATATGCTACGCAAAGTGATGCGCTCTGCACTGCAGATAGTAGAGGAATGGTGTGAAGAACACGAACTTTCAGTAAACCCCAAGAAAACAGAACTTATCCTTTTTACCAACAAAAGGAAGTTACCAGAATTACAACTACCAAAGCTTTTCAACACAAGACTCTCCCTATCAACGCAAATGAAATATCTGGGCATAATTCTTGATAACAAATTGAACTGGGCGAGTCACTTAGAGGCTAAAACAAAGAAGGCCTGTATAGCTTTTAATCAGTGTAGAAGACTAGTTGGTAAGAGATGGGGTCTTAACCCAAAGATCACACTCTGGCTATACACGTCAGTCATCAGACCTTCTATTACCTACGGATCAGTTGTATGGTAACCCAGAACTCAGCTGACCACGGTGAAAACGAAACTCCAGAGTCTGCAACGCCTAGCTAGTGTAGCAGCCACTGGATGCATGAGAACAACTCCATCAGCCAGTGGCGGTACTCTCATAGAAGCAGAAAAGCACAGCTTGCCCTAATAAAACAACGAATTAAAAAAAAAACGGCCAATACAAAAATTAATATTAAAATAATTATCATCAAACTGCATGCCACGCGAAAAACGGAACGTATTGATGCGACGTTGTCTGGTTTACGTAACCAGAAAAATACATGATTCGCGCGCAACTCGCACTGCAACGTTGCCAAACTTCTCCATACGTGTCCCGACCTCTGCCGAATGATCAAACAGATCGATCGGGCATGATCGGGCTCGGCTAGCCCTTTCTCTGTCACACCATTACACTTTCGATCAGCTTCTCCGACCTCTCTATTCTACGAACATAATTAGGAGTTGTTTGTTTACATACTTTTTGCCGGGTTTACGACAAAATGTATAGGATTTTCAAGCTAGCTTTGGACGTTTGAATGTGTGTCAGTGTAAAAGTTTACGAGAGAATGTGAATGCGTGTGTGAATGCAAGTTCGCGACGCGATTGAACTTGTTTGAAGGGAATTTCGATTTAGTTCAAATTTGTCTTGAGCGTTGATGGTTGATGGTGCATTATTATTTTATTGTGATTTGATTTTTCCGTTTCTTGTTAGAATTTAAATAAGTTTTGTGATTAGTTTTTGATTGAAGTTAGTTGATTAATACGAAAACGAATTCGAAAACGCAAACAATAGTTCCTTGTGATGGATTAAAGTGTGTGAAACAATGATGGTGTGAAAGCGTTACTGGGCAAGGTAAATACTTTAAAGGAGATGGCTAAATTCAGTTAGGACGACTGAACCAAGCATCTATAAACATGGCACCTAGCAAAATGCAACGCTGAATAGCTGAATATTAGTATTTCATATAAAAAACACTTTCGGAAGTTGATCATATGTTGAAAATCCTGAAAATAAAATCGTTTAGCTCCTACGTCAATACGTATAAAACTGCAAACAAATGTCATTGCTATGAACTTTTACTTAGGCATTTGGATGTATCTGCATTGAAATTGATATAATTGTATTATAGACTAAACGAGCCACCCCGATTTCGCATCGTGGTACTTTAGTAAATATACACAAAGGGGTAATTGCACCTAAAAATGTAATACAATGGCCTTTCTGCAATCCGCGCAAAAATTACTCCCACCCGCGTGTTTACTCTTGTAAAACCTAACGGACTCATCCAAATGAGTAAAATAAAGACGGTTTTCACAGACAATGTTCATAGGTGGTGTTCTGTCTGTGTCGAGTAGCGAGAGGTCCGTAAGTAGGCGAGCGAGGGTCATTGAAAATCCAAAATAAAAAATCCAAACGAACATGCAAACGGCAAAGCGTTCAAACGACATCTGACATTATGACGTTTGACGTTTGATTTTTATAGAGATGGGATTGAAATTCAAGTGTAACAGAATCGATACAATAATAATCTAAAGTTTTTAACATAAAAAATATTGAAAATAAAACAGCAAAAATGTGAATGACTTTATTCTTTTCTGTTATTCTTACCTAAAAATGAAGCCGGAGCGGATAGCGTGTTCAGCAGGGCTATTGCGTATCTTTCAATGACAGTGGATAACTTATAATGTCTATCAAATAACTGTCAAATGGTGAGTTTTTAAGAAAAAAATGTACCAAACCATAACCAATTTACAGTTAATCTATGGACATTTCTGATAGCCACTGACGTTAAAAAGATACGCTGGTCTCTCGCCCATCCCAGATACCAGATCACTGTCATTACATGACAGCAACAGCCCAGAGTTCTGTTCCCCACATTACAGCTGCAGTAATATGACAGTATGTCATCCAGAGGATTATTTGTAGTTTGGCTTTTATATTATAAAAAATAAAATATACACGTAGTATATTTTTTTTTAATATACTGCAAGTCAAGTCCGCGTTGAGAAGCAAAAGGGTCAAAGCGAGGGTGGAAATTCAAAATATAAAAGCACAACGAACAAATAAACGGCAAAGCGTTAAAACGACGTCTGACATTATGACGTGTGCTTTTTTTAGAGATGAAATAAAATAATCGAAACGATTAAAAGAAAAAAATAGAACTACTTTTTAACAATCATCAGTACATATTTTTCGCAAAATATGTAGCACGATTAAATGAATAACCATAATTCGAAGCTATCCCTTGTTTTATTTGATTAGGATTTAATTAAGTTGAATTGGGTAGAATCGACAGTCACTTTCAAACAACCCCATTTTCAAAACACAAGGAACTAAACAAGACACTGAATTGCACGCCATAGATTCCCACCAAAAACTCTGATTACCACTTCTTAGTTTCAAGTAAATAAATCGTTTTGATAAACTGTTATCAAGAATCGATATAAGTACTACTTCGATGGACCATCCTTAGCTTGCAGTTGCTATAGCAACTAGCAGCTGTATTACGATTATTTCACCATTTTATGTCAATGAAAAGAGAGATTTAATTTTTGCTTTTTCTTTAGTTCATGCAACTTCTAGAAAATTATTAAACACTAAATAATTAATGTTTGATTGTTTAAATACTACGAGTCAGTGTGGGAATCCTATACTTGCTGGAGGCAGTCATTTAGCCATCTCCTTTTACAGATAAATATTATCTCATTACTTCACCTAAACCCAAAAAACTACTAAACTAAATACTAGGTATTTTAATCGATCAGCATACAATGTACAATGGGTTGTCGGCTGCTCTCTTAAAAACAAATTTTTCTGTTGGCCTTGTAATAAGTTTTTTTTGAATGAAAAGAATGCTTGGAGTTTATCAAATTACTTCGATCAATAATGTACTAGATTCCCGATAAGCGCTTCAAAAACGGCCCGAAATATAAGGCCACAAACGTATTTGTGGTCTTATTTCAAATTAGTATGGTCCAATCATAGCCAACATTAAGACGTCAAAATACCGCACTAAGCGTTCAAAAACTGTGTAAATAACCACCGTAACACCAAGGTTTTGGAAGGAATATCTTTTTTTCGGTAATTTAATATCATTATGTGCTTTTTCATAATATTTAAACATAATTTAACTGTAAATATAATTAAATCAGCGAATATTATAATTGTTTGGCCAATGTTTGCTACAACGCACCAACTATTGTATCATGTGGTATCATGTTCTTGAACAGTAAACGCTAGTTCCGCAATAGAATAAGCACGACATTGTACACAAAATGCTTTTAACCGTATTGCTTAGAGTTTAAGTTTCATTTTAGAATGAATATTTTTGTACTGATGACTTTTTATTTTAGAGCGACATTTAAAATGTTTTGCTTCTAATCTTTCTCCGATGAAAGGGCTTAAATAAATATACTTTACAATGATAATTAAACGTTATGTTTAAGTGTTAAGGTTTATATTCATCTGAAGTTGTTAATATTATTGAACTTTTTTCTAAGATGTTAGGTAGATGTTTACGTGTGTGCAAACGTGGCCACTTGAGCGACTTAGTTTTGTTCCTGATGCTTAATCTAGTACTATTATTGATCGAAGTCAAATTACGATGATTTAAATAACTTCTCTGGTGCATCAAAAAAGACATCAAAATTCTCATAAACATTTGAATGCTGTTATTAAATTTCATTTTGTAGTTTTGGTAAAACACGAATTGAAACAGCTTTATCTCGGCAGTTACAATATGTGTCGAGATTATGTATCTGTAAATCTATCTAGTAATATTATGCCTTCAGTGTGTTTTGTTGTTTGTCATTTGTCCATGGTAAAGAAGCGAAGAATAAAGAGTAATGTGATTATGTGAGTAACATTTTTTTTCAACTTGTAAGTAGTTAGGAACTAATTTATTATTTTGTGCGCCATCTAGTGGTTTGCCCAAAGCGACTGTACACGAGCGAAATACGTATTGACTCGAATAGTTCAGTTGTTGCGTTTATGTCAATAGATGGCTCTTGTTAATATATTATTTTACATGATACTGACAACTTGATTATTACTAAATTGAAATAGTTGTAAATTTTCTGACAGGATATAAAATACGAAAAGTATTAGTCATAATTAAATAATAGAAAACAAAACCAGTGTTATTAAAAACCAGTGTCAGAATTCGGAACAAAAAGTGTTTTTTTTTTTTTTGGAAATTGTGCTTTACCTCCAAATAATTGCTGGCACGCCACTGCCATCAGCAGCGTTAGAGTATCTTCTAAATTTAAGACCTCTGGATCTGGTCATACAGGAGGAAGCTCAGGCAACCGCTTTAAGACTAAGATCAAACGGACTATGGAAATAAAAATACAGAAACAACACACTCAAAAGTTTTGCATGGGATTCTGAAGGAAATACCACTCCTTGAGGCGCGCATGGATAAAACTTCATGCCACCATGTGTTCGATAGAAGTTACGACATCCAACTCACTGCAGAAGCAGTAGATAGCTCTGGCATCAATGAAGTTAGGATATATACGGACGGCTCCAAGACCTCACATGGTACAGGAGCCGGCGTCTTCTCGAATGATCTAAACATTTCAATATCAAATACCCTAGATAAATTAAACACAATCTTTCAAGCCGAATGTATCGGTATCACCAGAGCGGCACAAGCAGTTGCAGCCAGAGACGTCAGTGATTTTAAAATAAAGATCATCTCAGACAGTGCATCGGTGCTTCAGGCCCTAAAAACAACACAATTACCTCTGTCCTAATACTGGAATGCCACAATGCACTCCAATCCATTGCAACCACGAATAGTGTAACCCTGCAATGGATAAAAGGACAGCAACTCGTTGGGTAACGACGCAGCAGATGAGCTGGCCAAGAGAGGCTCAAGCAATACAGTATTTGGACCGGAACCACTACTGCCCATACCTCAGGCCCAAATAAAAACATGGCTGCGTTCAAGAACCACAGAAAAACACCTCACCGAATGGAGAAACAGCGAAGGATGCAGGCAAACAAAAGATGCAGTTCCGGAGGCATCAATGAAGTTTACTCGCAATCTCATCAAACTTAAAAGGGACAAACTCCGTAAAATCATAGGAACTTTAACGGGTCACTGTTCCCTAAACAAACATCTACATAACATAGGTGTAACAGACAGCCCACTGTGCAGAGGATGCATGGAAGCGGAAGAAACGCCACGGCACGTACTCCTAGAGTGCAGGAGCGTAGCAGATCACCGGGCACAAACTCTACGATCCCCATTAATTCTCCCGGAAGCCTGCAGCAGTCTGGGAAGGCTGCTGCAATTCTGGGATGACCTATGTTGGTTGGAGTAGGTATTCCTAAAACATCACGCACAATGGCCCAATCAAGAGGCTAAGTACGGATAAAAGCCCCGTTAAACTAAACTAAACTAATATATTAAACGAAGTCAGTACTGAAACACATTCTACTGAAATTAAGTTCAGCTCTCAAAAAAAAGGAGACCAAAAAAGCAATTTCGTTCGGATATGGACGATTTTGATTATGATGTTGTTCGAAGAATGGTGTATGATTTTCACTTACGATTTAATGAACTGCCAACAATAAAATCATTGAAATTGGTGTATTTTACAAAAAGAATAAAAATAATTATCAAAAGAAGCAAATCATAATTGTTTTAACAGCTCCTAATAGATACCGGACTGTTTGTATTTCGTGCGACAGAGATAACGCTCTACAAAGCCGAAATTAGCCGATTGTCTCTTACCAAAGGTCGATGTCTTCGATAAATAATGTACTAGATTCCCGATATAATAATATAATTATATATATAATATAATAAGCACTTCAAAAACGGCCCGAAATATAAGACCACAAACGTATTTGTGGTCTTATTTCAAATTAGTATGGTCCAATCATAGCCAACATTAAGACGTCAAAATACTGCAGTATGCGTTCAAAAACTGTGTAAATAACCACCGTAACACCAAGGATTTGGAAGGAATATCTTTTTTTCGGTAATTTAATATCATTATGTGCTTTTTCATAATATTTAAACATAATTAAACTGTAAATATAATTAAATCAGCGAATATTATAATTGTTTGGCCAATGTTTGCTACAACGCACCAACTATTGTATCATGTTCTTGAACAGGGAACGCTAGTTCCGCAATAGAATAAGCACGTCATTGTACACAAAATGCTTTTTGCTTAGAATTTAAGTTTCATTTTAGAATGAATATTTTTGTACTGATGACTTTTTACTTTGGAGCGACATTTAAAATGTTTTGCTTCTAATCTTTCTCCGATGAAAGGGCTTAAATAAATATACTTTACAATGATAATTAAACGTTATGTTTAAGTGTTAAGGTTTATAATCATCTGAAGTTGTTAATAATATTGAACTTTTTTCTAAGATGTTATGTAGATTGTGTGCAAACGTGGCCACTTGAGCGACTTAGTTTTGTTCCTGATGCCTAATCTAGTACTATTATTGATCGAAGGTCGATGTGCAATATTTATCGCCGGGTACTGTACATATCTTATTTTTTATTACATCACGTGTGTGGTTTCGTTTTCGAAATATATATGAAGATAACCAAATATGGTCAGTACATAGTAAGCAATGAAAGTTTGTCTCACTAACCCGCGATGTACCCGCCGGCGGCGCCGAAGCTCTTGGTGAAGGTGCCCATGAGCACGTCCACGTGCTCGGGCCGCACGCGCGCCAGCTCGCACACGCCGCGCCCGCGCGCGCCCAGCGCCCCCACGGAGTGCGCCTCGTCCAGGTACAGCTGCAGCCCCAGGCGCTGCTTCAGCGCCACCAGCGCCGCCAGCGGGGCTATGCTGCCCTCCATGCTGTACACGCCCTCCACCACCTGCGATGTTTCATACTTAGGTTATCGTTACCCTTTAAAGAAATTATTCTCTGTTTATCGTTGAACAGACAATTTCAAAGGAAACTAAATTTTGGAATAGGTTCAGGATTATCGCCAGTTCTCACGTTTACGAGTTTGCATGAACATCACGCAAAAAGTCAAAACTTTAGTCAAACTATGCTCTATTACTCCACTCACTACCGTTGCGAGTTTTTACAAAGTTTAGTCACACGAAGGGTCCAAATTGTATCCGGGGAAGCCGTAAAAAAACATGAAAATTGTAATTGTTTTTCGTCACCCCCGTATTCTATTTTAGTTTTGACTTCATTTTCGTTATCGCGACCCCGAAAATCATGAACAACACCCAAGACGAGAAAACTGGAAAAAACGACACCTTAGCCTTGCTGAGCACACTCATCGCATCATCAAGAGTTGGCCCTCATGTATGTCGACCAATAGGCCACAGCATAATTTATGGTAGACTGTATCTCTGAGGATCAAATTCCTACATACCGTCTTTCATTTGATATAGTGACGGTAAATGAAGTTTCAGGGTCCGATCCAGATTTGTCGATGTCCCTATGCAGAGCCTGCATGGAGAAACAGCCCACGTGCATCTACATCGCCCAGAAGTTGCCTCATACGGGGCAAAGTACTTTAATAACCCAAGTATTCTCCGCAAGATCGTCAGTAACACCCGGAGGTATCGGGGAACTGTAGTCAACCCAATAATTTTCCCACTCGTACGCAAAACACGCCCTTCGGGTTGCGGACTCGTACTGTGGGTCTGTGTACTCACGATGACGATCTTCCTCCACTTGCCCTCCGCGACGGCCGCCCGCGCCAGCCGCTCCGCGTGGCGCACGTCGTTGTGCCGGAACACGCGCACGGCCGCGCGCGCCAGGCGCAGCCCCAGGATCAGCGACGCGTGGTTGTTCTCGTCGCTCAGCGCCAGGCAGCCCGGCCCCAGCAGCCCCGGCAGCCCCAGCGTGTTCGTGCCGAACCCCATGCCCACCACCAGCGCCGCCTGGGGGGAGACCCACATTCAATCTATATTGCCGACTGCAACATAACATTACATTATGTATTTGTTATGCAAAAAATACGGAAAAAGTGGAACGAAATTTTTAGTGGTCGGATTTAAGTGGGACTTTTTAACCTGTCAGTTAAAAAGTGTGTGGAGAATAAAGTAAAAAAAAACAAAATGCTTCATGGCGGTCAATTTAATATTATCATGAAAATATCATGCTTATTATACCTATCGCTATAAAAAAATGCATTTCATCGAAAACAATGAATAACTAAACACCAAATTAGCGTTTAATGAGCTGCACACGTCAGAATATTACGCTACAATATTCGTTGAATTTCAAGTTGTTAAAAAATATAGAAAACAGAATTTAGAAAAAAAAATCGGGAACGGAGATATTTTTTTATGTTCTCCACGCCTCGCTCTAGTAGGAGCTCAATAAAAAAGTCCGTTCCACCTTTATTCTAATTGCACTACACTCATCATCGTTATTCTGTTTTATTTGAAACTTGTATTTCGTGCATTAGGTGTACCGCAACACTTAACGTAGTTCGGTGAGATGAACAATGAGACGATCATTTCACTGATTACACCTCAGAGGGGCGACTTTGTGGCATTAAACATTCTTGCATTTTATGTCGTCCACTCTAGAATAAGACGTAATTTCAGCGATCTATTTCAACAGAGATTAGCCAAGTACCCAGGAGACATTACAGTGCCCAATTAAGTATGTATGATAACTGATTGTCCGTTGGCAATCCGACACGACACATTAGGTACACGATGTTTCCCGCGCACACTTTACACTTGAAAACTCTGGGTTGCTACATAGACCGTGTGGCCGACCTGGGAATCATGTTTATGTCACAAACCTCGACTCCGAGGAAGTTGGCGGTGGTCTCCTCGAGCTCCTGGTGCAGCGGCGTGTTGCCGAGCTCAGCGCGCGAGGAGCACAGCGCGAGCCCGTAGCGCCGGCTGGCGCGCGCCACGGCCGCGTGCGAGGGCCCGCCCGCGCCCTCCGCGAACCCCAGGTAGTTGTACGAGCCCAGGTTGATGCAGCGCCGCTCCGAGCCCGTGAACCTGCAACACAACGCTCAAGGTTACAGCTTCGTGTAGCTGGGTGAACTGCTCGATATTGTTCTCTCAGCAATCGCACTTGATAATCTAGCTTCTTCTTCTTAGCGAGCCGATGGCAATCTAAACTGTGTCAGCCCAGAATTGGGCTACTAGTTTGGCGCTTTCGGTAGCGTCCATCAGCTCCTGTAGTGAACAAACAACAGAACACGCAGGACACGATATTAAGTGCCCCATTGTTTGAGGAACAGCACCACATTTCCAGTACAGAGTTATTTATATTTATAAATCTCCACCTCAGCAGGTTTTCCTTGCTGCGACCGACCTGGGTGACCTGGGTCCGGAGTCTATTTAAAGACTTCCAGGTCGAGCATGGCAATTCATGTCCAGGTGGGAAATGTTCTGCAGGTGGAACGATACTTTAGCTAAAACTACGTGATAGTCCGACTGCAATTCGTGTGTGCTCGTTACGCAAAACAAATCCCAGCAACTAGTCATGTTCTATTCAACAGTTCGTTTCCTAGCGTGGTTACTCCCGACTGCAGATCTTAATCATCGTAATAATCTTCAACGTCAGTTTAATAAGGAGGATCATAAAGATCCTGCAATAAACATTAATTTCTTTAATGCTCAATGGAACAATTACACGCTAATAAGGAATAAGTGTTATCCTAATTCGCTTACAACGCTACATTTTGGCCTGCTTTTGAAAGCAAAGTAAATATTTTTTTAGAACCGCATGATATTGTCATACAGGTCAGATTCCTTCAGTTTCGTACATAATCTATGATGTTGAGTGGGTTAGTAAATGATTAATGTATGCACATTCCACTCAGATAAACTACGTACACTGTTATAAATACCTTTTGACTATATCAGTTGTATAAGGCACACTCATATGGAGTTAAGTATGGCTTATCTCGCAACTTGTTTGTAGTACTACTAAACACTCAACAACTCGTTCTTGGAAACATACTTTATTCCTGAATTAATCATTGTGACATCTATGCAAGATAAGGTCTGATAATCCCAAATGCTAGGAACCATTTGTAATTACAGCATTGAGTAGTTGCTCTTGAGACGATACGGTCTTAACTGGTCAGCATGGCGACGAACAACCTAGCTATGCTCCTCAAATCTGTCGCTGTATCTACATACAAATAGCCAGATCCATGAAGTTAGGCGTCCATTATGATAAACTGTTGAGGTAGGGTCTGCCCCGTTTGTCTAATTGTCACAAGCACTACTGATGACCATGCGGTATTGCATTCGATTCCCAGATAAGGCAAGTAGATATAAGGCTTTTCTATTAAGAATATCTCAGTAGCAGCCCGAAGTCTGGATTTGTGTCTGATTGATAGCAATAGGGTGGGTGTACTATTATAAGTAAACCGCTGCCTAACCCTTCGGGGGTTACAGGCGGTGATGTTATGTTTTTAGCAATAGGCTCGCTCCTATTACTAAGACTTAAACTTAATAATAATTATCTATCCTTCGGGGCAATACAGGTGAGATGTGACGTTACCTGAAGCTCCAGTTGCGGTCGTCGGAGGCGCGCTCCTTGAGCGTGACCTCGGCGCCGGGCGCGGAGCAGATGGGCCGGTTGAAGCAGTGGCGCACGCGCCGGTACAGGTAGCGCGAGAAGAACGTCTCGAACGGGTCGTATAGCGTCGCGTACCCCTGCAACAAACACCACACATCCGTCAGTTACCTCAATGCCATTTGTAGCGCTATCTATAGCCACATATCCGATATTAAAGTTATCCGCAAGTCTAACATGCACCGACTACCAACTGCCAACTGTTGGCCAGCCAACCATACGCAACACCTGTGTGCTCGGAGGACCTCAGGACCCCCCTTGTCTATGGAGGATGAGAAACTTAACACCCTTTCCCTCAAACCTTTAAACATGTTTATTTAATCTACGGACAATGAGAAACTTGATACACAGTTCCTCATACTTTTAAACATTTTAGTCCATCTGCAGATTGATTAGGTAGTATCGAAGTGATGCTGCATCAACCGTAACGTATTCATCAATAATATCTACATTGTCACCGCTGTCTTATATGGCCTAATTGATTTCCATGTGTGAAGCATGTCGATTGTGTATCAATCACATCGCGGAAGATGTAATTATTAAGTAAAGTGTCGCGTGATGTCTTCAGCCAATGATATCTACAGTCGAGTATCGATTAGATAGTCTACTATGAGTTGGTCATGAAGTCATGACTCACACAATGCTATGCGTCACATAGCTAGCTATCTGCTGTTCCCTGTAAAAAACTTACAGATTTAGCCTTAAAATTAACAATCACATTTATACATTCGATATGGAATTTAAAATATCTGAAACTAATTATGAACAGCGACGCGTGTACGTTATAGGCATGCAAATTATAACACACACAATGACTACAAATTAATCATTACCACCTGTAGTGTATATGCCTCTGTACAGCTCTGTACTATAAGTACATCTCTGCCGATCCCATTGCGGATTACAGGCGTGATGTAATGTTGTGCCATTCAAATAAGAGAAAGAAAATTGACTTAGGTATGCAATACCGGTCATAAAGCAATCGGGCAATCAATAAAACCATATTTATGTATATTATATGAGAGTGACGCCGCGTCGCCGTCGATCTGGCGCGGGCCGCACTATAGTGGCTCGGTGCCTCGGTGCGAGCGCACTTTAGCAGTTCGATAATTGGCCTGAAAGCAGCGCTCACAACAATAACACCGCACTATGTGGAGCGGCCATGTGCTCAATTAACTAATACTTTAACGAATAATAACATTCAGGGTTTGGTCTCATTCTCTTACAATGAAAATGTTAGCAACCAAACGTCTAAATAAAAGCTTGTGTTACCCAGCCACAATATATTTAATATTTGTTCATCCGTGAACATACCATAGCTGCACGCGCCAACAATAGCATCACAGCGTCAGCGACATACATTATGGTCCACGCGCCGGCAACACCAGCACACCGTCAGCACTAAGAGGTGGCCTACTGAGATCTTCGCTTCATCGGCTCGATACACACACGACACACATGTAAATAGCCATCAATGTGTATTTACCATAAAAATTGTATATAATTAAATTCATTATTGTAATAAATTAGTCATCAAGCTGGAGTCGATTGTGATTTATCTCCTTACTTCCTCTTACTGTGGCCAAGACACCTTTAGCCATCATCGGTCCTATGAGTCTGTGGGATCGGCAGTAAGAAAACCGTTTCCTGTGTACATTGCACGACGTACACAAAACCCTCTTCCTACCCAAATTCCGTCTGTCACCGTAGGTCTCCTTGTGACAGACTTCCCTCTCGTATAACCAACGTAACCTACGTTTGGTGTGGTTTGTATGGTAGGCTAGGGCTAGGATAACTGGGGTGCTAGGTAGTTACTGTAGGGCTAGGTTTGGCGTCAGTTGGGCTTTAGGTACTGATCCAGGTTCAATTATCTCAAACGTATTATAGTCACATCGTACACACTTGGAATACCGGCCGTACTAATCTGTAAGTCCCGGTGTGTACAATATTCTATTCTATTTATACGTAATAGGAAATAGAGACAGCCAACACTGGCTTTTACTTGATGTAAAATAAGAGTTAATTTGTTGTATTTACAGCGAGATAAGGATAACGCCTTGTTTCCTTCCTCAACGTGACCAGTTGACCACATCCCGGGTTTACTGCACAAGTGCACAAGCAAGTTATACCTCCCAGACACCATTTATTGCACAATATGTAGGCCTATCAAACCACAGTTATATACATTTCATAAATAATACATATTAAATGACACCATCCGGTTTTAGTATTCATTAAAAAAACATGTTTTTATTTACCCAACTTGAGGTCGGTGACGACTCTACAAGTACAACAAAAGTAAATATCGTTGTCAGAGATACCGTATTTTTTCTACCATTTACAAGTTTGTGGAGATTTCTCAGACGGTTCGAGATCCTACATGTCCCCACGGTTAGACGGTATGATGGGTATCGCGGTGTGATAAGACTGTATGCACATAATGCAATATTGCTCACCCCCTTAACTTATTATAGCGACATTATATAGCCCATGTGTTATTCCAGACTATAATCTGTCTCTGTGCCAAATTTCATTCAGATCCATTGAGCCGTTCTGGCGTGATAGAGTAACAAACATCCATCCATCCATCCTCACAAACATTCGCATTTATAATATTAGTAGGATAGTAGGATATAAAACAAAGTCGTGTTTGTTGCAACACTTAACTCGAGATCTGCTGGACCAATTTTCATGGTTTTTGATTCGTTGGATTTGTCTCCGCCCCGAATAGCAGAATACATCTTAAAAACAATGAAAAGAAAAAATAAAAGCCTAAATTATCTCAGCTAAAAGGAAGTTCGCCGGGTCAGGTAGGGTAGTAGGTAGGGTAGTAAGTAGGTACGGTAGTAGGTAGGTAGGGTAGTCGGTAGGTAGGTTAGGAAAAAGAGCATTGCAACGCATAACGCGAACAGCTAGTTTCTGATAAATATGACTAACTGGTACTGGCACCTGGCGGAACAGCACAGAGCGTCCTCTCAGTGCCGCGGCCTCGCCACTGACATTACAACAATCTGTGCACATTACTGTAATGTCTCACTACACTGGCTGTATTTCGAGCCACATTCTTTGCTTATGAAGAAGCTGAAGTTTTATAAAACGATCGCATTATAATATTGTCAATCATGCCTGTAATCATTAACCTAATTCTTCAATGATTAGGAGCTACTTGTGCAAGGTCGCCTGTTTACTTGGCAGTGAGCTAATGACCGATGTCTGGTGCAAACGAGACGTCTAAAGTTCTGACAGTGCAACGCCACATTACCGTGAAAAACCATCAATCACACACTAGTCAAATAATCGAATGTAATGTCGAGTACGCGTCTTGCGACTCTTGCGTACAACCGTACAAATGTTTAGACAATAGACGAATAGTAAGTAGCGTGTACAGTTCTTATTTCCTGAGACGATACTACTCTGCTCTCCTTGGAGTGCAATCAATCGGCGCATTCGGAACGAACATAATATTGTTTACTAGGCTGGCTAATACCAACGCATATTTCCCATAAAGTTGAATTAAATTCATCGGCATGAAAAATTCAACACATAGGTACCAAAGATGAGTACAAAATACAAATCTAAGATGACGTCACACTGTCACACACAATTATTCATTTTCGTATTTACATTGAATTCGGATGTGGTGTCGCAACAATGAATAAGTTGTACATTATTCAAGCACAATAAATGTTTTTTCCTACTACATAACTTTGTGCTGAGTAGGGAGAGTCGCGAACCGAGCGTTCCGTAGCGAAACATAATTATTATTATATTTTTTTTAAGTTTCGTGGTTTTTCGTTAAAAACGTTTTTAATTGAGGTTTTATTTTTTCTGTAATATTTATTCAAACTAAACTTTCAGCAATTCTAATTACCATCAGACTCCCAAGTTGCAGACTAGAAAACCGAAACATCTGAAATAAATCTACTTGGGAGGTCTTGCACTTGTACGGAACCTTCGGTGTTCGATGAGTCTTACTCGTTCTTTACTGTTTTTTTTTTAAGAAGATTTCATCGATGTCATAGATTTTGTAATGGTATACAGTATACAGTAGTACACACTAAGCTTCTATGACACCGTTGTATGAATGAGTAGACAATGCCTTCTTTATTTATTGCAAGAACTTCAATGGCCTTTTTTGACGACGTTATCGTCATCACATCAACCTTGACAGACCAAGCGGCCAACTCGACGATGACGCCTTGATAAATAAGCAAATAAGCATTATATGAGTATGATTAACGATTGCCTGAGTGGCTGCAAGTTATAGTGAAACTATGTAGTTCTTTATTTGATAAATCAGAACCAATGGCCAAGTTAGGCTACTAAATACAATTTTTTTAAAGCATAATAAATTAATATCAAGCAACAGATACCGCACCGACTCCAAATAAATAGTGATGAAGGCAGGAGAATGATGATGATGATGAGTATTGATGAGTTGATGAGTGCAGCGAAACATTGTGTGCAGTTTATAGACTGATATATGCGCTCGCATGACTGTGTGTGCCGAGCAGCTGGGTGAAAGCGGAACACATACTGGGATGACAACGTTAGAGTTAAAGTAGTCTACCTATACTACACCGCACCATGACCATGCTACGGTAGAAGTCAGTTTTATTTTTTGTTAAAAAGTTTTTATTTTTCAATTTTTAGTGGTTCACATGTTCATGGGTCATAATGTGGACAATGTACCTAGTTTTTTTTTAGTTTTGTGGATTTTTCAAAAACCGCTTGTCCGATTTCGATAAAAAAAAAAATATGGGACCATTTGGGAAGTAGGTATACCCTTTCCAACAAAAAAGAATTTTTCAAATCGGTTAGCAAGTGACGGAGTTATGCCCGAACAAACATAAAAAAAAATATATATATAAACATCCGAATTGAGAACCTCCTTCTTTTTTTAGAAGTCGTTTAAAAAGCACGAGAAAATAACCACGTGCGTGCGCGCCGGTGTTGACCAGCTCATAGCACGCTCAGGGTATGGAAGGGTGTATCAGTTTCGTCTGTAGGACATTCAGTACTCATTTCTAATGATAATACTCTAATAAGCTAATGTTACCTAATACTTAGTGTCTCTCTATATAATAAAACTAGCTGATGCCCGCGGCTTCACCCGCGTGGATGTCGTTCAAATTATATACTAAAACCTTCCTCTTGAATCACTCTATCTATTAAAAAAAAACCGCATCAAAATCCGTTGCGTAGTTTTAAAGATTTAAGCATACAGACAAACAAACAGACAAAAATAGCGACTTTGTTTTATACTATGTAAGGAAGGATGTAATATATTTGGAACACACGTACCTACTACAGGCTACAGCTGACTGCAATGTTTCTTTGTGGTGTGAGAACACAAGACATTTATTTCATACTAGCTGACCCGTGCCCACTTCGTTGGGCATAATTAGTCGAAAGTGTGCTAATTACGTTTCGAAAAATTCAATTTCGGGGACTTCCGCTGCGTAAGGACTAAGGAGCCGACCACGCGACTGAGCCGCGCGGGTACCTACCTCTCAGATCAGATGTAAAAGGCCACGCCCCTTTCTCCCGAAGCGAGCACGAACGCGAACCGAATTAAACCCGAAACCATCCCGCGCCCTCCGCTGCTTTGGCTTTTTCTCCGATTCACTTTGCAAAACGGACTACCACGTAAAAGCCTTTTTATTTTTCGGTTTTGACGTGACAACGTCTTATAAATTGGTTTGCCGGGTGACACTTCAAGAAACTGCGTTACGCTCCGCTCACGTTATGCGCTCACAATGAGAGCGAGTGAGAGGCACGCGTCCCTTCCACTCGGGCATGGTTAGCCCGCCTAAGAGCGAGAGAGACAGACATAAAGAAATTCAGTGCGAGATTCTTTGTATAAATTAATGTTTTAAATATAATTCTTTGTATAAATAAATGTTTTAAATTGTTACTATTATTTCATCCTTCTTCCTACTATACGAATGAATATTCACATTAAAATTATTTTACCACTCAAAGTCGTTGTCACGTAAAACTTTCGCCCGTATAACGACTTTACAGGCAACCAATTTTTTATATAACCTATGACACTCAGCAATAATGTGGCTTTCTATTGGTGAAAGAATTTTTAAAATCGGTTCAGTAGATCCCGAGATTACCCCTTACAATTTAACAAATATACAACACACAAACTTTACTTCTTTATAATATTAGTATAGAAGTATAGATAGAAGTATAGACAAATCAAGACGTTATCATATCTTATCTATCTATACATTTATTTGAATTGTAAAATGAACCACTGTGCATAATATTGCGTTTCTTCATTGATTTCTGTAAGAGTAAGCCAAGGTGTGCCATCAGTGCCTCCACTGTCTTTGGCTGTGACGAGCGCTTATTGTTGTCCCGATATGGGAACTGGCCAGACCCTTATAAGTGGAGTTCAGTATTAGATATAACATTGTCAACAAAATGGCAGATGGTCTATGTTTTCAACTGAATTAAACAAAGCCACTGTAAGCAGACAAGCTTCCAGAGATTTCAGACGAAACGCAAAAAAAATCAGAAGAAACAAATTATGCTACTCATCATCGTACACGTACACTGTCAAAATTGACATATACGTAGTTATTAATGATGGTTTAATAAAATAAACTCAATTTTCCAAAACTAAATTCAAGCATAAATTAAAGGTGTCAATGCTGCCAGTCTTCGGGGCTTCGGGGCACGTTCCCGGATGACAGTATACATTTGATAAATTATTCAATTCATTGTAGCCCTCAGCAGACCAAGAAAAAAAGGAAGACGGCGCGCCGCGAAGCCGAACACCAACAGTGAAGTCACAAAACCACGCGCCTATAGCAAGTAAACATACAAGCTCACGCACACACCTACACTAAAACCACACGCATTTCTCCTAGTACGTCACGACTTCACGAGACATTGTCTACACAAGTTGACTCACTTTTGATGTTCGTGGCGCGCCGTCTTCCTTTTTTGTTGGTCTGAGTTGTAGCCATTAAAATTATTAAACAAATTAAAAAAAAAAACAATTAATTTAAATTCATTTGTCAACAATCACAGTTATCAAATCAAATCAATCAAAATATCAATCAATTATGTATTATCAATTATCATTTTTATTTTATTATTATTTTCATAATAGAATAAAGGCACAGCATAAGAAATTCAAACATCAATTAAATTAGATTAGCAGAATAACATAATATCATCGTCAAATTAATTCAAATGTCAAAGTAAGATTTCAAATAATAAAAAACTAACAGCAGTCAACAGAATCAAGTTTCGTCCCACATTAGAATTTACATTAGAATTAGTTTGTTTTCCTTTTCTCCATTAAAAACCCAGCAATACTATAGAAACATTTAGTTACCAAATACTCTTTTAGTTTTTTTTTAATAAGTTCATCATCATCATCAGCCTATAATGTTCCCACTGCAGGGACTCAGGCCTCCTCTCTAGGAGAGGGATGGGCGTTCGTTCAGGATGCTGTTCTGAGTGCTACGCAAACGTTGCAGTAGGGAAGCCGCTTTCTTACGCATGATGGCGTGAAAGCCATCCGTACGTGCTTCAGCAAACATTCCCGACGCACTGCAACGTCGCGGCAACCGCAACAGCATCCTGAAGGCATTGTTGTATTGCACGCGCAGGACGTTGTAGGCTCGGCTCGTATATGACACCCATAGGCCGCTCGTGTAGAAAGTTTAAGCCGAACATGGTTCTAATACATCTCTTCTGTGACCTGAATATAAACTCCTTGAGGGTTGAGTTTCCCCAGAAGATAATTCCAAATCTCAGAAGAGAACCAACTATACCATGATACGCCGTGAGCCTCCACCCAGAACAGGATCGATTTTGGAGAGCTTAGAGGCTGATTTACTCAGTCGCTTGCTTAATTCCTCAAAATGTGGTTTCCAGTTTAATCTTTTGTCTATTGTGAGACCTAAGAACTTACTCACATCCACTTTACTTATCTGTTTGTCATTGTTATGTATATTCAGGTTATTATTAGTGTTCAAACGCTGACTGAATAGCATTAATTTTGTTTCGTCAATGTTTATTTTAAGGTTATTATTACTTAGCCACGTAATAATGGACTCAACTGTATTATTTATTTCATCTTCATAATTTTAATCATCTTTGCATTTAATAGTTACTGTGCTATCATCGGCAAAAAATGACATCGGGTTATTTGTAATTTTTGGTAGATCATTAATATAAATTATGAATAGTAAGGGGCCCAGGACACTCCCTTGTGGCACGCCATACATAACCGATTTGCGTTTGGATGAAAATATCAATAATGCACATAATTAACCTTGCTTAGATAAATAAATCATTTTTAATTTTGTCCATGAACCTTTAATTTAAGGTAGGTAGGCAGTATGGTCGGTTAAGCAGAACTATGTAAATCATTAATTTATTTTAACAATTAACAAAACTATTTAGCGAGAAGGTTATTTGTATGCTAATTATAAAATATAATTGATGCTTTATTTATTTATTATTATAAAGAATATAGAAGATAGAAAACAGAGCAGTACAGGAATCTATTGAAAGCTCTAGGAAACACATTCATATTTGGAGGTGATTTTAACGCAAAGAACACACATTGGGGTTCTAGGCTAACTAATACGAAGGGTAAGGAATTGCTATGTGCTATCAGAGAGATCAAGTGCAATGTGATTTCAACGGGCAAACCCACTTACTGGCCAACCGATATTCGAAAAACACCAGATTTGATAGACTTCTTCATTTATAAGAATCTGTCAGCTGCATACCTTAACATAGAAGAAGGATATGATATGCATTCTGATCATTCACCCATTATCTTAACTCTAAGCGAGACAATAATACAAAAAGAAAGCGGTCCAACCTTAGTGAACAAAAACACTGACTGGGAGAGCTTTCAATTTGATTTAGACCACTGTATAGACCTCAAAGTATCCCTCAAAGACAAACAGCAAGTAGATGACGAAGTAGCAAAATTTATTACCGACATCCAACGTTGTGCCTGGCGAAATACACCTGACATGAAAAGAAGAGTTGCAACTCAAAGATATCCACTGGAAATTAGAAATCTAATAGCCATAAAGCGAGTACAGCGACAAAAGTGGCAACAATTTAGATATCCACCTGATAAAACTCTGCTAAATAAACTCACAAAAAGGTTAAGTAGAGCAATTCAGGAATTTCATGATGAGACAACAAATGATTACCTTAGTCAACTGTCAAGTAATGGCACATCTGATTACTCACTATGGAAAGTGACTAAAAGCTTAAAAAAGCCCATCAGTCACGTTTCACCTATTCAAAAACTAGATGGCGAATGGGCCAAAAATAATGAACAGAAAGCGACTATATTTGCAGAACATCTAGAGCAAACTTTTCAAACGAACAGCGAGGAAAGCTCTAAAAATATAGCACTGGACGCGACTCACCATGTCCATGACAACATAGAAATAAAACTTGTTACTCCAAAAGAAGTTAAGAACATGATCCAAAATTTGGCCAAAAGGAAATCACCGGGATACGACCTAATCACTGGAGAACTCCTACAAAATCTACCACGTAAAGCAATTGTGAAACTAACAACCCTCATCAATGCCACATTTCGATTAAAACATGTGCCTAGTATGTGGAAAGTTGCTGAAGTTATCATGATTCCTAAACCTGGAAAACCACCTCGAGAAATAACATCATACAGGCCTATATCACTCTTACCAATTATATCCAAATTGTTCGAAAAACTACTACTCAGGCGTTTAAAACCCATTATAAAAGACAGAGAATTGATTCCCAACTACCAATTCGGTTTTAGAGAAAAACACTCCACAATAGACCAAATACACAGGATAACCAATGTAATTGAAAAAACATTAGAAGATAAGAAAGTTTGTTCTACAGTATTTCTAGATGTAGCTCAGGCATTTGATAAGGTATGGCATGGAGGCCTAATATATAAGTTAAGTAAAATGCTCCCAAAACAATTTGTGGATATTTTGGAATCCTATTTAACTGAGAGGACATTTAGAGTGAGACATGAGGATGCTTATTCAGATATCAAACAAATCAAAGCTGGTGTACCGCAAGGAAGTGTTCTTGGACCTATCCTGTACCTATTGTACACCTGCGATATCCCTGAAACCAATAACAGCGTCATTGCTACGTTTGCAGACGACACGGCTATCATGGCTACAGGTGTCACTCACACAGAAGCAGTAGAGAAGGTACAAACTGCCGTCAATGCCATCACCGATTGGACAAAAACCTGGAAAATAAAATTAAATGAGTCTAAATCGACACATATCGACTTCACAAACCAAAGACCTAATTATACACCAGTATATATTAATAATCGTGTAATACCATACGAAAATACGGCAAAATACTTAGGCATGACGCTAGACGCAAAACTTCGCTGGAAGGCTCATGTCAAAAAGAAACGCCAGGCGTTAGACCTACGCTATAAAAATATGTACTGGCTACTTAGCAGACATTCTACCTTGTCAGTGTATAACAAAGTACTTTTATACAAGCAAGTACTCATGCCTGTATGGACATACGGCATTCAACTTTGGGGATGTACAAAACGGACTAACGTTGATATCATACAAAGATTCCAAAATAAGGTACTTCGGGCTATAGTAAATGCTCCCTGGTACGTTAGAAATGATGACATCCACCGAGACCTTGGAGTGGATCTTGTAACTGAAGTTATAAAAAAACACGCCGAAGCACACGAGCAGAGGCTTCTTCATCATGTGAACGTCGAGGCTATCCAGCTACTTGACACCACGGACATAGTGAGGAGACTAAAAAGAACTAAACCATTTGAGTTAGTTTAGTAAAGTTAGTGTAATGCAGTGCAGTGCAGTGAGTGCTTCGCTACGCTTAAAGAACACGAGAAAAAAGTGTCTTTCAACTTAATAGAGACTATAAGAAAAGTGCCAATGGACACATTCTTAATTTTTTAAGCTATAGCAAATTAAGTTAAATTTAAATTACTTATTAGCCTCAAGGTCTAGATTGTAATTGTATGAGTAACCGTTTATTAACGAGTACTTCATAATGAAAAAAAAAAAAAAAAATAAAGAATATAAAATTCGGATACGGATTACGGATTCCGGGTTCTCTCAAACTATTTACTAATACTGACTCAGTAGAATAAATTATTCTAAACTAGCTGTTGCCAGCGGCTTCGCCCGCTACGACTCAAAAATTATCCCACGGGAAGATAACATCGGGATAAAAACTATCCTATGTGTTAATCTAGGTTATAAACTAAATTTTATCCAAATCCGTTCAGTAGTTTTAGCGTGAAAGAGTAACAAACATCCATCCATACATACATACATACAAACATTCGCATTTATAATATTAGCAGAAAGTAGGATTAGTAGGAAGTAGGATAATATTAGATGGATGGATTCCTTCAATACCATTAACCACCTTCCAATCCTTCCATGCAAAAATCACATACAACGATACATATTGTTTGAAGTTTCTTCAAATAATAAGATCCAGAACCAACCACAGAGGAACTGCAGGGCTATTGCGTATCTTTTAATGACAGTGGATAACTTATAGTGTCTATCAAATAACTGTCAAATGGTGAGTTTTTAAGAAAAAAATGTATCAAACCATAACCAATTTCCAGTTAATCTATGGACACTTATGATAGCCACTGACATTAAAAAGATACGCAATAGCCCTACTGAAGATACGCAACCAACGACCATACAGCCCACAGATTACAGAAACCGGAGATATGCCCTTTAGCCGAAAATGTATGGGGACCTGTGTCGTCAGTTCACACACGCAGAGCAGTAAAAACAATAGATATACGCATTTGCTAACACATCCGCATTTCTTATAACATTACGTACTACACAATCAATCATAAACCTTATCCTTTCAGTCACAGCGTGTATTTATCATGCACCGCACAATTTACTTAATACATTTTGTTTTACTTCGACGCTAGTGATTGACTAAATCGAAAAGTTATCGATTCTTCTATTTATTATTATATTGTAATAAAGTTCTTTTGGGGTCCTGAAAATAATATATTATAAATAAAAAACAATATGTCCAGAAATCATTCAAAATAAAAAAAGTCATTTATTCAAAACAGGTTGATTAAAAAAAAAAGGTAGCACTCCGGGAGTGCCGGCAGAAGTGAAAACTTCAATATTAACTTTCAAACTCGCGTCAGGGTCACGTGATGCTGATCGAAAAACGTGACCCTGACGCGAGTTTGAAAGTTTTTACCCATACAAAAAAAGTGCTCAGCGCCGCTAAAGAAGTTTTCACTTCAAAAATAGTATATTATGCAACTAATGAATAAAGGACGGATTTAAAGCGAGGGCCGTAGATGAGCCACGAGCAAGTGAAGGATTCTAATGATTGAATCACGAACGTAGCGAGTGATTCAACTGTTAGAATCCTGAACGACGCGAGTGATTCATGGCCCTCGATATAAATTCTTACTTTATTCAGGAGTTGCATACTATACTTTATACCATGACTACGAGAAAAGACATAATTCACTAAACTTTGTGTCCGTACAATAGGGGATCGGACAAAAAAAAACTAATTAGTCCGTCAGATAGATTTCCAAAAAATATTAACCACGTATTTTTTTCTTTTTTCACGTAAACAAATAATGAAGACGATACAGTGCTTCGAAAACTCGTGTGACGTCATATGATAGTACATTTTGTACCTTCAAGTGACGTTTCAAGCCCCACTCCATGATCCTTCACGCGCTTTATCTTAGTCAATTTTTATTGTTTTGATAAAACAAAAAACACGTATTAATTTTTTTTCGATAATCTAACTGACGGACTAAACAGAATCATTTTTTTTTTAGTCAGTCCGATCCCCTATTCACAGTAAGTATTTGAAATGGCGCCAATTCACTATTTTTTTTTCTATAAAGGCAGCAAAGAACACAAAACAGTTTTTAATCTAATGCCAAACTCCTTGTCGCAAATATCCACCAATCAAATCTCGAGAATTTATTTGCACCAAAGAGTTTTGAATTTCGAATCTTAGCGCAAGGAGTTAGTGTAAGCATTGAAATAGAGACCGGATATATTTTTGTGTTCCAAATTCAAACACCAAAATAGTGAATAAAAACAAAACAGTGATTAAAAGGCCTTTTTATTCACTGTTTTGCGAGAATAAAATAAGCTTTTTAGAGTAGGTATGGTATAAAATATATTGATTTGTGTCTGTAGTAAATCGTAATATTAACTTACACCACAGATGTGTTGCAACAGATTTTGACGTTCGAAAAGTGCTGATTATAAGCAGCACTTTTGTCTGTCTGTTAGTTTAGATGAACCAGACTCAATACAATAAGTAAGTTTTTTACACAATACTTTTTTACATTTCATCGGCTATTTAATGCCCGAATTCTGAAGTTCCCAGTTACATGCACTCCCATTAGCTATTGATTTAATAAAAGACTAGCTTTTGCCCACGGCTTCGCCCGCGTGGATGTCGGTTTAACTACAAAAATGACGATTTTCCATACAAACGTTCATTACCTATTTAAGTCCCTTAGGGGTTGAATTTCAAAAAATAAATCCTTCTTTATTCCTTGTCTACATTATAAAGGGAACCTCTGTGCAAAATTTCAGCTTTCTAGGTCCAAGGGTTTGGGCTGGGCGTTGATGAGTCAGTCAGTCAGTCAGAACTTCTCTTTTTATTTAAGTATATAGATAGATAGATAACTCGAGCAACCAATGAATACTATTTATTCAGTCAATATTAAGCAATAAAAAGCACTTTCTATTTTCAGTATTGCTTGCAAAAATAAGAAAGCGTGATAATATAAACGTTGTTATTAGTACCTACCTATATTTATAATTTGTTGTTTAAACTAAAAATAAATTTATATTTTATTAGTAAATACATAGTACAGAATATTGGTTTTTCTTATCTCCATTTACGGCAACGCTCAGTAACGCCATAAAATACGCCTTATACTGCAGTAACAATTGTGTAGAGTAATTAATTGTATATTGCATAATATGTATTGTCTACGACGCATTCACTCAATCTTCATCTTATATCTTCATTCATTGTCATTTCATTCCATTCATTTATTCCATTCATTCAATACATTCATTCATCCATCATCTTGCAAAAACCGCTCCGTCGCAACGATATGTAAAAATGTTATCTACTTTGTAAAGGTTTAATAAACCTCTAGAATTCAAAAATATCTTTGTTTGATTTATCGCAAACAAAATTGGCGACCGTGACAGGACTTGCAATCGTCGGATTCACTGTCACTCAGATTGTTCCCGAAGCCCGCGTCAAGGACTTTTGAAGGACACCGTCGCGTCGACACCGGACGATATCTACCAGTACCTACCAACGGAAGGCCGTGTTGAGAATACAAGATCGCCGTGCCTGTGGACTGGCATCCTACTTCACCTGGGTCGAACTTCGCCTTCGTCAAGCCATTCGGAAAACTGCAGGGACTACTACGGAACTCCGATCGAGCAAGTCCGCCCTCATTACGAGTCTAATATCCTACCTACGTGCCTATCTACGTGCCTATCTACGTGCTACTGCCTACAATTGGACTGCTGCGATTAGCTGTCTGCCTATTTGAAGTGAGCTCGTTCCATCTTACTAACTTACCCACCTATTGTATTGTCCTATAATCTGTGCATCTAGCGGGTTTAGTTTCTCGAAGTCAAGTGAAGTTTCTATCTTTCTATTTGTGTCTATCGTGCCTAACCATCTTCTAAGTATCTTCGAAAGAAGTGAATATAAATGGGACAGGCGACGCACAAATTAGCCTAATTAATTTCACTCACCGACCTACCGCCATCATTAATTAATGCACATTTAACTTTAACTTAATCTCTTACCGTTAATCAAATCAAGTAGTAATTTTCATTTAACTGTTTCAATATTATTGATTATTGTCCCCTAGAACACTAATTCCAACTCATAAATCACTTACATAGTGAACACTTCCCGAGTTTAACTGTAAACTTACGAACCGTCGTCTTTCGTCATACGAATTGTTTTTATCAGTTTACTAAGACGCATGGAATTGATCTATTCCAGTGATCGTGCGTTGTGACTTGTGACACGGCATCGCTTGCGCATCGCTGTCACCTGACTGCCGGCGCGCCCCGCCTGCACGGCTGACCATTGCGTGCAGTCTACGAGAGCCGCGAGCGTCAGCTGATCAACAAAGCGAGGAGCGTATCGTATGCTATATACCTATTTCGTTATCTATTAACATCTGTTTGTGTTAGCTCATTACGAGTTTGCTACAATGACCGATCCTTCAAAGTTAAAGGAACTAATAATCAAACGCGGTTCTATTAGAGGACGCGTAACGAAATTTAAGTCAAGTCTTGACAGTTTAGCATTATTAGAATCCATTCCAGAATTAGAAGTAAATAAACTCGTATTGAAGCTATCAAAAATTGAGACATTGTTCATTGAATTCGATGAGGTGCAGAATCAGATAGAATTTCACAACGCAGATAATCAAAGTAGCGAGTTAACTACTAGAGATTTAATAGAAAACGATTTCTACCATTGTATTGCGTTATTTCAAAGGTTAATTAAGAAAAATTCTGCAGTTCAACATGATGAGAATAATTCTCAAATTAAATCTTCTATGGCCACTTGTCATCATAACGATCACAGTTGTAATACGTTAGGTTTTAAATTACCGATGATTAAAATTCCAAACTTCGACGGTACCTATTTTAAATGGTTGGAGTTTAAGGAAACATTTGTTTCTTTAGTTCACAACAATAACCAGATTGAAAACATCCATAAATACCACTACTTGCAATCATACCTCGATGGAGAAGCCGCTCGGGTTATTGCCAATTTGGAGGTTTCCCATAATAATTATCCTGAAGCATGGCAACTTTTATGCGAACGTTATGACAATAAGCGTCAATTAATAAATAACCATGTCAAGTCTCTGCTCAACATTAATTCCGTGCAAGAAAATGATAAGTCTTTAAGATATATTATTGACCATGTCACTAAAAATTTGCGCGCGCTCAATTCACTAGGGCTAGGGACTAAGCTAGGAGATATTCTACTTATATATATTATTGCAAGTAAATTAAATAGTAGTACATATTTCAAGTGGGAAGAACATAGAAATAGTTTGAGTGACGTACCTTCGCTTAATGATTTCTTCAGTTTTCTTAAACGTCGCGCTGATGTACTGGAGACAGTTTATCGCCATAAACATGACAATCAAGACAATAAACAAAAACAATCCTCTTGTAATCAAAACAAACATAATAGCTCCAAGTCTTTAGTGGCTACACCAAACGAAGGCAACACTTCTACTTCTAAAATACCGGAATGTTTGTTCTGTAAGAACAGTCATCGCCTTTATGAGTGTCCGCCTTTTAAGTCGAGCTCAATAGAGGATAGATTAGCATTTGTGTCTTCCAACAAATTATGTGAGAATTGTTTGAGATCTGGCCACATTGCTAAACGTTGTCGCCTTTCAGCTACATGTCGTCATTGCAAATCGCGACATAATTCTCTTCTTCATAAATCAGAAGAAACTGAACATTCAAATTCTGTTAATTCCGTTATTATGTCTTCAACGTGTTCTTCAGAAGTACTTTTGTGTACTGCTCGAGCAAAGGTTACCAACCCAGCCACCAACGAGACTATGATAGTGCGAGCTTTGCTCGACAGCGGGAGTCAGTCGACAATTATTACACAGGAAGTAAAACGCCGTCTAAACCTGATTCCTCAGCCATCAGACACTACCATAGTAGGCATTGGTAACACCAAGTTAAATATTAACACAGAACGCTGTATTCTACGCATTCATTCTGAAACAAGTTCTTTTAATGTGACAGTTTCATGTTTAGTTTTGCCGCAAATTACCGGCGACATACCTAAGTCATATTTTGATTTAAAAAAATTAAATATTCATGGATTTCAGTTAGCAGATCCCACTTTAAATGAACCATCCCCAGTAGATATTTTGATTGGTGCTGACTTATTCTGGGACATCATTAGTGCCCAGCAGCATTCGTTAGGACTTGGTTATCCTAAACTTCAGGCATCAAAGTTAGGATGGCTCGTTACGGGATCACTGCCTTGTTTAAATGAACATAAAACTAACTCAGTCATGGTCAATTTCGTCTCAAATGGTGACACTTCTAGTAACATACATGACGAGTTGTCTAAATTCTGGGAACTTGAAAATTTTCCTCAAAAAAAGCCCCTGAGTAGTGAAGAAAAGTTGTGTGAGAAACTTTATCTCGCCAACACTACTCGCACTAGCAATGGCCAATTTTGTGTAGGGTTGCCTCTTCGTGATAGCATAGACTGTTTGGGCAATTCCTATAATCTAGCCAAAAAGAGGTTTTTTAATTTAGAGGCTCGTTTCCGGAAACAACCAGAATTAAAGCAACAATATTGTCAATTCATAAACGAATACGAAGCATTAGGCCACCTATCGGAATCTCCTGAGTCTAGGCCATTAAATGCCTATTTCTTGCCCCACCACCCCGTGATACGGGAACAGAGCGAGTCGACTAAGTTACGCGTCGTTTTTGACGCCTCGCCCGTACTTCTTCTGGTGTTTCTGTTAACGACCTACAAATGGTGGGACCAGTAGTGCAAGAACCTCTGTTCAATATATTAGTTCGTTTCAGACAACATAAGTATGTTTTGACAGGAGACATTGAGAAAATGTTTCGCTCAGTACTTCTCAAGGAATCTGATCGCAATCTTCAACTGATACTGTGGCGTGATAGTGAAGATAAGCCTATAAGGACACTTCGTTTAAATACGGTTACCTACGGGTTCGCTAGTGCCTCCTTTCTCACTACTCGTTCTCTTTGGCAGATAGGTGAAGAGTGTTCAGATCAGAAGGTCAAAACTATTATACAAAATGATCTATATTGTGATGATCTACTTACCGGTGCAAACAGTGAGGAGGAGTTACGTCATATCCATCTTTCAGTCTCCTCTGAATTAGCGAAGGGAAGTTTTCATCTACGTAAATATCGTTCAAACTTACCTGAGTTACTCGCAGACTCCGTTAACCTGGAAAGCGGCAATCTCATGATTAGTAATGCGACTAGTACGCTAGGTGTAGGTTGGACGCCGTCTTCGGATGAACTTCACTTTCAGCATGATGTTTCGGCTTCTGAAAATGTCACAAAGAGAACTATACTTTCCTCAACATTTAAAATATTTGATCCACTTGGTCTTCTATCTATTTTCACAATTAAACCTAAAATTATGCTACAAGAACTATGGAGTCACAAAATTGATTGGGACGAACCTGTTCCTCCAGAAATAAGGTCCTCCTGGTTAAGATTTTCTAATAAATCTTCATGTTTGTCTTCTTTAAAAATTCCTAGACATATTTTAATTGATAATCATTCCTCTGTAGAAATACATTGTTTTTCTGACGCTTCGCAGCGTGCCTACGGTAGCTGTATATATTTGAGGTCCGTTTCTACTAGCGGTGACATACAAGTTAGCCTGGTATGTTCAAAATCACGGGTGGCACCTATTAAACCCACGACAATACCACGGCTCGAACTCTGCGCTGCCCTATTAGGAGCTCAACTAACTGCTACAGTTTTATCCGCATTACGTTGCCCTATTGAACGTCAGGTGTATTGGACAGACTCCAAAGTTGTATTAGGTTGGCTTAACTCTAATAAAACTAAAACTTTTGTTGCCCACAGAGTAGCTGCTATAAATGAGCTAACAAATCCCACAGATTGGCGTTATGTTCCTACTTCTATCAACCCTGCCGATTTAGTCTCCCGCGGTGTCGATCCAGACCAGGTAGATCTCTCTATATGGTGGAAAGGTCCATCATTTCTCTCAGAATCCGAAGATTCCTGGCCCGCCTGCACTGCGGACTCTATTATTATAGAATTGCCAGAACTTAAGACACTTAACACTTTAGGGGGGGAGGATGCATCTTCTATGCCAGATTTATCTGTGAATTTAGCAAAATATTCTAATCTTACTACTCTTATTCGGGTTCTAGCTAGAGTTTTAAGGTTCGCCAACAATTGTAGGTCACACAAAAAATCGGACAGATTACAAGGTCCACTTAAAGTTTCTGAGTTAGAAAACGCTCACAACGTTTCTATGAAGTTAGCACAGAAAGATTCCTTTCCTATAGAATTAGGACTACTACAAAAGGGTAAATCTTTAAATTCTAAAGCCGCTCTTTCGTCTCTTAATCCATTTTTAGATGAAAATAGAATTATTAGAGTCGGAGGGCGCATCGATTCATCTACTTACCAGTATGACAAACGTCATCCTATCTTATTGTGTTCCAGTCATTATATAACAAAGTTATTATTCAAACAGGAGCATCTACGCTTGTTGCACGCCGGTCCTCAGCACCTCCTAGCATCTATAAGGGAACGCTATTGGCCTGTAGGAGGCAGGGCTCTAGCTAGACGTGCAGCGCGCGAGTGCGTTACCTGTCGTCGTTTCAATGCTCGTACCATGGATAATATTATGGGAAACTTACCTGCAGATCGCGTTGAAGCCGACTTTCCTTTCTCTACGATAGGTACCGACTTTGCAGGTCCATTTCTTATTACGGACCGCAAGGGACGAGGCTGTAAGATAACTAAGAGTTATATGTGTATTTTTATTTGCTTTCGGTACAAATGCGTTCATTTAGAGTTAGTCAGTGATTTGACAATGAATGCATTTGTCCTAACATTAAAAAGATTTATGGCCCGCAGGGGTAAACCAAAGGTCATCTACTGCGACAATGGTAGAAATTTTGTTGCAGCAGCCAAAGAAATAAATTCCTTTCTTAAGTCTAACAGCGACGCTATTATTGACTCTGCATCTCGCGAAGGCATTAAATTCCGCTTCTCACCAGCATACGCTCCTCACTTTGGTGGTCTGTGGGAGGCCGGGGTCAAGTCCGCGAAATTTCACCTTCACAGAGTTCTTAAAAATATTCACTTGACGTTCGAGGAGCTGAGTTCGTTGTTCACTCAGATCGAGGCGATACTTAATAGCCGACCCTTATGCCCATTAAGTCCTTCACCACAAGATCTATCGCCACTCACCCCGAGCCACTTTATAATTGGTAGGCCGCTGACGTCTTTGCCATCGCCGTACCTGCTGGACTATAGTACAAACCGTCTTGACCGTTTTCAGCGATTGGAGCAAGCTCGCCAGCACTTCTGGAAGCGGTGGTCAACAGAGTACGTCACGGAGCTCCAGCAGCGCACAAAGTGGAAGGTGCGGTGCCGTGAATTAAAGGTAGACGAGCTAGTCCTAATCAAGGATGATAGGACTCCTCCACTATGCTGGCGCCTTGGAAGAATCTCGAAGCTATTTCCCGGCGCTGATGGAGTACCACGAGTCGCCGACGTATCTACCTCACAAGGCACCATACGAAGAGCCATCAACAGATTGTGTCTGCTGCCATCACCGGCTGATCATGCAAATAGTTGATAATCTTGAAAGCTTCTCCTTTCAAAGCCCCCGAGGATGTCTACGACGCATTCACTCAATCTTCATCTTATATCTTCATTCATTGTCATTTCATTCCATTCATTTATTCCATTCATTCAATACATTCATTCATCCATCATCTTGCAAAAACCGCTCCGTCGCAACGATATGTAAAAATGTTATCTACTTTGTAAAGGTTTAATAAACCTCTAGAATTCAAAAATATCTTTGTTTGATTTATCGCAAACATGTATAATCATTCGTACGTATACGCAGAATCATCGTATAAAATATCGACAACTACAAACATCACAATTAGACATCTCTAGCTCACAAAGACTGACAGCAGCAGCTTTTCGAAAATATTGTGTGAGTGAGAGCATCAGTAAAACACCTATTCATTGCGCTATTAGATCAGCCGATTCACTGGTCGATTTGTACTAAACAAGCAATGGTTTTTGTTCGTAATGAAAACAATTGATTTGGTTTTTCATCATGTTTCTCGTACCACGAAGTAATGTTTTATTGAATTTAATATGAAAAACATTATTTTTGTAGTACTTACGTGTGAAATGAGATACCATCTTTCGTGTAATTCACAATACAGCTATTATTTTTACAAACATTCACTGAACAACGCGGCATTTTGTAAAAAATCACGAGCAGTGAAGACGTCGCAAGTTGACATTCGACTTATTATTGAAAGTGGCGTAAGGCCCCGTCGTGGCCACATGAGTTCGCATGTACCACGCCTCCTTGCCATATCTCCTGTTGTTTCTGTAATCTGTGATACAGCCACTAGACGCCTAATAACAGGCGACCAATGTCTGTCAACACATTAGGGCTATAAATCTTATAGCCGTCGTCACTCACAAAGTTCGTATTAGTTTCGACCACACCTGTGAGCCGTAAACACTTCCGCACTACACCTTTGAAAATTCGAGAAAATAAACATAATATGGCCCCGTGTACAGTACGTTGGTGTGATAAAGAAAGCCGGACTTCAAGTTTCCTGAAAGACGGTATCACATTTCATCGGTAAGTTAATGGTTCCATAATCTAAATAAAATTTATTTTCTGACATTATTTTTCGGAGTTCATCTTATACTGGTCATACTTGTATGCAGTGCACAATCTTGGAGCGCGCGTTGATGTCTTTTAAGATTGCATCTCTTTCTTTTGAGAGTATTTTTTTTGCCATCTCTTTTCCTCGATTTTAAGTAAAAATAATTAGTGATGCTCCAAATCGCATGACCACCCCTGTTATCGATAAAGCAAATAAACCTATAACTATTTAAGTAAAAAATATATTATTAGTAATTAAAAATTACAACAGGATACAGCTAACAAATTGTGAAACTTTAACGATTAATTTTAGATACCCACACGATCCAGATTTAAAAAAAAAATGGGCAATTGCAACCAAGCGATTTTTGAATGTACTTACATGATTCAATCATATTCAGAATAAAGAAGGTACTTAAATGCAAGTTATGTATGTAAAATGTAAATACACATTTTATTAAATACAATTAAAAAATATCGATACGTACTTGTTTGATTTAAACCTGTCTCATCCCTACTGAAATGCAATGACATTGAAAGGGCCAATCAGAATGCAGTACCCCGTTCCCCCGCACCTCAGCGAGTTGACAGAATTTGTTTCGTGCGTTCTATCAAGTATTAGGCGTCTAGTGGCTGTATGGTCGTTGTACGCAACATTCCTTACAGAATTATAAGCTGATCCTTAAAGTTTCAAGTTGGAATTAATAATTCATATTTAGTTTTAAAGTATGATGCTTTACGGGCGAAAAAAAAATGTTTTGAATTAATTTATGAAAATAACATTAGCTGAACAGCACCATGAAGGTCAATTCTACAAAAAATAATTTATTTATATTTATAGACGAAAACATCTTTAATCTTGCATATTAAATTACAGAAGATTTTGGTAGTCACGCACGACTCGGGAACCCTAGTACCGGACGATGCTAAACCAGTCAAAATTTTTTTTTAACAAAAATTTTTATTACTTATTATTATTTACCTACTTCAAAAACACAAAAAAGTGAAAAATTAAAGGTTTGTGTCTTTTGTTTGTTTGATTTCGTTTTTTGCCACCGGCTTCAGAAGCTGACTCTTCTGACAAACGGCGAGTATTTTGACCATGTAGAAGTCATGGGTGATGGGCTACTAGGGTCGTCACGCAGTGGGTGCCAGAGGACGGGTGTCGTCACCGAGGGAGGCCTAGAAAACGCTGGCGAGACGATTTGGATGCTTTTATACAAGACTGGCCGGAGAAAGCCGCACGGAGAGAAGAGTGGAAGACTATGGGGGAGGCCTTTGCCCAGCAGTGGGAAAATAAGTCAGGCAGGCAGAATACTTACTAAAAAACCGACGAAAAAGGGGTTGAAGGATTGTTGTTGTATTAAGCGTAGCCTGACTTACTTCGCAATTTTAATAATCAAAACAACGGCCACGAATAAAACCTGTATTTATCAATATTAGCTGATATCAATATAAACAAGGTTTGTATGCGACAGTCTCTCTTTATCTTCTCTTAAATGTCAGTGGCAACTGCACTCCCTACAGTGCCTGTGGAAATTTAAATAAAAAGAGGTACGTACAGCTTACAAAAACTCGTTGATGACAAATTGACATCTGAATACCTAGTAAATACAACAACCGAGCTTACCATAGAAGCAATAGTCACCAACATATTGCCGATGGCGGCAATAAAACTGCTCACACACTCGAGCACACCCATTAGTGTGTTAGGTACAGGCAAGTACTGCGCTAGCTACCAGTTAGGCAGAAGCAAAAGGCACCTGTGTGTGATCGTTATGGTTCACCCACAGATTTGCATCCACTACTGAACCACTGGAGCGAAATAAAGCGTAACTATTCCATAAGATTAGCCACATTAATTTGTCTAGGCCAGTAATAAAAAGTTAAGATCAAAAACGGTCGATTCAATGTCAGCTTAAATAAATATTGAAGGATGAAGCGTACTCTTATGAATAAGAATGAAATAGTAGATTATTAACCAAGGGGATAAAGCAGTGTCTTCTGTCGCGGGTGACGATTTAAATCGCGAGCGTAACGAAGGACTCGAAGTTTACTCCCGAGCGTAGCGAGGGTGTTAAAAACTTAAATCACGAGCGAAGCGAGGGATTTAATACGAGTCCTGAGTGTAGCGAGGGATTTAAGTTCACCCAAGACTAAGACAGCTTTATCACCGAGGAAAATACTCTACTTTTCGTACCATTTGCGAAAAAATTAACACAATAATATGAGTTAGGCATTTATTAAAAATAATGACAATTAAAAGTAAAAGTTAACATTCGAAACATTGGTCCAATATTGATAGAGAGAGTTACATTTTTGTTTGGTACATTTATTGTTGATGAGTTGATTTGAGTATTTCTCTGTTCTTGCATCTGAGGAACTTGCGTTTAAAAGCAAAGGCATCAAGCTCATGCGGCCTCGTCGGTTTTCGTAATTTTATTTAATAATCTTTAACTGCATAATAAATGCGTATTCTTTTTTCAAAAAGATGTACCTACCTATACTGCTATATATACAAACTCAATGGTGTAAACACAGATGTAGTTCAGTAAATTTCGGTAAGTACCTATTCCAAATTTAAATCACATTCTCCCCCTAGGGGATGAATGAAATTCAGTACAATTTTCTTACCCTGTTTTTAACAGATTAAAAATGACTATTGTTATGTTCGCTTTTTGTGGCATAGAATGTCACTTTTTTGAGCAAGTGGTACGAAAAAGGTCTTTCGTGTTTCCCGTAAAGATTTTGTTCCTCATTCATCATAGGTAGGTACTAATATCACATATTTGCGTCTTGGCTGTGGTCTTCCCTAGGTAACGAAGGGAAAGTCATCTGTCAATGTTTCAAGCCGCATTTCATTCTTCATTTCACATAGTAATTGTAACCAGTCATTGTTGGAGGGAAACCACAGTATTAGAGAAGATCCAATAAATCGACGAGTGACATTTATTGATGAAAGTTATACATATTAAAGGAAATGAAAATGGGAGCGTCCAATAGGTTCGCCTGACCTTTAGTGAAATGTAGCAAGTCATTTAGATATCCTGCAGTCCGGACTGCGGTACAGCATGCGGACTAATGGCAGTTGTTTTGATCAGTAAACTATAAGAGTTTGGATTCAAGCCCGGTTAATCGCTATAGGCTACATTCTATCACGTAGGACCAGTATTGGGCAAAATGTAATCTAACTACTGATTACTAATTACGACTACAAAAAGTAGTTAGCAATCATAACTACTAACTACATAAAGTAATCGAAAAATGTAGTTAGAAATTTTAACTACTAACTACAAATTGTAGTTGCAATCACGATTACTTGATTACTTTTTATAATTACATTTAAAATTATGTAGCGTTGAAAATGCCGAAAGTATCAATTTGTTTTTTTCGGTATTTTTCGAGTGTTGCAGTGAAAAATTCTTATTATCTACGACTTTAATCCTTGCATTTGATTATTCATAAAAATAAACATAGGTATGTGCAAGAAAATGATTTTTTTATGCAGCCTTATTCCAAAACATATTAAAATTACCTACTACACATTACATGTTAATTTCATTGCAAAATATAAGTTCGTAAAACTTAAATAATCAGTAGTTATAACTACTCGATTGCAGCAATCAAACTAACAACTTGTAGTTTGATTAAAAGTAGTTTATGATTACATGTAACTTAACTACATGTAGTTAACTACTTTTAATCGTAGTTAGTAACCAGATTACAAAATTGTAGTTAACTACGCCCTACACTGCGTAGGACTCACTCAATCATCAATGTTAGGAATACTATGGTACAACTCTGTCCGACTACTCGAGACTCGACCATGCTATTTTCTCACACTTCACACTAATATTATAAATGCGAAAGTTTGTGAGTGTGTAATGTTTGTTACTTCTTCACGCAAAAACTACGGAACGGATTTGGATACAAAAAAAAAACTCAAAATTAAATCAGTTTCTGAAGTCGGTGACTTTTGTTCGTTTGATTTAATTTTTTTGCCACCGACTTCAGAAACTGATTTATTTTTGACGTTTTTGTGTTTTTTTTTTGAAGTCGGTTTTATTTTTTGTTAAAAAGTTTTTATTTTTTACTTTTTAGTGGTTCATCATCATCATCATCATTTCAGCCAAAAGACGTCCACTGCTGGACATAGGCCTCCCCCAGGCGTCGCCACATCTCGCGGTCCCGTGCGTCTCTCATCCAGCGGGTTCCTGCAACCTTGACCAGGTCATCGGTCCACCTAGTGGGAGGCCTTCCAACGCAACGTCTTCCGGTTCGCGGTCGCCATTCCAGAACTTTTCGGCCCCATCGGCCATCCGTTCTGCGAGCAATGTGCCCTGCCCATTGCCACTTAAGTCTGGCGATTCTTCGGGCTACGTCGGTAGTGGTAGTGGTTCACATGTGATTAATAAAAACTTTTTTACAAAAAATAAAACCGACTTCGACAAAATTATAACAAAAAAGTGAAAAATAAAAATCAGCTTCTGAAGTCGGTGGCAACAAGCAAAAGTCACCGACTTCAGAAGCTGATTTTTATTTTTCACTTTTTTGTTTTTTTAGAAGTCGGTTAAAAAGAAGAATGGGTATTTTTGTATAGACCCCATCCCTTTCCTTGTAATACTTTCTCCTATATATCAAATGAAAGAGCGTTAAAAATACATAATTTTATTGTATGACAGTAAATGTGTGAATAATGGGGGAAAAAAGTTATTCACCGATAAAGAAAGAAATTTTTTTTTTTTTTTTTCGTAGAACCTGCTTGAGTGTGGTGTCTATTGATAGGTCTTTTAAAATGACACCGAGGTTACTAAAACCATTTCTTCTCAAAGTCAATCGTTTGAAAGATAGACACTTCCAAAGTGCAAAAATGTGCCCCCACCCCCTCTAACTTTTAAACTAACTAGGTGAAAAATCTAATAAAAATATATGCTGTAGATCGCAATGAAAACTCACAACCGAAATTAGTTTGAACGAGATATAGTCAGCAGTTTTTGAGATATAGCTCATTTAAAAAACCGCAAATATAACTTTGTCATTCATACAAACACTATGAAAAACAAACTTATCACAAAAAATATGTATTTATGTTGCCGCTTTAACAACAAATAATACAAATTAAAGGGGACTTCCCTACTACGATGATGCAGAACCTTTCATGTGCGAGTCCGACTCACACTTGGCAAGTTTTTTTTACCCAATTCATTTTTTTTTTCAATTATTCACACGGTTACTGAACCGTGTGAATAATTGAAGAATTGAATAGGGGATCGGACAAAAAAAAAACTAATTAGTCCGTCAGATAGAATTCCAAAAATTATTGGACACGTATTTTTTCTTTTTTCACGTAAACTTAAAATGAAGACGATACAGTGCTTCGAAAACTCGTGTGACGTCATATGATAGTACATTTTGACGACACAAGTGACGTTTCAAGCCCCACTCCAAGATCTTTGACGCGTTTTATCTTCGTAATTTTTTATTGATTTAATAAAACAAAAAACACGTATTCAATATTTTTCGATAATCTAACTTACGGACTAAACAGAATCATATTATTTTGACCCAGTCCGATCCCCTATTGAGGAAATGGAATACTTCTATGGTGTATGGTGTATGGTGTGTGGTGTATGGTGTGTGTGTATGGTGTGTATGTCTAAATTAAAGTCCAAGAATGACTGACTAAGAAATCAGAATCGACGGATCCGTGTTGCTGAGAGGCCGCATTTTATCGTGGCACATATAAAAAAAAACTTATATTTTGTTCAATCCTAACACAGAGTGTAGTTGGCTTGGGGCAGTTTTCAGCAATAGACAGAGTGATTCAAGAGGAAGGTTTATATGTAGCACATTGCACCCGTGCGTAGCCGGGGCGGGTCGTTAACTAGTAAAAAAATAAAGAATTAATTCAATTCTTTATCGGTGAATAACGTTTTTCCCCAATTATTCACACAGAATTGGATTAAAACTTTGCCTAGTCGGACTCGTACATGAAAGGTTCCGTACCATAGGGCACGCCACGATAGCGGCGGTAAGTCGATTGAGGAGTGGCTGAAGAGGCACCACGGGCGCCCTCTTCAGCGGACACGGTTGTTTCGGGAGGTACCTGCACCGAATCAGGCGGGTGGAAACACCTGAATGCTACTATTGCGAGGATCAGCCGGAGGATACGGTGGAGCACAACGTGGAGGTCTGCCCCGCTTGGGCGGAGCCCCGCCGTGATCGACGATTGGCGGCGGTGACCTCTCGCGTCCAAGCTCTGGTGCAAGCCATGGTCCGGGGCGAGAGGGAATGGGAAGCCGTCGCCTACTTCTGCGAAGCAGTGATACTAGCGAAGGAGGTGGTAGAACGTGAGAGGAAGAGAACCTCTCGTCGCAGCCGCCGCGGGAGACGCTCCGGGCGTCGGGGGCCACGTGATGGCTTCCAACAACCATAGACGCGGACCTGAGGACGGTGAGTAATGGGCTAGCTCGCCGCCGCGCCGTCCGTCTTAGGAGGACGACAGGCGTGTCGACGTCGAGTTCGTGTTCCACCCGCGCCTCAAAGAGATGTCAGCAATATGGAAGGGGCCCGCAAGGGTCGACGCCCGTCAGGGCTGCGGGTTGTTCGAAAGAGATAGAGCGGCCTCGACATAAAGGGCTAAGAAGGAACATGGGTGGTTTTTAGTCAGTACAAGTCTGACTAAAATCTGGGTTTTAAAAAAAATGTTCCGTACCATCGTCGTAGGGTCTGCCCTTTAATTTGTATTATTTGTTGTTAAAGCGGCAACAGATATACACACTTTGTGATAAGTTTGTTTTTCATAGTGTTTGTATGAATGACAAAGTTATATTTTCGTTTTTTTTAATGTACTCTATCTCAAAAACTGCTAACTATATCTCGTTCAAACTAATTTTAGTTGTAAGTCTTTATTGCGATCTAGAGCATATATTTTTATTAGATTTTTCACTCCCTTATTTTAAAAGTTAGAGGGGTTGGGGGACACCTTTTAGCACTTTGGAAGTGTCTATCTTTCAAACGATTGACTTTGAGAAAAAATGGTTTTAGAAACCTCAGTTTCATTTTTAAATACCTATCAATAGACACCCCACTCAAGTAAGTTCGATGAAAAAAAAAATTTTTTTTTCTATCTTTATCGGTGAATAACTTTTTTCTCCCATTATTCACACATTTACTGTCATACAATAAAATGATGTACTTTTAACGCTCTTTCATTTGATATATAGTAGAAAGTGTTACAAGGGTAGGGACGTTTTGCCCCTTCTTCTTTGGTACACAGATAGTTTATAACCTGGATTAACACATAGGATAGTTTTTATCCCAATTTTATCTTCCCGTGGGATAACTTTCGAGTTGCAGCGGGTGAAGCCGCTGGCAACAGCTAGTCGTTAATAATTTCAAGTGTGCCATGAAGAATGTTTCCATGTCTTTCCAGCACCGCAAATATCCAAAAATAAAGTAAAGCATAATATTATTATAGCCCTAAATAAGATTACTTCGATGGAAGTGAATCGTATAGTTAAACATGTTATGGCAGGCGATTGGCAGATATCCGCAGGTACAACAATAGTATCGCTCGCATACACTCAACGATGCGGCCATGTGGGACCATTCCGTTTATTGTTACTGCTAATCGTTGCTGACGTAGTGACGTAGCCCTAGGTGACTGATGTTGCATTACAAAACGCTTGCCTGGCTTGCGCTGACGGAATTCCTGACAGAAGGTTTCATTTCATAAGCTCAAAGTAATGTTCGACAATGGATCGCCGAAAGCATGACTCTTTTACAGAACTGTTGGCAGGTCACCTGAATTCACAGTTATTATGGGAATACATTATATGCAAATAGTTTGCATGATAGCATACCTCTCTATTCTTCTCGGTGGCGACCTTGGGTTTGAAGAGCAGCTGGTTGACGAAGCCGAGGAACATGAGGATGTAGAGGCCGACGTGCGTGAGCGCCGCGGTCAGCAGCGTGCACTTCTCGAACGAGCCGGGGAACGTGTCGTACGCCGACCAGTCCATCTTCGGAATGCCTTTACCTTCTGACATTAATTTCTGGAAACGAATACAACGTCATTAGGAGGGTTAAATAGGAGTGGTAGTCGTTCACTGCCTCTTTGGTTTACTGATACTCAGCTCAGGAGTAGCGCTCCTCCTATTATGACTTGGTTGTTCGCAAGAGATACTGCGGCCTGGACATAAAGGGCTAAGAACGAACATGGGTGGTTATTAGTCAGTAGAAGTCTGACTCTCCCTTTCGCTCTGCCCAAGAGCGGGTGGGGTTATTTGATGATTTCCCACCGGCCAAAAAAAAGGCGGTATTGTTAGCATTTTCCTTCAAGAATTTCCCAATTAGTAGGGTCAGTCAATATTACTGTGGCCATGAAAACCAACATTCGTATGGTTAATAGTACATCAACATTGGACAAGCATTTCAAATGTATTCAAACACAATTATTGCCCAATTAAAATTCCGACACTAACATATTATTTTATATATGAATTTTCTTACACAAAGTTAAACTTTTGCCATTGGGAAAGAGACTTAGCTGGGTTGGAGTGTAATAGAGCCTTGCAGGCGTTATGATGAATGTCTTGATGAATTAGAAAAAAAAGTGTTTTTTTAATAGTAATTAACCTACTCTATTTAATTCTTTTGCTTACTAGAAGCATGGTTATACACCAATTTTGAGTTAAGTATATTTATTATTTACTAGCGGACGTCCCGCGGTTTCACCCGCGTAGATCCCGTTCCCGTGGGAATACAGGGATAAAAAGTAGCCTATGTTACTCAGGGTGAATGTAGCTTTCCAAGGGTGAAAGAATTTTTGAAATCGGCCCAGTACTTTTTGAGCCTATTCATTACAAACATACAAAAATAGGTACAAATCTTTCCTCTTTATAATATTAGTGTAGATAGATGTAGATTATCAGCCATTTGTGTCCCACTGCAGGGCAAAGGCCTCCCTTCCCTCTTTCCACTTATACCTCCTATCCAATGATGTTAACTACCAATCCTTGCAAAAAGAGTCGATTTCGTCCCGCCATCTTCTTCTGGGCCTACCGCGTTGCCGTTTGCTGCTGTTTGGGACCCATTGTGTGGTATAAGCCTTCAATTTTTTTTTCTATCTCTAAAGCGATGTATATTTACAAAATGGTAGCTCAGATGAAAAACTTTTTAAAGAAGTTGTTGCTCTAGTCTAGTCGATGACCATGAAATGATGTCTAAAAGCCGGCGAAACATTGAAAAAAAAGAAAGAACTAAAACATCCCTGTCTGATCTCCCAATTTCCGCTTGCTCTAGCAGTATTATCCCGTGGGATAATAACTGAAACCGCAGGCGACATCGCGGGCATAAGCTAGTGTAACAATCATCATCTGCCTAGTCTTTACAGCTATGTTGGGATCGGCTACCAGTCTAATCAGATGCAGCTGAATACCAGTATTTTACATGGGGCGACTGCCCAGGCGCGGATCTAGCCCTCAAAAAAGGTTGTGGGCACAGTCACCCGAAAATCGGCCAAGTGCGAGTTGGATTATGAACTTGTTCATGATCGATATAGTGACACTATGGGCGGGGTGTGCATCTTTAGTTTCCCGAAAAGAGCTCTAAAGGCAGGTTGCAAAAATAAGCCTAATGAGCTCCTAAAAGTTAGTACCCAGTTTGAATTTAAGAGGTTTTCTTACTGTTTGAAATTGTGTCTTGTCAGGAGTTACTAAAGCAGTCTAAGCGTAAAAGTTGCGAGAGCGAGCGGAGCGAGCTCGAAAATTTTTTTGCACGTCTTCGGAAAAAATAATGAGAATAGAAAGCACTCTGGCAATTTTTGTGGAAACGAGACAGGATGTATTCGCGAGCGCAGCGAGCGAGATTTTTTTTGCGTTCTGCCTCGGATGGGTTGATCTTTTCGATTTCGGGGGAAGGTGGGGAGGTTCCCCGAGATGAGTTAGAATTTGTCAAGATTAAGACAACAGAAGAGCGAGTAGAGCAAGCTGGCCCTCGAAAGTATTAGGTTTTAAGACGGAAGCCTTTGAAACCGCTTTTGATAATAACCAGAGCTTCAACATTTAAGCATCCCACCCCACCTCCTTAGATTGGGTTCTTTTTGTTTATTCAAACAGAGATGACAACAAAACTAAACGTCAACTTGTAAAGACTTTAATAAAAAAGGGCAAAATGCAATAGCGAGCGAGTTTCTGTTGTGCAGAAAGTTAATAATTTATCAAATTTCCAAAAAAATGCAATTTTTTGATAATCTTGATGGGGTCATGACCCGTATGACCGTAAAAATGTGACGTCACAAGTCTATTAGGGTTGTGGGCATGCCCACAGTGCCCACAACGGTGGATCCGCGCCTGCGACTGCCTATCTGATCTCCACAACCCAGTTAGTACTGAATAATACAATACTCATGGTAAGCAAAGTTGTCAGACTTTCATGCCTACTTGTGCTGACAAGACCCCAGCAAGATACTCTTGACAGTAGTAACAAAACGAGATACCACTATTCCACTGAGTACTAATTTAGAGTACTTATGTTTTATTTTCTCATTGTTCAACAAAACAATGTATTAAATGTTGTATGGGAAAATGTCAAGATATAACATTAGTAGGTAGATGTTGGTCATAGTATACGCGAGGGTATTCCCTTTGCAATGATAAGCTATCACAGCTAGGTCTATAGACACACTTTTATCCTCTTAATTGATTCAATAAATAAATCATTCCTGTTTGATGATATAAATGAATGTTGTCACGGGTGCCATATTGTTTAAACAGAAATTGTTTATATAATTGCAAAGATTTCTTTTTATCCGACGGCGGAGCCCGAAAGGAGGGTTATTTACAACCAAAATACAAATAAAAAGGGTCCTATGACTTTTTATAAATATTAATTAATTTAAGGTACTATTTTATACACCTTTACTACCTGTTTCCTGCCAAAGTAACCACAGCCCAAACTCTATATTTGCTGGTTGTTCTTACCTGTATCGGGGATATGCACAGACCAACTTTCAGCTTTTATAAAATAACAAAGGTCTGGCCGTCATAGGCTCTTGAGCTATTTTGCTAAAGTGTCATTTTGAAAAAGAATGTTTTGCTAATAGAACATTTTGCTAAAGTGTCATTTTGAAAAAGAATGTTTTGTTTAAAGAACATTTTGCTAGTGTCATTTTGAAAATGAATGTTTTGCAAATAGGACCGTTTTGCTAATAGGATCCTATGATGTTAGGACAATACGGAGCCGTTTAAATATGCCAGTCAGTATTAGAAATAGCCTTGTAAACTTGTAGGTGGTTATGGGTCAACTAAATGACATGTGGGTGTGGTAAACATTTCTAACCATCTTCTGCCTGCTTAGCTTTATACCAACTATGCTGAGGTGAGCTTCCAGTTGAACTGGATGCGGCTGAACCAGTATATTATTACAAGGAACGCTGCCTATCATACCTACCCTCTCACTGGATACAAGGGTATTCCTAGTAGGTACCTACTCCTAGTTTGTCCTATGAGGATCATCTATATCTTCCTGCCCTTATCCCACAATAATATGTGTTAACATTGGAATGTATGTTAAAAATGTTAATAGTTTATTATTAAAACGTCCTTGATGAGACTTGGTTGCGGAGTGGTAGACTTTAATTTATATAGGTCGGCCAGCCCGCACTGGGTCAGCAGGGCAGCCAGGAGTGAGCCAGTCGCCCGCGTCTCAAGCCACCGCTCCTGCCGCTGAGCGTATTACTCATTCCAAGCACGGGCGACTGACCGAAACATCACATCGTGACAAAAACATTTTTTATAGAAGGTTGTAACTGAGGGTTAGAAACTAAATGAATATCTACTCACAGTGTCACCATTACTTAAAAGTTTTGACTTCACGTAACCATTTTTATTCTTATTCACTTTTCCATTAAGCAACTTTCCTTCTGTCCCGTTGGAATCATGTTGTTTATTGGGTGATATTATTTTATTTGTATCAACGCAACCGTTCACTACTGTCGCCGCCATCCTTGTGGGTGGTTTGGTTTGGTGCCTGCCTGGTGGTATGATTTTTGATAGGAACTATCGTACAGCGGCGATTTCGCTGTAAAACAGCGCTATATTGCTTCCTAGTAATATGTGTATTACACGGGGCGCGGCGAGTCGGCGACTCTTGAAAAGCGCTAAACTGCTGAATTAAACGTCATTCTAAACTGGAACTGCTTTACCGACTTTTGACAAGTATTGTGTGACTTGATTGGACTTGACAGACATGACAGCCTTGCCCCGCCCACTACAGATGTCTGCCACTGCAAAGATTCGTTCTGAAACTTTTACTAGTTGCTAACAATTCATTAATCTCCGCATTGTATTTTATTCACTAAAGACCTACTAACTAAGATAAATGAATTTATATAATAATGTAGTTTACACAAATTGACGCAAAACAAGTAGGGTTGGAAAACATATTATTAAAATGAATTATTATATTATGAAACTATGAAACTATAGTCGCTTCGTACTGCCTGTGTGTACTGCACTGATAAGAAAGCCTCGTTATATAATAGGATTGTGTTGTTATACTTTTTAATTGACACAGTTCAATTTCATCAACTCACTATTAGAGTCTGTCAAGCGAGTCTAGTCCCATGAAAAAGGCGGCAAATTCAAAAATCTTTCAGGTGTCAACACTGATATAGCACGCTGAAAACTTATTGATACTTGAATTTTTGATAAAATATCCTATATTCTTCTTAATTCCTATATATTCTATCAATAAGTTTTCAGCGTGCTATATCAGTGTTGACACCTGAAAGATTTTTGAATTTGCCGCCTTTTTCATGGGACTAGACTCGCTTGACAGACTCTAGTAAGTTCACTGCAGTGGGTTCATTCAGCTTGGTTTTTATGAGAGTTAAACATTGTTCGTTTTTGTCGAAGTTTTTTAGGCCTATGTGAAATAAAATATTTTGATTGATTTTGAACTGTCGTACCTCGTACTACCTATTCAATTTGATGATTTAGTAATTTCACTCGTAATGTTTTGTGGTCACACTGTTAACAGCTGTTGCAAAATATAATGTAATGTAATGTCGCCACTGTCGTCGCTGCTGACAGCAAAGAGGCTGACAGAGCTTTCATTCGTGAAACTTTTTCATTTTCCGTGTTATAACCGATTGAAACTGTCGGACGTCGGTAAAACAGTGCTCACTCACTTAGTGCGCCTTCAAAAAAGGTCTGGATCGGAAAGTCAATACTTTTCGCAATTTCTTGCTTGCATTGAAAATTCACCAATTTTGTGCAATTTTATTAATACTTACTGTTTATTCGACCATCCTAAGAGTTTTAATATAAAAATTGTTATATTTGCTTATGTTTATTTCATATAATTTCGTTTATTCCATTTTATTATCTATATTACCGGCGAGCGGTGCCGCCCCCGCTGCAACGGAGGGGTCAGCGATGAGTAATACCGTTCGTTTTTCGTGCTGAGTGACGTCGTGCAGCCGCGGCCGGCGAACGGCTTGCAGACCGCAGTACGATACGGCGAGGACGCACGACAGGACCCGCCCTCCGCGTTCGCAGCTTCTCGCACTCGCGCTCCTCCCGCACCCTATCGATCAGTCTCGACACCGGTCTTTTTATCTGTCACGTAAGGTAACATGGACAGCGCCGACGCTCTCCTCGGGGGTCTCGCGAGCGGAGATCCCGCACCGGTCGCCGACGCGCCGCCTGCCGAGCCAGCCATGAAGCGCGATCAGGACTCGACGGATGACTTCGAGCACCTTGACCGCGACGGCAAGCGAGAGACGTCCCACTCACCGCAGCGCCAGCCGGCCGCCGCCGCCGCCGCCTCACGCAGCTTCCTCGACATGGAACGCGAGCTGCTGGCGGAGGCGCCACGCGCGCCCTCGGCCTCCAACGACCACATCGCCGACAAGTTCACAGACAGCGAGTCGGACGCCGATACGGCCGGCGAATCGCCCATGCATCGCGCGGAGCCCCGGGCTGAGGTGGGGCGCGCTGACCACACGCCTGAGCCGCCGCACGACCCTACGCCCGTGCTGGCGCCCGCGGCGGCGCCGGCTCCGGATCCAGCGCCCGTTCCCAGCGCTCCCGTGGCGCCTGAAAAGCCCTTGCCCGAAGAGCCAAAATCTACACCGGAGCCCGAGCTACCGAAGCCCGACCCTCCGAAGCCGGAGCCTGTGGTGAAGTCGGAGCCGGTGCTGCCGCCGAAGCCCGCAGCACCCGAACCGAAACGCCAAGTGGCGCATGTGATCGAGGCCGAGGTCATCTTCTGCCAGATGGGACTCGGTAAGATGTTATTTCTATGTTACTCTATCTGTCCGTTACTTAAATGCCTTTAATTTTATCATACGGAAAAGGTAAATGAAAGATTACAAACATAATCATCTTCAAACATCAGTATTGGAGAATCATAGCTATAAATTGTAGTGATTTCATTGTTCGTGTCTGCATGAAGTGTCGCTAGCGCGTGGCTTTTTTTGCGTGACACGGTAAGTTTTAGAAAATTAGAATGGTTCCATTTGAAGGCGAGCAGCGAGCGCTGCACGCTACGGACCGTGAAGAATCACGTCTGCAGGAGAACAATGGCCGCGCTCACCAGACTTAGCCGCACAAGTGTATCGTAGCACCTGAACAACACTGTAGCAAGTTTTATACACTTTGCTAGTAGGTAAAATCTGATTACGATATTTTTGTATCTGCCGCATTATATGACGCATCTATCTGGCTAGGTCTTCATCTCAACTCAAAGCAACATCCGACCTCGGGGTCCAGATGATCACGTATCATCCAGAGAGTCATTGCAGCATATCTTCTCCTATCCTTCTCTATTACTCGTCATCTCAGCCACCTCGTCACATCTTTTCTAGCGATTTCGTCCTTCCTCGATGGATGATTACGTTTTCAGATATAAATTGTGACAGCAGTCAAATGGGAGGCGGGGTGTGGCGAAGCTAGGAGGGGTGGAGGAGGTCGGCTGCAGAGGTGGCGGAGCGGCAAGAGCGTTGACCGCGCTGCAGCGCCGTCGGGGTAACGGCACCCGCGGGCCCACGCCGGCCGGGCCGCCTGCACGCGGACGTCCGACTCCGCACCATACATTATTCAGACAACGTCCGAGTCGCCCCGACCTCCCGTCCTCCCTCGACTCCGACTTGTCGTTGGTACTAGCAGTACAAATACCGAAATGCCGACAGATCACGGGCTTGCTTTGCTGTGTGATCGATGCCGCGATGGCTACATACAGACAGCTGAGCCAGCAAACATACGGACTGTCGTGCTCACACAGTTTGTCTCTTTGTCTCCTGATAACTCAATTTATATTGTAATTTGGCTACACAACAGTTTTGCCGATAGTCTAGCTAGACTAGAAATACTGGCGGTTGTTAGTGGACTGTGGGTGGACAAGTCATTGTTAATTTCCTATTGTTATCAGTTCCCTGCATTGCTCTTTCCTATCGGTCTTTAAAACGACATAGTTGCTATCCTTTCATTCAATTTAGGGGTTTATTTATAGCTGTTGATGTTGAAAACTGGTGTTATCAGCAAGTCTTTATCTTATCTTTGTCATACTGAGAGCGCGACTCGACGTAGAAGCTTTTCAGATTAAAATTTCGTTCAGAATACTTGAACTACGAAGTCTGAACAATTATTTGATAATTATGAATAGTTTGCGACCACTCCATAAAAGCGACGAGACTCATTATCCTTATGAATTCGATAAGGATTAAAGGAAACCGTGGCGCTGGGCAGTGGCCATGTGGGCAAGTGGGCATGGTGTTGGTGCGCTAGTGCGCGGTCGCAGAGGGCGGCGTCGGCGCGGCGCGCGGCGCGGCGGTGGAGTGACGCGTGGTGCACGACGCCACCATCGCTAATTTTAGCACCGCTGAAGCAGCAGCGCGCTGCGCTCACAAGCGGAGCACCCGCCGCGCGCTCACGTCGCACGCTGACCTCCTCACGTCCTCGCCCTCCGCTCGCCGCTACAGACTATACTACTGTGTCGAGTGGCGTCGTGTGCTCGTGCTGTGACTCATTCTCGCGAGGACTTGCCTTTTGTGTGGATATTGTTGTGTGTGAAACATGGGATCCGGAAGCGGTGACGATATCACGCGTAAGTATCGACTTAATGATATTAATTCGGGAGGGTGTCGGCTGTTACACTTATTCGAACCTTTGCTTCCTAAATTCTGCTATATTTGGTTGTGTCGGCTAGAAGTTTTCCTTGCGGTGGTGGACATATTCGGCGGCTATTAGGTCACATTCCTGTAATAAATCCGTCCGATACATCCGCGCGGTATTCTGCATAAAAAATTACGTCAGCTGTGCTTCCGCCGTTCATTTTGGCAGAGTTAGGTTCAGAAATGATATGTTACATGTAATAAATTGAAAATACGTTTTGAAATAAGTCTCTTACATCTTTCTAATTCTGCTCAAGAATGTATCTTATCAACCTACCTATATGATGCTATGTGGCATATCATAGTTGTCTTATTTTTATTCTCAAACGATCTACTCGTCCGAATCGACCTCGGCACGATCTACGAAAGTGCCATATTGATAGAATGTATTGATGGACTATATCCCCATGACTACCGTACTGCTGCCACAGTGGGTGAATAAGTGCTAAGACCTTTATATTGCTTTACAATCATGATACATATCAGTATTCCCATATAGAGTAAGATCCAGGGCCGCCAGACGTCACGTATTTTCTGACGAAGGAAATGTGGACGATTGAGTACTAGTATGAACTAAGAAAACACTACTACCAGCTAGCTTGCTTAGACGGCCAATTTTCAGGTATCAGGTCATCAAGGTACACAAAAAAGTTACTTACTTCACGTATTTTCTCCAAGCTGATTTTTACGTATATTGTAGGCAATATCTTTAAAAATAAGTTGCCAATACTCCCAGACACTTCCTAGCGGCCGTTTTGCTTATCAGACGCTTTAAGGTTCCCAAAAAGTTTAGACTTAAACGTATTGTGGCTGTTTACCCGAGATCGCATGGCATCGCTCGTGTGGCTGATATACAGAATTACAGACCTCCACTGGACTCATTCGGTGGGCATTCAACAGGATCTGTCCATTGCCTGTGTCTTCAGAATTTTGTTGAAAACGTTGCTTTCAACGCTCGGATGCATTTTGGAGCGCCTGCCCAATATAGCATGGCAATATCCCGATCAGTATTAAATCATAAGGAGTTTAGTATTCTTTAAAGCGTGTTGAAAGTGTCTGGGAGTATTTACGACTTATTTTTAAGGACATTGCCTACAATATACGTAGAAATCAGCTTGGAGAAAATACGTGAAGTAAGTAATTTTTTTTGTGTACCTTGATGACCTGATACCTGAAAATTGGCCGTCCAAGCAAGTTAGCTGGTAGTAGTGTGTTCTTAGTTCATACTAACGCTACTCGTACTCAATCGTCCACATTTCCTTCGTCAATACGTGACGTCTGGCGGCCCTGGGATCTTGGACTATTAATTAAGCTATTCAGAGATAATTAAACTCTTATCGAGTGGTTTAACGGTTGTTAAGTTTACTTTCATATTTATTTGGTGACATGAAATGCCAGCATGGTGATTGGAAAATGATTAGTCTAAATAATCAGTTACTTTTGTATCTAACTGTATGATCATGATCAATCAATTTTCAATAGGTTTGATCAACGATAACATATTCAGTTACAAATGAACAAAGCTGGGACGCATTACAACATGTTACGAAATCGTGGCAAATATTTTATTAAATTTATTTTAATAGTAAACTTCTGAATCTCTTAGCTCAGCAGTGTCTATCTAGGTCGATAGAGGCTTGAGTGTCACTCACTACTTCAGCATTTCTTTTCAACAGTGCTCGATATGCCAAACTGTATTTATTATTATGCTTAGGTTTGATTGAATTTCTTCGGTTAGCACCCTATTTTTCGTACACTTCCGACTGATTCAACAATCAATTAATTTATTCAAAGTAAGCTCAGTATTTTCAGGAAAATCAGTACTTTTTTAAGCTCAAAAGGATATATGAAAAAGGTCCCACAACGCCCGTTCTTCTCACCACATCCTAGGTTTAGGAGCTGTGAAAAAGAATTGGCGCAATAAACTGCCAGCACCTCCAGACCTCAATCGATGCAATGTACAATAACATGGTCTAGCCGAGTCATGTTCAGAGCGCGGCGGCATCTTCCTTTCAAGATCTAGTTCATGAGAGCACTTGAATGAATCCAGTATAATATCCAGTCCGCCTGCAACATAACACTGCTGGGAATAGTGGGAATAGGCCTCTCCCATGACATTCAGCTCTTTCGATACCCGCCAATAAACGCTATTATACGCTTAGATTATTTTATAAGCCCTTAAATAGGTACCTAATTCTAAACTTTATCATTATCAATCTTAAATCTACCTCTATACAATTTTTTTAGTATAGTAACATATTTTCGTTGTTGAAGACTTGAAGTACACGTTAGACGAAACAAATATTTACAAAATGAGCAAGCAGTACTGCGGTTACAGTTCCAAGATCAACACGCGCCCTGTGTGCACTCGGTGACCCAATTTCAGGCCCTTCACACAAATATAGCGCTGAGCCTTTTGTGACCCTCTCGCCGAGATCTCCCGGTGACGTCACTTCCCTGTCACCTCTTTGTTGCCTGTTCCACTCATAATAACGGAGGCGAAAAGGCCGTTAATAAGATTAACCAGTCGATCAAAAACGGGCATTGATGTCAGCTGCTCCAGTAGCATATTATTACTACTATTCGCTAGAAGAGGAGCAAGACTAAATAAATTGAAGTAGCTGTCACGATAAATTATTGTGTGAAAGCTTCTAAAATTAGAAACAATTTACCGTCGTCGCGTCGTCGTCGTCAATAGCGTCAAAAAAGATTCCATATATTCTCGAAGTCTCGATCCCATTAGGTACCTAATTTGTTGGGAGCTATGTTATGCGTTCTTTCGTAATTTCTATTAATGCTTTGTCCTAAAATTAGATTTTCGGCTAAATTTCTAATTGGCACAGTTGTCATAATAAAGAATCCCGATCTATTTCTACTATGTTTTTGCCCTCGGCTTTCACTGGTCTGAGTAATTTAATTACGACTACTTAGTCCTGAATATCTGGAAAAACCCAGACGTGGATGCAATAAACTATAAAGGCTAGGCCTCGATGTATGTGGGGTGATGGGGTCGCGGGGGAGAGGGGTGGCAGGCGATCGATACGCGCTCGCCAACCACCGCACAGACACACCGTCACCGTCTGCGCTCTTTATATAAACCGATCAAGTTGTTGCTAGCCGGAGAGCTTTTACTTCCACATGCCCATACATACTCGACTTATTTCATACTAGCTGATGCCCGCGACTTCGTTCACGTGGAAATTTTGATGAGTGACTGTCTCGTTGATTGAGTGACAGTGAAATTAGTGATAGCTTTGATTTCCACATCAGCTGTTCCAGATCTTCAAATTTTATACGACAACAGAGAGCGCTTATCAGGCTGAACAACTCTTGCTAAGACGTCATTCCTATATATGTTATAGTGTAGCTGGGCTCTTGGACTTCCACATCAGCTGTTCCAGATCTTCAAATTTTATACGACAACAGAGAGTGCTCATCAGGCTGAACAATTCTTGCTAAGACGTCATTCCTATATATGTTATAGTGTAGCTGGGCTCTTGGAGTTCCAAATCAGGTGTTCCAGATCTTCGAATTTATTCACTTTGCAGAAAATGCTCATCACGTGGAACAATTTTTGCTATTGTACCATTTTTGTATCTCTTATAGTTAAGCTGGTCTGTTGCGGTTCGGCATCAGGTATTCAAGTTTCCAAGATAAATTATAGCCTTTAAGTTGGCCAGACTTAATATCTATGCAACAAAAAAAAAAACCATTCAAATCCGTCGAGTAGTTCCGAAGATTAGCGTGTACAAACAAACAGACAGACTTTTTTTTTTCGATTCGTGCTCTATTACTGTTTCTAAACCCTCAATTATTATTTTTTAATATATTCAATGTACAGGCACAGTTTTTTTTACTGTTTAATTATATGTATAGATTACCTTCTGAACTCTCACATTAATGAACTTCTCGTTTTTTCATACGGTGTTCTACGAAGTTCCCGACCAATTGTTGTTGCTTGAAATTTATTGGATTATGGCGAACAAGCCGGTGGGGAAACCCGCTTATTAAATCAATCACCCCCTTTCACGACTGGCTCCACTTGTATATATATAGGCATGGCATCAAACTACATAATTATGTATATTCTTTTGGATATTGCATCAAAACTGTTAGATTGCCCGGCTACCGTAAATTTTGACCTTTCTGTTGGGTCATCCCGCCGACACGACGACGGTAACACATTGCTATTATAGGTTTAAAGTTTCATTATGAAGTAAGGTGGATTACGGGCTTAAGAACTCATGGCTTTGATTTCCCATCGTCTTAGATAGACGTGTCTCTATCCAGCGTGGATCATTCGAGGATTAACACTTCTCCTCTTTCTACTTCAGTCGATTTCTGCCGCAACCATCTTGAAAAGTCATCGAATGTTGTTTTGAAGTGGAGATGGTTGAGAGCTATGGTGAACACATGGGTAGGAAAGCAAAATTGTATAAAATTTAAAAAATGGAAGAAAGATGGGATAATTATGTTTCCAAGAATGCGGATATATGCATTGGATATATGCGCTTAGTTTCGATCTTATGTATCAAGGATTTGAACTCAAGAAGTGGTTATTGTTTTGATTAATTGGCATCGTTTAAGTTTCGTTGAACTTAAAGGGGAGGGGCATTATGGCACGAGGTGGCGAAGGTAGCGGTGACGTCACCCTGGTCGTCGCACACTCGCACGGGGTATTTTTAACCGGCGCGACATGGTGTCGCACACGTCACTCATGTTTCATTTACAATGCAACCTGCTCAATAAAACACAATTCCTTACTATACCAGGTACCAGGTGTGATTTCCATAGGCCTTGACCGGGAACCTCGTACGTTGGCTAACTTTACTTCACGTCTTCACTCACACTTTATTCTTCTACAGATTTGGTTCTCGTAAATTAGTGTCTCAAACTCTCAACTCTCAAAACTTACATACTCAACATGTTAGCTTTCATTGTGTTGCTTTCATGCTGTTTTCCCAAACAAAAGTATTTCACAAGATACTTTGGTTGGGCTAAAACAAAGGCCAACTGTAGCATTCGAATTGAACACGTCATTTGGTACAGTGGCCGTGGCTCCGGAATCCGAAGTCACGGCCAGTATTCAGCGTGGGAGTGCAAAATAGCTTCAGTATTCAACATCGATTGATCTTCATCCCATCTTTTAACAGGAGAAGTACTAAAATACTAGAATGAATACACTAAGCTAAATATTGTAACGGTTACTAAAGATAATTCACCATCTCATTTGCATGCTGGTAATACCAACAGTTGATGTATTATTAATAGTGTATAGTATATTGTAGATGATTAGCAGTAGTGGTTTTTGTTGAAGGTTTTCATTGTAGTACTCTATTTTAAATTTCTTGCTGTGTACTCATTGATATATCAATGTGTGTACCATTTATTATGATGTCTCCGACTTCCTCTGTGCGTACAGTATAGTAGGTATGTAGTTGGTAAATCCACGAACATGAGCGTGTAGCTTTAGGGTTGGTTAGTCGAAAGGTTTGCCTGTAATTAGCATAATGGAGATGAACAGCAGTGAGCCGGTGACTCATACGCAGTACTCTAGTCTGTGCCCCGTACACCGGTACAGTACGATCAAATTATCTTGGCAGGTCTGAAGCTGAACATAGGCTTTGCGAACTTTTACGCATGTAAACTTGTGAAGAAAGCTGTTATTGCCAGATAAACCAATACCTATACGATCAGAAAATATCTAATTTAAACAGTGAGAAATACAAATAAAATAAATATCATTACACTTTTATACATTAGCTGTAACAAAATAACCTGCACGAAGTTCGGACCTGCCAAGATAATTTGATTGCACTGTACACGCCGCGACTGACTGATGTCCGCGACATGCAGTTTGACGCGACATAATCAATCCATTCTACAACCTCGTAAACTATTAAGTACTAGCTGACCCACGCAACTTCGTCTGCGTCATATAAATATAGCTATAACCTTTCTCGATATACCTATCGACTATCCGACATTAATTAAGCTAAATCGTAACAAACAAAAAATCTTATCTTTCCTCTTTATTAAAATAGTTTAGATGGTTTAGATTTTAGATTAGCTTGGATTATATTAAAGTGTGAATTACTATAGGTATCTTTTACTGTTTTATATACTATAACACTCTGTACTTGTAAACATTATGATGCAGTAAATATTTTGACTTTGAATTTCCCGGAGGCCAGCCAGAATCCCCCGTAGGCCGTACCTACATTGCGACGCGCGAATTATTTTGCCGCGCGGATGTTTTTACATTGCGATATCTTCTAAGATATTTGTTTAAACTGTATAGAGTGAAGGGCACAAATATTCTATATTAAATTTCCGTTCTAACAAACACATTTATTTAGATATAGATTAATACCATATGGGTTAAATAAGCTTCGCAAAAAATAATTATTTTTAACCTAACAGTTTAACAGTAAAAAAAGATTACAGTGAGTCAATCTTAAAAGATAGATATATGCTGTCGCGGACTTTTTTTTAGAACTTTTAAAGAGGAACAATTCCTTCATAGACGATATTTGCGTAACTTGAACCGTTTTCGCAGCGCACGCAGCGGAAGCTCTCAAAAAGGAAATACCCTTTCCCGTTTTTGTAACATTTTTCATTTATGCTCCGCTCCTATTAGCCGTAGCGTGATGTTATATAGCCTATAGCCTTCCTCGGTAAATGGACTATCCAACACAAAAAGAATTTTTCAATTCCAACCAGCAGTTCCTGAGTTTACCGCGTTCAAACAAACAAACAAACAAACAAACAAACAAACAAACAAACTCTTCAGCTTTATAATATTAGTATAGATTCGTACAGCAAGACGTGAAGTCTGCTTAGGGAGAGTTCTTTACTTTTATATACGGTTCCTTGACAAATGCCATCATCTACCCTCATATCTCGCTCGCTATAATAACGATGTCTACATGGTTCTTCTTTATGGTGTCTTGGAATGTCTTCTACTCAAGTAAAGTAATATACATCGTCTTATGGTTCCACCTACTGTCTTTGGACAAGAAGGCACTATCCATAGTTAAATGGCAGTGAGTAGGTATTTCGAAATGTTTATGATAATAGAACTTGGGAGCCCAAATGAGTGGCCATGGCCTTCCAATTATCCTTTGGTAGACTTGACTGTAACTTTCTGGACCTATTAAGTTAATGACTTTAGGCACCTTATTTGCAAGGAAACGATAAACGACGATGACTACTCGCATCAAATATAAATGTGGCAGACATCATTACCTTTTGGGAACAAGATCAGCTATTATTATTCTTTTGTCATTGTCGCTTTTTGTGCGATGGCTCGCGATGCGTGAAGGCAACACGTTTCGAAAGTCGTCTGCGTCTCACTGGTTTTAATTGTTTTTAACAAGAAAAAAATATTTCCACACAGCGAATAATTGATGACATAATACATTACAACGCCAACTTTCAGCTTAGTAAAAGTATTCAGCGTTCAGATGACCTTTCGCTTATTGTTTCGGCTCAAGTTTGCAGACATGTTACCTTTAGCGTACCTAGTGGATAGTTAGCAACTCACATTGTGCTACATCGCGCATCGTGCTGTAGCTATTGTGTGCTAAACGAGGATAACGTCAGCATCACGTCCACGGCGACATGATTCATCGTAACATAGGGTACCTACTCCGTAACAGATAAGACGTAAACAACGTCGCGCCGCGTTCTAATCACTAGGCGCTTGTCATTTGTGACATGACTTTCAAATTTTGCGTTATTTTCCGTGGGTCCGTGCGTGAGGAGTTAACTAAAATATAGTTGAAAGAGTACAGAAGGCGAATGCACTTTGCAGGTGAGTGCAGCTCGACTGTGACATTATTTCATGTAGACCGCGGCGTGACCTGCGACCCGCCGCCGCGCCTTCCGCGCGCTGTAAACAACGTGCATAGGTACCAGACACCGTTATCTCGCTCTTACTCGACACTTCTGTTCGTCTTACTATTTGTATGTAAATAACTTGTCTAATCATCTGTCTGCACCGGACTACACTACATACTAACCATAGCATAGGTACTAACCGCATGATGAGCTAACCCTGTGAGACTAACATATATCCTGGTGCCGGTGAGGGTGCGGGCGTGCGTGTGGCGGTGAGGTGGTGGTGTGGTGGTGGTGCTGCAGCGCGCTGGGGTGCTGGGGGACGTGGTGTAGGTGCGCATGCGTGCTGCAGGGCGCGGGCGGGGCGCTGCGGCGCGGGCCGGGGCGGGAGGGCTCGGCGCGGGGCTGCGCCGCCAGTATCGACGCGAGAGTCCGGCGCGGCGCGCGCTCCGTCCGCCGCCTTCATCCACCTCACGCTCGCGTTACGTAAATCACCACCATGCCGGACTCCGGGCCCTCCCTCTGCAGCGTCCTCAACCCGTGTAAGTGCCCCCTCCCCCCCGCGCCGGCTTCGCTTCGCCCGCTTTCCTCTCTGTCTGTCGCGACTAACCCGCTAACGCGCAGCCTTCTATTCCAGATGCCTGGTTCGACCCGCAGAGACTGCACCCCGAAGGTGAGTGGTCGTGGAGCGCGGAGGGCAGAAATACGTATAGGTGGCGCGCCGCCAACCGGGCCGCGCGCGCCGCCCGGGCAGCGCTGAGCGCGCCTCGCCCTGCGGCCCTGCACTGTGACCCACTGCCGCGGGCCGGCGGTACCAGCATGGCAGCAGTACCAGCGCTGAGCTGTGTGCTGTGAGCTCGGTGTTGCACGCTCCAGTGACGTTAACGATAACTGACGCGATACCGCGGTGACGCCAGTGATGGTGCTACTTAGTAGTGGTGGAGGTGACGGTAGTGCTGTATGACGAGCTCGGTTGCTCGTCAGCTCCGAGCGCATCACGGCGAGGCGCGAACTCCCGCCAAGACACGATAAAGTCGCCGGCGGTGACAGAACAATAATAACTCCGCGTGTCGAGTCAAGGTTCTACAAGACTGTCCTAAATGTGTCGCTATTATTTAATAATACATTATTTGCACCGAATTACGTCACGTAATGGATCACAAACGGAGATCCAAAGTACTATAATAAATTGACTGTAACCGGCCAACCGATTCTTCAGAACTTTGTTGTCCAAGCCGTGTTGATCCTCAACTTTGCGAATTAGTTAAACTGTCATCGACCACAGAGGTAGTTGGGAAATTGCAGTTCGTGGATATTTATATCTGTATGCTGTATGGGTTAAAAAGGTGCAAATAGCTGTGCAGTGCGTAACTAGGTAACTAGGTAGTGTGTCGTCACGGCTACGACGGCGACGTCTTTATATTTATCTGTAGTGATCGAGTATTGTAGTTGATAGCGAGCGACGCTGGCTCTGACTCTTGGATGTCATTAATATTGTGTTGGTAATGAATGTGTCGCGGCGCGCATGCGCTGTACCGTGCTGCTCGCTGCTCACCCTGCACACTGTAATCGCCAGCCAAGATGAAATTAGACTTATTTTAACTGACACTGAGGCCGGTAACAATCTGATTTATAGCGTTTGATGATCCATCGGCTTCTCTTGTCCGAATTCATATAATTCATGTCGGAGATCGCCCCGGGGAGATCGCTTTTTAATTATCGAACTAATTTGGCGGCAAGCGACGACGGCGCCTTGCCAAAAAAGAAATAAAATATTCCACTATTGGCATTACGTTTGAATATGGCTTGTTTTTTCTGAAGCTTGAAATCTTCCAAATAAGTTATACTTCCGCATAGTGCCACAATCTGCTTTCCGAATACATTCTCTTTCGCTTACAACGCGCAGTTTGGCCGATCTCATGACACGTCACATGAAGTCACATCACATTTGATCCTTTGAAGTCAAAACTCAATTTCGTCTCCAGAATGAATTGAGTTCTTAAATGTATAAGATGAGCATATGACAATAGAGATAAACGTTTGCCAAATGGAACGTAAGATAGACTTATTTCTGGACAACGTCTGCGTGGCCTGGTGGGTTCCTCTCATTCCCAGACACGTTCTGGTCTCTTGTTTTGTTCGTGTTGTTGCTAGTCGTCCCGCGGCGCGGTGACGGACTGACGGTGGCCGGTACGTTCGGACACGCTCCGCAGATAGCATCCATGTTGTCCTAATTGAATTACAAGCGCATGCCCTAGCATTGACCCGCCACGTGACTCCCCCTCTGTTCCTCTGCTCACTAGCTAGTTGTGGCTACTACTAGCTCTACGCTACATCACTACATGTTTTAACGGAAGGCTGGTTTTCTTTGTTTCCTGGATTAGAACGCGACGAGAGAAACTCGATCGTGTACTGGAGGCCGCAGGAATCCTATGTCCATCTATACACGTACATAAAGGTGCCACTGAGTATCCGTTACGTGCGTCGTCCGTGAGCACGACGACCGCTGGTTCTACATGTATGTTTTTGTAGCCATTATGTTTTTGTATATCACGTGATGATGTGCCCAATGAGGACTGAAGTGAACTAATCGCTATGCTCAGCAAGTGCTCGATGTACGTCCTTGTACAGGTACTCTCAATATGTAATGACGGTGAACAAAAAACATTGCTACATGATATGCCATACTCATGGTTACGATTGTTATGATGGTATTAGGTTCTTAGTTGCATTGTTTGTGCTACCTGTGGCCACGACGTGACCTCACTGATAAGTCATATTTCATCTGCGCACTCTTATTGGTATCGCCTTGATCTAATGGCTACACACTAATTGTACTTGCTGCTATAACTGATACTTGCGTCATGCATATAACAAGAATAAATGATGATTCTATGCATACAAGTGATAATGGTGTAGAAAAATGTGCAAACGAACGGCACATATTCAGTTTCATAATAATTATGTTAAAAATGTCTAAATCGACGCATTTCTTCATTGATATGATAAGAGAGATAAGATAATACATGAGGAAGTACAAAACTGAGATGGAATGTGGTCTGGATAACGTGTGTCGGAATGTTTGTTGCTTGCAACACGTGGTGGACTGGTGGTCCGAAACCTGACAACATCCGAAATATGAAACGGAACGTGGGAATATCATTTTATCAACACTCTATTGATGGCTTTTTTCCGAGGAGACAACATTTACACCCAGAACTGTTACTCACGATAAATAAACAACAAAACTCCTAAAGAGGCTCCAATTTCTGGAAGTCATAGAAACATTTTGAATAATAATGATGAGTCCCCCTAACGTTATTATAATTACGTTAATAGAATACGTTGTGATTCAGCTCTAATTGATCACTAATCGATTAATGATTAATGTTTTAGATGATACTTTCAAAAGTTTCATCGGAATCGTTGAAACGCAACATTATTAATAACAGGTACAATGTGTAAAGACAGTACAGAATGCAGACTAGGGTGCTTGCATGTAGATGAGCTGCTTCCTTTGGCCCAGTGCCGGCGGCAGGCGCGTCCCGCTGATAAGCGACGATATCGCGCGGAGCATGATCCACTCTCTCACCTGTCACAGACTCGCAGATACGAGGCTACAGAAGTAAAGAACTAACAGAACTACTAACTACGCACTAGACGTATCATCTTATTACTTTCGTGACACAACCAGTCTCGAGTAAGACGTTCATCTAGATCTGCTAGAAACATTTGTCTAGTTAGCACCCCATGATTACAAGTGTTGTTTATAAAAAGATTCGCGGGTACTTCCTCAAAAACTTGGTAGAAAGTCTCTTTTGGAAAGTTGGAACTTTTATAGAACTTTCCTTCACACTAAGCATTGCAGTTCGCACCCAATTACAATAGGCAATAAGATGTTATCATCTTAGATCTGGCACGAAACGAAGTGGATGCTACTACTCGTTTATATCAGTTTTCGGCCTATCTCTCACAACTTTTGCAATTTACAAGTTTTGTGTGTTTAATAATGGATTTCCACATCTGTATCAGTGGATCTAAAAACCTCATTGGCTTACCAATTAGATATTGTCGAGGACTCGTTGGCCTGACTATCGCCGCAGACAAAGGGTCGTTAGTTCAGCTTATCACGGTTATTTTCCTTTGTTAACAGTTTCCATTTGTTTAGAGCATTGTAGTCACATAATTTAATGATGCCTTTCGTTTTAATATGTCGTCGTTGCGTTTATCAGTCTAGCTACTTGTAGTGCAGCAGTCGTAGGTTTTATGAATGCTTTATTGTAAAGAGGAATGCGAGTTTCGGTTGATTTAGAACATTTCAATGTGCGTTCTGGCCTGGCGTGTGTAGTGTGTGGTGTGGCATTGCTCGGGAGACGCACTCGCGGTGGGACTGCACGGTTATTTTTACCAGTGTGTCGTGTGACGAGCGCGGCGGCGACCTCCGCGCATTGTCTCACTCTTCACCATTCCGTAAAGTTGTGATTAACTTTCGTGTTTCCGCACATCGCGCCCTATGAACACATTAACAAACTACTCGTAACCACAGAACTGCCGACACAGACTAATGTTCCGTTCCATTGAATTAGAAATGCGGCTCAGCTGTGTACGGAATCAATTCGCTATCATGTAATTATGCAGATTTGCATGAATAAGTACATACACGGAGTGCACACTGTACAGCGCGGCTGGCGCGCAGGCGGCCTAGCTAGAACATCATCGGTATGTCTCGTAGCAAGTGTCATTGCACGGTGATACGCCTGCACTGGAATCATGAAGTAACAAGTTGCGGAAAAATAAAATAAGTTAGTGACAGGACTAACATGAGCAGAACTGTCACTGTCAGTAGTCAGGAATGATTTCAGAACGCAAACACAACGCAAGATCGTGTAGCATTTTCCGAAATTCATTTCATAGAACACTTTGCTGCGATTGATAAGCCTTTTGTCATCCTTGTAGAAAATATGATATTTCAATAGTTGTTTCACAAGATCTCTCAATTCGAAAAGTTGAAGCTGAAGATTTTAGTTGGGTGTTGTGGTGTTGTGGTGCACGACATTAATTTATTAATAATGTTCTTAACTTTGAAGCTCATGTGCTCATTATGTAGAAGATCAGAAAAATATGGAATTCTGTTGAAAAGTATGAAATTCGTTTCTTGGTCGGTGTCCATTCCCAAATATTTGTTTCGACGGAGACTAAAGGCGGCAATCCTTGTTGTCGCGTGTCATCATCACTGTCGACCCAGTAATGAACCGAAGAAAACATCGCCCGAAATCGAGTGGTGTAAGTTAATGTGTGAATTTAGCCTAATTAACTAATAACAATAAAAGGTCGTATAGAAAGAACCTAAAAGGAAAACCTAGGACAACCCGCTTCGCTGGCCACTTTGCCATATTTAAAGGGGGTTATCCGTGAGTAAACCGGCAGAAGACCTCCATTCAATTACTATAAAGTAACTGTTAGTACTGTAAGGTTGTACGTGCCTATACCTATGCAGGTGTATAACCCTTCGGGAATATGCGCGATACTAAATATATAATATTGATGTAGTGTAGATAGAAGAATGAATGGCAGTGTAGTGAAGACTTGCTGATTTTGCTGGTCACAGAGTTAAAAGTCATGACTCGCTAGTTACACTGCTTTTACATCCTACAGTGGTATCAGCTGTGTCATTATTCTGATAATTGTTATCAATTTCGCTGAGGTTATGCTCCTTATCATTAAAACAAACAAGCGATTCTATATTTGTATTATGTTGTCTACATTCTTAACTCAGGTCGTCTGTACTGTACGCATGTCAGATATCGTAGAAACGTAGGAATCGTCGTCATAGTAACATCGATAGTGTATTCAGTCAGCTTGATAAGGCAATTAAGGCTGGATGGCATTGACCGTGCGCGGGCGCCGCTCGGTGCCAAGTGCGTGCGGCAGTGCGGCTGAGCGAGCGCCTGCGTGTTTGTTGTGGCGCGGAGTGGCGCGCAGGCGCCGCGTCTCGTGCGCCCGCGCAGAACACTCATAAATGAAAGCCTTTCCACATACGCACCGACTTTCAGTTTCGACGCTCACGTTGTGCTCAAACTGGTTTGGTGCTGGCATGCAGTATGTGTGTGATGCAGTCGATGAGTCGAGTGTGCCGCATCCCCGCATGCTCCAGCACTTTGAGTTTGTATTTATTACGAACATGTTTCAAGCCACAAATTGTTGTTGTGTATGAGTCCGTACTGTAGCAACTAACTGAAGCTGTTTGTTTTAGTTTCCGGCACTGTGAGCATTGGGTGTTACTATTTCACATTTTAAATAACTTTATTTACAATCGTTGCCGTCTATTTCCTTCGTCGAAAGTTTCGAATGGTTTTCGATCATGTTTGGTCCATCCGTTCGTGCCACTGAAACGAATTTATTTCTCGATAGTTTTTAGTTTGGATTTTTAGGAGAAAGTAATAAGTTGTAACTTTCTATTCGATCACGATTTAACGTTGAAGTCTGTATCACTTGCTGGGCCAGCTGTTGAATTACCCGTTCGAGATAGAATTTGAATGCTATGCTTTACATCCGTCATCAAAGGCGTTTCTAGAATGCACCCACTCCTTTATGAAGGCACCAGGTATTATTAGAAGCTGCCTCATAATTACTTCATATATAAATTGTAATGGTACCTTCGACCGGCTAGCTCTCGATATAGTAGTATGACTCACAAGATTATGGCGATCCATCGATCAATATTTATTGTTCAAACGTCTGGTTCTTTAAAATTAAACCTTCAATGCGATTGAAATTACTGAACCTAATTTAGGATCGTCTGAAAGTGATCGGTTCTGAATTGCAACTTCAGGTTCACAGTCAGTGAACCGTGCAGTTAACTGCAGTTTCGCATTTACAAGGTACTTACTTCATCTTAGTGTGTCGATGGAACATTTTCATTCAATAAGTAGTTACCTGTATTTGGGCAAAAATATTGAGGATAACATCGTCGTCGTCGCTCGACTTCGCCTGACAAATGTTGCGGAACATTTTGTCTCGCAATGCAAGTCAATGATGCTAAGCTTGACCATCATCGTCAAGTCGTCTTGGCTATTTTAACTCTAAGACCAATACGACAGTTGGATAGTTTCCAACCTTATTGAAATTTCAATTTACTTTGAATGGAATTACAGGATACCTACCCTGTAGCCTGTAGGTAGTAGTAGGTACCCTAAGTAAATACTAATTAGAAAATCAAAACGCCGCAAGTATTTTGATGTTTTATTGATGTTCTTCTCACACTGACCTTGGTGACTTGAGTTAGAGCTGGGAGTTGGGAGTAGTCGTTAATGAAAAATGCTATGACTCGAATGAAAGGCTTTTGATAGAGTATTGCGAGAAGTGCGACAATGTGTGAGTCGTCAGTCATGTCGCGTGGCAGCTTCGCGGTGCGGGCGCGGGCGCTGCGCTGTCAGCCGCGGTGACGTGTGTGAAAGGCAGTGCCGCGTGGCGCGCGCCATGTGCGCGGTGCCGGCCTGCCCGCAGTCCCGCACGCCGCTCACTCCGCTGCCATGGCGCGCCCCAAGCACTCGCCGCGACACAACGCGCAGTACGAGCCCCTGCCGCCCCGAGGACCAGGTACTGCCGCGTGTACCGCCTGCCGCATCGCCCCACACCCGGCCCCCGGGGGACGTGGAACCGAAGCCTTCGCCGTGTAACGTAGCCAGGAACCAAGTAGCCATACGGTGTTCATTTACTCCACGCAAACTATAAGTTTTCTTTCATCTTTTAAAAGGTTTCACGCGTCGATAATCTTATAATTTCGTGCGATAGTTCAAATTTAATTTAGTACAGTTAACAAAACAAGCAATCGGTTTGTGTTATGTTTACGGGTATCACTAACAGTGTTGTGTTATTATCGATAGGGCAATCATGTTATAGTTAAAGTTCACGGTGTGTCAGACGGGAACACGGGACGACAGTCGAACCCTGAATAACGGTACTTCGTTAGCGCCATGCCGCCATCGGATTCTCTCGCTCCATAACACATACGGTTGTTTGCCTCATTGAGAAAGTTTGGAAGTTATCAAATAACCGGTTCGCATCAAGCCTTGTTGGCTGACTCTACATTCACCGTTACACTGAACATCATTTTGATCAACATTTATTGAGATCATCGACGGAAACAGTTTTATTGTCAGAACATACCTACGTCGCGACAAAATATTGAAAACCTAGTGATGTACATCGCGCGTAACGTAAAGTTATCGTTGGAGGAACTGGAGCGGGTTACCTGAGAGTATCGACGTATCTCTGGTTTCAATAAAATATGTATTTGTCTATGTGAAGTTACTTGTGCAACCTGTTCCCCGCAGGCAACACCGCTAGCTGGCTAGCTGGTGTTGCAGGGTGCACGGTATACTGAGCTGTATGTTGTGTGCAGTGGAGTCGCTGATCTACTGGCGGGCGGCGGCGCCGAGCGGGCTGGCGCTGGGCGCGGGGCTGGCGCTGCTGGTGGCGCTCGCGTGCTGCTCCGTGGTGTCGGTGCTGGCCTACGCCTCGCTGCTGGCGCTCTCGGCCGCCGTGGCCTTCCGCATCTACAAGAATGTGCTGCAAGCTGTGCAGAAGACTAATGATGGACATCCATTCAAGTAAGTACCTACACTACCTACCTACTCTCAATATTGCCCCATGACCGCTCAGGAGCTGGTCGATGTGATGTACATCCCTCCTGAATCCTGATGAAGCCCCTGTATATTAAAGTGTAAAGAAACAGAGTGGTCATTTCAGATGAAATTCCCATAGAGAGCCAAATCCTAACTTTTAGAATAACGACCATAGAGTAATGCAATCACTTAGATAAACGAAACATTCTCACAATTTTATGTAAAATGATCTCTTGAAAATAGATTGTTCTGCAATTTCAACTGTTGTTTATAATATAGCCTTACCTGGCTTATTTCAAATCACCACCATGGTTATATAATAAAATGTCCAATGCTCAACATGAATTCATAGACTCGGAAGATGCTAAGGATCCTATGGATTGAATAAAGAAAACATGAAAGTTCAAAACATGTGGACTTACAATGTAATAATTCTTATCAGTACACGCGTATTGAAGATAATTGAAGTGTAATATTCCTAATCACTGAAACTGACTGACTTGTTCTAAATCAATCTGTTAGCAACGCGCACGTTGATTCTTTACAAAGACATGCCTGTCTGTCAGTTTGTCACACGACTTACATCTCGACTGCCACGGAACTGCCAAATGTTGGCGAAGCTATGCCTCCATTGATGTTCTGCTGACGAATTTGTAAGCCTCGTCACGTACCCGAGGGGCAATGGTTGCGTGTGTGGACTGTAATCACCGCACTTGTATTTATTCACATGTTAGCAGAACTTACGTAATGGCTCCCAATGATCTAAGTTCGGTCGACCGTATTTCTATTGTAATTCAGGGTGACAGACAACGCGCATACGATCGCCTTCTTTTGAATAGGTACACACGGCTACACATCAAGCTATACAAAACCAGTTAATCTTGGCCTCACTTTACCAGATCTTTTCGCACAATGAACGATCAGATTATACTGGTTTTGTATAGCTTGATGTGTAGCCGTGTGTACTTGTTCGAAAAAGACAGGAACATTTTATTGCATTTATGATTTCCATTTCCTGACATTCAGATTAAATAGAAAAGCAGTGCTCATTTTTAACTCCTCTCGGAAAAATAGAGGTGTTTTATGCTAACTGCATTATTCGAATTCCCGACTATGATATTCAAATAATTACGCTAATTAATTACTTTACAACAGAAATTCGAAACTTGATTGACACACATCATCATACATTGTGTAGGCAAGACTTGCTTTTTGCAGTCGAAGAGATTTCTATCCATATAGTATTGGCAACGTTTTTTATGTAGGTATTAGAATGTTATCTAGTTCATCGTCAGTTTAGAAAGTTTATTATAAACGAACTATTATTTGCTGATGAGTAGAGACAAGAAAAGTATGACCTCGTAAAACATTTTTCGTATTCTTTGTTGGTGTAATGTCATAGCGTTGTGCTAGAAATTGGAATGTGCCCGGTGAAGCGGAAGGGACACTCCCCGTCGGATTAGAGAATGTAATATCATTAGATCGGCAACCGGCGCGCGTCGAAATTACTGCACTATGATTGATTAGAACTAAGCTTGACGTTGAATGGCGTGCAAGCGATTTCCAAGCAACTTAAGGGCGAAGCGCCAGGGTAGACCGTGAAATTCATTTTTTAAAGAAATATTGTAGAGGCGGGTACCCTGGCGGTTGTAGAGTGAATTTACTATACAGGATGAGCTAGCAAAGAATATTTATTTGTTTAACTGTTACGTGTCGTGTTCCAGATGGCTGTTAGAGAAAGACATCAGCGTGCCGGCCGAGCGCGCGCAGTCGCTGGCGGCCGCCGCCACCGCGCATCTCAACGCCGGGCTCGCTGAGCTGCGCAGGTACTGTACTGTATACACACACTCCTTACACATACATACATTACACTATGCACTATCTAAATAGTGGATCATTACATTACAATTAATTATATTCTATTAAAAAAAAATACAAAATAAAAATTACACCCTGTATACACTACGTAGGTGGTATATGGAAATAATCTTGATTTATTCATATAAGAATCAAGTTTCACCTTTTTTCTCAATACTCAATACATTTATTGCATTCCACATGTAGGTAAACTTGTAACGAGATCATTATGGACCTTGTCGGGCACAGCAAAAATAAGTAAGTTAGGAGAGACGAAACATTTGTTACTTGAAATATAAAATAAAACATACTAACTGCAATGTTTCTTACTGTACATTATTTTCAAAATCTGTAAACGCAGATTGATTTTTCTTAAAAGATTCCCTGTAGCTAGTAGCTACAATGGTTTAGGCGCCTGCTCGTACTATCCCATAAAATATCCCCCCTATAAACAGGGTGTAATGATACATAATTGAGGTGCTCCGGTCGTCCATTACTCGACCACAGATCAGAACAGATGAGAACTTCAGTGGTTCCTCAAAATGATGCACAGCACGGTCTTCTCATAAAAACAAACAAAACAATGGATGTCATGGGTGAAGGCATTATTGTATCGTCGAGATTTTAATTAATTTACTTTTTCAACAGTTCCCAGTAGAGTGAAGCTTGAGGTTTAAACTATTTAATTTTGACACAGACACATTGATTTAACCGAACCTTAGGGTGATAATTATATTAACGCCCTTTTTTTTTGGAGGTTGGGAAGTCATTAAATTATTCCTCCCGCTCTGGGCGGAGCGGACCCCCAGAATGAATAAATACCAATGATTTAATTGATTGACTTTCTCCGGTATAATGATAAATAGTCGGTGCCAGATACGCGGGAGTAGGACGTGCTATTAGTTACTTATTAACATTTTTAGGATTGACGTGCCTTCGTAAATGGCTTGAGTTAAAGTTGCTTTGTGTGTTGGCTTAGGTTGTTCCTGGTGGAGGACCTGGTGGACTCGCTGAAGTTCGGCGTGTTGCTGTGGTGTCTGACGTACGTCGGTGCCTGCTTCAACGGCATCACGCTCATCATACTCGGTACGTACTGCACTACTTCTTAACTTCACCATGGAATGGCCTACTGGAAGATATCACTATCGGCGATAAGACCGGAATTGTAATAACTAAAGATTTAAAAATAAGTATTGTCTATAGCTGTGTAAACTTTTTGGTAGACAAGAAAGTGTAACTATCTATCTAAATGGGTCTGCTTTGACCTCTATGTCGAATAGAGAAAGCGATGAAGTGGATGAATGTATCTACGATGAAACGATCCAGATATCCGTTCTTTTACTCTTTCTTCGAAGGTTGACGTGTTATAAGTAATGAGAAGGATAAATCATTGTATCTGCCACTGCCCTTCTTGTCCTCACCGCTGTCTCAGGCGCTCCGAAACGAAACAATACCACGTGTGGAACACGAGCCACTCCAGGCGATACTCACATGTCTAATGAATCACTGTATTTGTATATTGTACTATCTAGAATTGTTTACTACTACCACACAGTATAGTATTACTATCGCGAAGTATCGTGTTCAATTATATGACTTTCATAATTATGCAGATAAAAGTTCAATAAAAACAAACAAAATCTTAATCTACTCGAAATTAGAATTGCTTATCATCAGCTAATTCAGCTAATTGTATCGATTTATTTACAAAAACCTCGCGAGTTACTCTCGCATCACGCGTGCTAATGTTGAACGCTCGATTGGACGTCGTCTCAGCTCCACTCGACTGGCAAACATATTGACAGCATCTGCCATCAAGAACTTTTTCATAAAATGAGTAAAAGCTGTGTAGTAAACACATTGAACTTGTAAGCACGTTGTTTCATAGTGGGTTTTCATTCGCAGAATATTTGTAATATCTAACCCAGGGACAAATCTTTACTAGGATTGTTTTCACCTGACAGACTGGATTATACTGGATTTATAATAATTTAGGCCTAGGCTTAGCCTTGCTGGCATTAATCGGAAAGCAAATTCTGGGTTTCTATGGTACATCCTGATGGAAAATTCCCATGTATGTATTATTTATAATTGGTGACATAGCCGTATATTATATTCTTCGGAACAGAAGTAATAAGTCACAGTTAATAAATAAATGGACCGCGCGTGACGAATGGCGTTATCAATGATTGTAGTAACAACCGCAGGTACGCGGTGTTCCGTTGTCGTACGTACTTACTTGAGTAGTAAAACTAATTGCTACATTATTATATTATGTTCTTTAGTTATTGTGAATACCCACACGAACCGAGTTACCAATTGAATTTAAACTATAAATCAGGTAAATAGGAAAGAAGCGCTAAATGAGTGAGGGGTATTACCATACGCTCAACTGCCACTTTGTAATCTTTGCTTGTGGTCGCGACTCCCTAGCATGAAGCACTCGGTTCGGTTCTCAGGACGGAAAAGTGCCATTGGGGTTCTGCATTAGGAATTAGTGAGTACTAGTAAGTTTGGAAGATGTGATACCCCCGTATCCTCCACACGGCGCACTCCCTAGCCGTCACATTGTGGACTGCACTATGATGTCCCTGCGCTGACAATGGCTAACCTCAGGAGAACCAATTTTTAGTTATTTACCTGTAATTTTGTGTTGTAAGTATGTTAGTTTAGCAGTATATTAGTGTGTACTAACGTCGTTGTGTATGTGTTACAGGGTGGATAGCGCTGTTCACTCTGCCGAAGGCGTACGAGATGAACAAGGCGCAGGTGGACGCCAACCTGGAGCTCGCGCGCGGCAAGATCAACGAGATCTCCGCCAAGTGAGTATACACACCACTCTACTACTACTAGTACTAGTCAACGGCGTTATTGCTTATCCACTTTTGACAAAAAATCCCCGTAAATTGAAATATTACTACGTTTAACTTTGTTACTGTTCTCCCTCACCTCAAGAACTCGCTACTCGCGTCTCATGTTTGCTTATGTACAAGAGCAGTGACTGTGAACTGTTACACCCAGTGAGGCAGCCAATTTGCTATGTAATCAACTTACACTTGATTCAACTGTTTATAAATATCGCAAAAAAATGTATTCAGTATTCAATCTATAAACTTTTCAACTGCTTGCTGAAACAGTGGAAACACGTTCATGCACCATGGTCCTCTTTGATATAACCTGCCCACTGCAAGCATCCTTGTTTCTTCTGACATGGCTACAAAATCCATAGTTCCGTACAATCCACAAGTGATGTTTGTACAGCTGTTGAGATCACACTTGTATTCTTTGAGTGATGTTTGAATCCGCCTCAAACTGATGCAACCTTTGCAACTGTCACAGAAGACTTCCATGGGAACTTTGAAATAATAAAATAAAAACACACTTTCCAATTATATTTCCCTGTAATACATAATTATGTTTTCTGTAAAGCATGTGCGGTTTCTATCAAATCATCAGGCAGTTCACAATTTTATATTAATTGTATTGCAGTCCTGCCCTTCTCATAGTTAAGCAGAAGTCTGTATATGACAGCAGGTGTTGTAATGTTTGATCGGGAAAATTAATTATTTAGCAAATTATCCAATTGTAAAATTATGACAGTAGTTTTTTTTTTTAATACTTATTCCAATGATTACAGTTAGCAACAACAACAGTTGCAGTTAGCAACTATTGCTTAGCAATAGTTTCATGCTGCAGTAGTGTGTTGTGCAGTAAGCAAATGTCCGTTATGTTGCAGCTCCCATAATATAATACTGTTTATGTTCTAGGGTGCGAGCAGCCGTGCCGCTGGGCAGGAAGTCGGACAGCGAGAAGGACAAGTAGGCGCCGCCACGCAGTCGCACGCGCAGTACTTCACTGTTTGTTATATTTATTATTATGTACTATTAAAGATAACTACTTTACGTGTAAAGCTTTATGAGACGAGTCATGCGGAGATTATTGTATTTGCTTTTTGAAATTTTAAATTAAAATACTGTCGAACCAATCCTTGGTTTTATTTGTTATCTGTGAACCCCCTTCTGAGTTGCGAACTAACAAAACATAACCAACCCCCACATATCACCCACATATCACGAGACATATTGCCATAGACCAGGCATAAATCCAGACAGGGCCGCCGGTGGCCAAACCCAGTATGTAGTAAATATTTTGCACCACCGAGGACTACATGTTTGACAGTGGCGCATGCGAGTAGTGCAACCACGATACTAGCGAAGCAGTCACTAGTTCCATACTACTGCAAATATAGTCGATTACACTCTGCAACAGTGCAACTTTACTGTGCCCTTCAAAGATTCATACCCAAGGAACTTAATAATAGAACAGGGCAATATCCCGAGTTTGCAATCCGGTAGGGCCGTCAATCGGTACAACTCTAGACTCTGGCCTGCTACTGAGACATTCTCAATTAAAATACTGGACCGGGAATCGAACCGGCGAACGTACCTAATGCTAAGAGCGATAACTGGACCAACTGAGGTAGTCGCGTCTTTGTAAAGCGATGGACAGGTTGACGTACCTAGATGTGGAAAGCTCATGCGGTTGTGACCAACCAGTCGATGTCAAAAAGCCTCGGCTGGCTGATCACAATGGCGTGCTGCCGCCTTCACTTATGTATGGAAGCGAATGTTGGGTGTGAGGCACGAAAGTAGAATTAATGCTGTGGAAATGCGTTCCTTGAAGCATGTGTGGTGTAACTCCGTATGATAAACTGAGGAATGAGATTATAAGAGAACGTTGCGGTTTAAAAGAAGATGTAGTGACAAAAATTGAAAAGAGTAAGCTTAGATGGTTTTGTCATGTGGAGAGGATGAGTGAAAGGCTACCAAAAAGGTACTTACAGGGCAGATGTGAGTGGCAACCCCGCGAGGGGACACCTTAGTACAGGGCCTGATTTACCCACAGGCTAATAAGGCTATAGCCTAGGGCGCAAGGACCTAGGGGGCGGCGGGCGCGGCGCTGAGCTGAGACTTATATAATAATATTTGGTAATTTTGGGAAATACGTGTAAAAAAAAAAAAATGAGCGCGGGCCCGCGCCCCAATAAAAAAGGTTACGTAAGCTCTATTCTGTACTTGTAATTTAATTAGTTGCACCTGTATAGGCTGAGGGCGCGTATTCATGGTTAGCCTGGGGCGGTCAGAACTGTAAATCAGGCCCTGCCTTAGTGAGACGTACACTGACCTTATTAGTGAGGTCCTTCAAAAAAGACAGGTGCGTATTATATGGCCTGTACAGACCGGCCAAACGAACGCCAACGAACGGGTTTCGTTGACCTTCGTTGCTGCAATCTGGACGGCTTAGGGGCTTAGGGTAAGGGGTAGGTAAACCTAAACGTTAAGTAGGTTTAGGTTTACCAAGGTCTGGTTTCTTAAGTTTTTTGCAATTTGGTCAGTGTCAGTTTGTATTCGCGACTGTAACAAATGTGGCTTTACTGAGTAATAATAATTATGATCACCAATACAACCTAAACAACCCTCTCACTTCATTTAACTTCTTTGAGTGACTATTTGATGGAAAAGTCATTTGTTACGGTTGCGAATCCTATTTTCTATACCATACAACTAAAATCTATCATATGTCTTTGATAGGTTGAAGGTTGGTTGAGACTAGACTTATTTTATTTAAATAAATGTCTTATGTACAAACATTGATGACATGTAGTGTAAATAGTTCTAAAGAATGATTTATTTTTTCTGGTCAAATTGTATTGTTTTGTAACAAATTAAAAAGCAAAAGAAAGGTATTAGTCGACTACAAAGCAAAATCGACTAATACGTTTCTATTTCCTCTTAGTTTGGTGATTGACCAACCTTGGTTTTAGACTTTGAAGTTTGAACAGCTGTTGTCTTGCGCTGTCAGTTATTACTGTCAATAACTCAATAACATTTCAGATCTAAGAGGAAATTTAGTGACTACTGACTTGTTTTAAAGTTTTTACGAATTTACTTTTGTACTTATGTATTTAATTTAGTTTTTAAGTGCAAGCTGAAGACATTTAGGTTGATTTCCTACATTGTTAACAAGTTTTAGTTAAGCAGACTGCGAATGTAAGAGAATGATGTAAGGAAGTAAACGTAACATTGATACTCTTGAATTAAACAGTGTGAACCCGAATGTGATATTATTGAACGGACAACAAGTACCTAGTACTGGATAAGTGCCTCAAAATCCCGGCATGGAGAACAACACGAGGTTTGTAATTATGTTTATCAATGGTAAACCACTCAATATCACCAGTGTTAATGTGCTAGATTTATGCAATATCACAGAGTCCACCAACGTGTGTTCACTATCCTTGCTGGTTCTCTATCAAATATTAAGAAAAGCTTTTTATTATTTTGTATCATTTGGAATTACCGTAATTGGACAATTTGCAGTTCCCAGTTCCCTTACGAAAAATTGATATGTTTAAATATTCATTCATTTTAATTACCTAGGTACTTATTAAAAATTTTTTATTGTTCATGGGAAGTCTTGCAATTCTCAATAATTAAGTAATTATTGTATTTACCTAGTGCTTTTTCTAAATAGAATAAAGTACTTATTTAGCAAAATTTGTAACTGTGTATTAATTAGCAAATATTATAATTAGTACATACGGGTGGGTGGTAATGATCGGGTACCTTCCATTTATTTATGCCCTTAGTTGTCCAATTAGGTAATGAGTGGTTCTGTAGTTCAGTCCACAGAAGTACCGAGTTGTGGTGGAACTCAATTTTTGTGGTTTCCAGGTGTGAAGTGTTCTGTCCTATCTTCTGAGTAACATGAGGGGATAATGCCAGCTCCTTTTGCACAGTATGTAGTTGTTTCACTACCGTCACTATTCAATATCTCTACTAATTGCTGTGGGTTGGTTTCAATGAATTGCACTTATTATCCACTTGAGATACTGCAGGCTACAGAATAACAACTGACTCCAATTGTATTGCTTGATTGCTTGCCAATTGGTTTCAATTTAGACTCGGTGCCTTTTCTTACATAATAATTAATGAGTATCATAATATTTATCATGTTATATTGTGCATGGTGACTCTTTTATGCATCCTTCTGTCATTTAAATAATTTATTAATGAAGGCAGCAATTGATGTTACATAATTATGTTGCATAATATCACTTAAGAGAACATCCTCGTAGCCATCCCCGCATGTTACCATTATCCTCAACATTACAAGTGTTGTTTATATTAAGTATATTGGGAAATTTCAAAATAGGTACATACCTGCTTCAGGCAAATATTAACAGGATCTTCTTTCGGTTTTCTTCATCACTTATTCATGGAACCATATCAATTCTCGCTGGACTGGGTCACTAAGGCATCATGAAACAATATGTACTAATACTGTTATTTTATGTTTATGACAATCATCAATTTTATTGCTAATAATTAAATGTGCTTTTCATTCTTCAAGGCTTATTGTTACAAAATATATCTCAAGACTTATCTCTGCCGTTGTCATCAACAGCTTGCAACATTATCAGTTAAATTAAATATGAACATTCTCTTAAAGCCAGCCACCTCTCTATTTGTATGATCTACATGTATTTGATAAGACATATCCAGATGCTCCCAAATGAGAGCTTTGTTAATAGTATGAGATGTATTCTGTGGCAATGGCGTCGCTTTCACACAGTAAACAAACAACACAAATCTGTGAATAACCCAGAGCTGTGTGGAGGCGACGCCCGGTGTGCGCCCGCCAGTCTATCGGCAGATACGTCCAGCCTGTTGCTACTAACTATCGTTCTGCAGGAACATTATATTGTTCCGCGGTGTACCGACGTATCTGCCGATAGCCGGCGCGGTGTGTGTTCTGCTTGACCCATTACATGGCACATGTGACAGCTAGGGGCGCGCGGCCGGTAGCGGCGGCGGCAGGCGCGCGCTGCCGTGCTGCTCCGCTGCGCTGGCGACGCTATGGCCCAACCCTGCCGCCGGTAGGTATCCACACTACCCACTAATCCCTGTGTACGCACCTTATCAGACAACAGTACTCCCTGAACAAATATTTCAGCGGCCGAGTGTTGACAACAGCCTTGAGCAGCCTCCCGGCTCCTGACACCAATCCTGTCGTATTGACACAAGTATATACCGAGCTGACAGACGGACCGTGAGCTCTTTATTCAGCCTAGTCGTGTTAGTAAAGGTGGTTGTGTCGGAATTAATTAAAACGTTAACACTACGTGTCTGTCTCTAGTTCGGCTGCTACGCGTGTGCTCCGACACCGCTTCGATGCAGGAACCTCATTAGCTGTCGTTTTTTACATCAAATCGCTGTCTAATTAATTGTCAATTAGAGGGAGTGATAAGAACTAGCCTGCGGAGACATTCGTTTTTTAAGATGTAAGTGGTTAGTAGTGGTGGTTACAAGTAGGTCAGTTGTCCGGGAGCCCTGCGCCGCTGGCGGTGCGTCCAGGAGCTGATCTTGCAACGAGCCTGTGCCGTCCTCCCTCTATTCCCTTATCACTAACTAATTTACTAAACGTTACCTACATTACTAATAATTTTTCATTGAAATGGATGACAGGTATGTTCAATTGTGTTCGATAATTGTGACTGTATTTTATTATCTCTCTTACAAAGAACTGTATTCACGTAACCTAGTCAATTTATTTACATTTAAAATTATTTTTGCTAGTTTCCCTAATCGTATGAATAAGTTAGCGAAGGAGCCGTTGCATTATAACGCTGGTGACGGCTGCTCTGTTGATAAAACCCACTGCTGAACTATGATAACATGCAGGATCATGCAAGCAAAGGGCTACAACAACTGCTGACCCTGCATTAGACAACAGAGTTATTTATCACAAAATGAGAATGTATCAACTAACCACTAGTATACATCGTAACATAATTATGATAAATTAATAATTATATTAGCGTCGGTTTTAATCGTGACAGTGACCTCGACGATTAGTATTGCGTATTACGTCTTGTACGAATTATCGCGACTTCTCGCGGTAACATGTAATCATGATAAAAGTTCTCGACTCACAAATAATATAAAAAACTTACTGAACTGATGGCTTTTGTGCAGCAGAACATAATGTATTATGGTAATGTCAAGTTGAAGACGTTCTCCCGCTCCGACGCTGACACCGGACTGGTCAGCGTTGTCTGCGCACACAGCACCGAGCACGTCCTCCTCGGAACCTGCTCTCAGTATCACTTACACTGTAATCTGTCGTCGTGGCTAATCGCTGGCTATCGATAATGATTACCTTCATCATTTCATTATTTTATCGTTTCCGTCCAGTTCATTTTATCAGTTGGCTCTGTTTGTTCTGTTGCAAACTGGCCGTACGGAATACAAACCGCTTAACTCACAGATCGTCTGCTTGACCAGTGTGCACTGTCCGCTCGCTCAGCAGCCGCACTTGTCAGTTGTCACCGCGATCGCTTCACCAGACTGCGCTCGACGCACGTCGCTAATCTTATCCGTGCGTTATCCTAACCTCAGCAAGTATAAAAAGCGCATATTTCATTCGTTTATTTACAGTGAGAAGCAACCTCACGATAATTCGTGCAATAACGTAATATTGTCTTATCTGTAAGTAGTCATAAATGCTAATCGTCATCTTCGTAACAAACCGGTTTTTATCACTCGTGAACTGAGCGTGAAGGTGGCGAGAGTATAACGCGCGTCGTGTCGCAGGTTGAACGAGGACAAGGAGAACTCGCCGTGCCTGGAGCGAGGAGACGCAGCGCCCGCCAAGATGTGGGGCGCGCGGCGACTGGTCGCGCTCGACGTGCTCATGGTGTTTTGGGGCATCGGCACGTGGCTCGGCGTCAACGGTCTGTACGTGCAGCTGCCGTTGCTGGTGGACCGGCTGCCCGAGGGCTGGGCGCTTCCGTCGTACATGGTGATGGCGGTGCAGCTCGCCAACAGCGGCCTGCTGCTGTACGCGCTGCTGCGCCGCCTGTTGCCGCGCGTCACCGACGCCGTCTACATCTACGCGCTGCTGGTCATCGGCACGCTGGCGCTCGTGCTCAACGCCTTCCTGTATGAGAACACGTCGATGGTGGGCAGCACGGAGCGCTCCGTGGCGTACCTGGCGCTGACGTTCTTCGCAGCGCTGGTGGGCTGCACCAGCTCCGTGCTGTTCTACCCGTACCTGCGCCACTTCCGCGACGTGTACCTCGCCACATACCTGGTGGGCGAGGGGTTGAGCGGCTTCGTGTCCAGTCTGCTAGCGCTGGCGCAGGGCGTGGGCGGTGAGCCGCAGTGCTTACCGAACGCTGACAACACCACACTAGTGCCGCACTACCCGCCCGCGCGCTTCGACACCATGGTGTTCCTGCTACTACTGGGCGCGCTGTCGGCCGCCAGCCTGGCCGCCTTCGTGATCATCAACAACTACTCAGGGTTCCTGTCGGAGCGCGTGGCGCCGGCGGCCGCGGCCAAGGACGACGAGGCGACGTCGGAGCGGCCGTCGCTGCTGGCGCCGCGCTGGCTGGGCGTGATGCTGCTGATGGCGCTGCTGAACGCGCTCAACAACGGCGTGCTGCCGTCCGTGCAGTCGTACTCGTGCCGGCCGTACGGCACGCAGGCGTACCACCTGGCGGTGACGCTGGGTGCTATGGCCAACCCCGCGGCGTGCCTGGCGGGCGTGTGGCTGCGGCCGATGCCGGCGCGTGCGCTGGCGGTGCTGCTGCTGCTGTCGGCGCCGCCCTTCGGCTACATCCTCGCCACCGGCCTGCTCAGCCCGACGCCGCCACTGCAGCACTCCGGGGGCGGGGTGGCTTTAGTTGTGAGTCTTACTTTATCACTTACTATTTATCTTATTCAGTGGAAAGTGCGCTTAGTAGTGAACCCTGACCGTAGGCCGATCCCTACTTGTTTGTTTAGTTTATTTCCATTGTGCAGACCCGACAACATAGCCAGACGTGTGTTTTTATGCCAAGTATCGGTATGTTCAGCTGTTACGTAGCACGTGGGTCACTCCGCGAAGTTATCAACTTACATTAAAATAATCTAAATTACCCCAAATTACTATCTATCACACACACAGAATGAAGCAACACCCAAGATTATGATGCAGTATAATTATAAAGTTCTGTATGTTATTTGTATAGGCTTTCTATATTCATCTCATTTATCAGTTACAGCTACATAACTATTGACACACTGTGTTTTTTTCGGTTCGTTGTCACTAGCACCATTGACAGTTCCATGATGGAACTACTGAATGTTTTTTTTTATCACTAGTTCCATTTAAAAAAAAACTGAAAATAGTGGAACTAGTGTTGAATTTTTTATCATTAGTTCCATTATAAACGAATCTGAAAATAATGGAACTAATGTTGAATTTGTTATCATTAGTTCCATTATGAACGAATCTGAAAATAGTGGAACTAATGTTGAATTTTTTATCATTAGTTCCATTTTAAAAGTATCTGAAAATAATGGAACTAGGTAATGTTGGATTTTATTATCAGTAGTTCCACATTATTATTTTAGGCACTTGTGAAAGGGGATAGAATAGAACCGATGTGGCAAATCAACCTGGCCGCCATTTTGACTTTTTTTCCGAAATCGCGGCCCACATTGAAAGTAGTATATTGTATGGATAAAGGACATATAGACAAACAAAAAATGGCATGAAGCATGGTACCCCAAAGTGTCACGTTATCGAGATATTTGAAGGTAAAGATCGACATATGAGTACAATGACCACATCAAAAGTAGACCTTTTACGTGTCTATAGGAGTTGATTATTATTATTACAGTTTATTGAAAGAGAGTACACACATTATAAATTACTAGGAGCACGAGAACACTATTCTTTGACGTAACATATCGTTTATTTACGATGCGAAGCGATTTTCTCGTGCGTATAACAATAATCAACCTGGGAACTATTATTTGGATACATTTTAACGCCTACAAACGTATTAAGTCTATTTTTAATGATTGTCCTTGCACTCAATTGTCGATCTTTACCTTCAAATATCTCGGTAACGTGACACTTTAGGTACCACGTTACTGGACATTTTTGTTCGTCTATATGTCCATTATCCATACATACTACTTTCAATGTGGGCCGCGATTTCGGCAAGAAATCAAAATGGCGGCCAGGTTGATATGCCACATCGGTTCTATTCTATCCCCTTTCACAAGTGCCTAAAATAATAATGTGGAACTACTGATAATAAAATCCAACATTACCTAGTTCCATTATTTTCAGATACTTTAAAAATGGAACTAATGATAAAAAATTCAACATTAGTTCCATTATTTTAAGATTCGTTCATAATGGAACTAATGATAACAAATTCAACATTAGTTCCATTATTTTCAGATTCGTTTATAATGGAACTAATGATAAAAAATTCAACACTAGTACCACTATTTTCAGTTTTTTTTTTAAATGGAACTAGTGATAAAAAAAAACATTCAGTAGTTCCATCATGGAACTGTCAATGGTACTAGTGACAACGAACCTTTTTTTCTCGGGGTAGTGATGTACGGTTTACAAGAATTAGGTACGTGTTCTACATTCTCTTTGGAAAATTTAGATTTTACGAGTCTCGATTTTCGTGGCACACAAGACTTTAACCAAGAATCTAATCTAGTCATAATCTAGTGGTATTATTTATCAAATACATATATAGGTATCTTAGGTATCTCGTTCCGACAGTGGATGTGCTCTCTCCATGGCATAATAAGACAATACCGGTCGATACGTCCGTGACACTGACAGCACTCCTGGTGACCCGTACACAAATGCGGTGACCTATTTTCTCCTGCTTCGCTTAACATCTTACCCACTTTACAAATATTTCACTCAAACGCCATCACACATTGCTTCTCTTTGGCGCTGTCGTGCTAGGTTGCTCGATTGTTCTGAAATGCATGTAAGAATCTGTGAATGATTGATAGACGTTTCACGTTTGTTATCTATCACTTATCATCATCATCATCATTTCAGCCAAAAGACGTCCACTGCTGGACATAGGCCTCCCCCAGGCGTCGCCACATTGACCGGTCCCGTGCGTCTCTCATCCAGCGGTTTCCTGCAACCTTGACCAGGTCATCGGTCCACCTAGTGGGAGGCCTTCCAGCGCAACGTCTTCCGGTTCGCGGTCGCCATTCCAGAACTTTTCGGCCCCATCGGCCATCCGTTCTGCGAGCAATGTGCCCTGCCCATTGCCACTTAAGTCTGGCGATTCTTCGGGCTACGTCGGTAACCTTGGTTCTCAAGCGGATGTCCTCATTTCTGATTCGATCACGCAAGGAAACTCCGAGCATAGCCCTCTCCATTGCCCTTTGGGTGACTTTGAGCTTTCTGATGAGGCCCATTGTGAGCGACCACGTTTCGGTCCCGTATGTAATCACTGGCAACACACACTGGTCATAGACTTTCGTCTTGAGACACTGGGGTAAGTTGGACGAGAAGATACCGCGCAACTTCCCGAACGCTGCCCAGCCGAGTCGGATTCGACGATTGACCTCTTTCTCGAAGTTAGATCTACCCAACTGGACCGTTTGTCCCAGGTAGACATAATCGTTCACAACTTCGAGCGTAGAGTCTCCGATCTTGATAGGAGTGGGTGTTACATGAACATTCAACATAACCTTGGTTTTGTCCATGTTCATTTTAAGACCCACTCTTTCGGAAGCTCTACTGAGGTCATCGAGCATTGCACTGAGGTCTTCCATGGTCTCAGCCATGACCACTATATCGTCGGCAAACCGAAGGTGAGTGATGTACTCGCCGTTGACGTTGATGCCAAGTCCTCTCCAATCCAGAACCTTGAAGATATCCTCCAATGCAGCGGTGAACAGTTTCGGAGATATGACGTCTCCCTGTCTCACACCGCGCTGCAGAAGGATAGGTTCCGAGGTCTGGTCCTGAAGTCGGACTGACATAGTGGCGTTTTTGTACAAACACTTCAACACCTCGATGTACCGGTATCGATGTATCACTTATCATCAGCAACGAATGCCAATGATTAGTAAGTAATTGTCTGTCGCGCTTGATTGTAGCTTTATCTGGGAGATACGGTTATCGGCGAACTATCACTACGCCAGACAAACTGTCGCTACTTCCGGACTGGATAATGTGTATTCGGAAATAAGATGTCATCGATAGGTTAGCCGAGACGCCTGGGCGCGTCAAAATGGCGGGCTTTGGCGGCCGGGGATCATTATCATCTTCCTAGTCTTTTCCCAACTTTATAGGGGTTGGCAAACAAAACGCATATTTTTAAGCATATTTTGATATAATTCTAATAAAAATATGCGTTTTGTTTAGTCCTAATCTTACTCTTTTAATAGGGTTCCGTACCTCAAATGGAAAAAAACGGAAGCCGGGTTGGCATTAGAATTACGCATCCCGAATTTGGAGTTGGTAAGGGTTGTATTTTATGGAGATTGTTTGCCCCTTTCAATTGACACCCCTTTCACCCTGAGGAGACTCGTGGTTTTCTTTAAATTAGCGTTTGAAGTTACGTGCAACGGAACATATTTTTTCATCATTATAGGAAAAATAAATATTCTGTGAACGTGTTTCCGCCATTTTATATGAATGGTGACAGTTTTGACGTTTGTCATTCCGTTTCTCTCGTAGTTACGTGAATGTTCTTTCGGTTTTTTTGGTGTATTTTTTGTGGATTTCCGACGACTTTGGCTGTGCTATTGGACTCTGATATCCGCTACACTCGATTCACTTTGGCTACTACTCTAACCAGTGGACCACGACTCTCACTTGGTAATAGTTTTTTTTTGTAAACCACCCAGAAGTAGGAGCCCCGCGACTGCTCCTGCAGAAACCCGCTACTAGGAAAACTTGGATGCAAGAGCGTGCGAAGCGAGCTCGGGACTTGGGGCACCCCGACACGGACAGGTTAGGTTAGAAGGGGATCGTGGTTAATTTTTTTGTAAACCACCCAGAAGTAGGAGCCCCGCCAAGCGGGGCTCCGTCGACTGGGCCTGGAAGTGACTTTTTATATATTTCCTAGAATCATCTCGGAATTGTATACAATTCCTAGGAAATACATACATTTCCGAGGAAATGGGCCAACAATGGGTTCGGTTCCAACAAATTGTTTTTCTCAAGAATGGTGCGTCGCCTTTACATGGGAGTGGTGCCAGGGCACGATGGGCACCACCCCTCACCCTTCCCCTGTCAAATGACACAAAAATTTTACCCGTTTAGCGTTTTAGCGCTATTTTTACCTCAAAATTTAAAAAGTTAAAAAAAATAAAAAACTACGCATTTCCTCACTTGGGGGGTTGAAGGGGGGTGGGGGGACCGCCCCCCCTCCCCCCCAACCCCAGCTGTTATATCTGGATGCGTAATTCTAATGCAACCCCCGGAAGCCTTATAAGATCACTCGGATGTCTGTCTGTCTGTCCGACCCCCCTCCCCCCTGTCTGTCCCTTTATCTCCGAAACCACAGAGCCTAAAATTTTGAAAAAAAAAAAACAAATTAATTCAACACTTTATAGATTAGGTAGGTACAGGAAAACCTATAAGAAGTCCATGGTGCTAAAATAATATGAAAAAATCTCTCAATATCTACTACAATGGTACGGAAACCTTCATGTGCAAGTCCGACTTGCACTTGGCCAGTTTTTAATATAAGTATCTAATGAATATGCCACCAAAGCAAAACCAATTAGAAAAAAAAAACAACCAAATCATTTCAGACGGAAATATCAACAAATTCATCAATTTAGATTCTCATTTGCATGATATTGATATTGCATGGCAGCATGATACGAGTTTTAATATTTGTGTGCCGCGGTCTCTCCTGACCTTCACTTTAAATTCACTTACCTCTCCTAGTTTCTATATTATTATTATTGTTCAAAGAATACTGAGGTTTTGTGCTCCAAGCCATTGCCTGGGCGTTTTTGTTACGTTTCTTTTCTTGTTATTTATGTACCATCGGTGGCCAAATTAATAGGGACAGTAATAAGATTTTTGAATTTTCGAGTTTAAGTTGATTTGTGTAATAAATAATTGGTTGTAGGTCTCATAAATATTTTTTATTAGTATCTATGTTCTATTGGGATCACAAAAAATCCAAAATGTTTACAAAACTGTTCATTATTAATCAGGTAAAAAAAATATTTGGTGAAGCTCTTATTTCAGCAAAGGGTGATACCACCCTTCTAGGGTTCTAGGGTGATACCTAGGTTCTATTATGTGTCGGGACATGCTCTAAATAGAATGTTTTGCATTTTCCTTTAGTTTGGCATTATGAATTTATGATGCCATTCTCTGGTGAGGGTTTCTATAAGTTACCTTTCGGTGGTAGACACTTCTTTGGCAATGGCCCCTTTGGTAAGTTCCCACATTTTCTGAATGGGATTAATGTCAGTTGAATTCTCTGGCCAAGGCAAAACAGTGTCATTCTTTCAGCCAAAAATGCAGTAACGCTTCTGGCTTTGTGGCAGCGTACTGAGTCATGCATAAAAATGTATTAGACATCATCGGGGAACCATTCATTGACCTGCGGCAATACCTGGGTTTCTAATACTCGCTTGTATTGGTTTTGTTTCATCGTTCCTCTTACGGTGTATAGGCGCCCCATGCCTTTGGCTGAGATGACAGACCAAACCGTAACACTAACCGGATGTTTAACCCTTTCTACGATGCAATCGGCGTGGAATCGTTGACCAGGGCCTCGTCTTACAAAAGAACTTTGTCGACCAAAATTTGAAAAGTTGATTCGTCAGAAAGGCATACCTGTAAATTAACAGAATGAATAGTAGAAAAGTTATTGTCTAATTGCATTATTCAAAAAAGTTATTTTTCCTCGACTCCAACCTGCGACAGTCATATTTCGATGTTGTCTGGCCCATTGGAGTCGTTTCTTTTTCGTACTGTCGGTTGGGCGTGGTTTTTTTTAAGGCCGCCCGTCCCGTCAAGTTCTATTCGACCAACCGCCTACGCATTGTTCTTTCCGAAATCCTTACACCCTCGTCGTTCATCATCGTGGTCAAATGAGCAACACTCTTTTTATGAGTTTCGAGGCAGATACTCCTAACTCTTCAAACGGTACGAAGTGTGGTGATCCTTTTTCTGCCACATTTGCCAACCCGAATTGCCTCGAGAGGCTTTTTATTGTCAATTAATTTTTATTCGATTTACGACAGATTTTGAAACCTCAGCCATAGCAGCTATGACTCTCTGGGAATGAGTGGAGTGCAGTAACAATGTTAGTATCTCCCTACATTTTCTTGGAGAGGTGTCCAAAGCCTTGTCTATCCTAAAAAAAAGAAAATTTGAGGATATTGCGTCTAACTATTAATTAAATGTAAATTCATAGACAAAACATAGCAAAACTTTTTACTACGGGGCATTACTTACCTTTTGATTATTTTAGACAATAAAAGTCGGTTAAATCAAATGAAAAAACTGTTTCTTGAAAATTCAAAAATATATACTGCGAAACGCGCTTTTTAACAGACAATGACCGAATTAGAAGAAACCTTCCAAAATTGACAAATGACGCACGGATTCACTGTGTTGCCACTTGGCAAAAACAATAATAGTAGCAGTAGCTATATCAGATAAAATAACCCTTTAAATTCAACATATTTTTTCAAATATACATAATAAACTATAAACTACATAAAATCAAGCACTGTCCATAATAATTTGGCCACCTACTGTAGCTGGGGACTGGGGCCAACTTCCCCTCAAGTTGTCTGGCATCGGTTTATCGGGTACATTCGTTCCCTATGTACGGTTAGTTCATGTTCATATTATTACGCTTTTTTTTTCCTTTTTTTTTTGGTGGGTGGAAAATCATCAAATGACCCCCCCCCGCTCTTGGGCAAAGCGAAGGGGAGTGTCAGACTTCTACTGACTAAAAACCGAACCCATGTTCCTTCTTTGCCCTTGTGCCGAGGCCACGTCATCTAGTACTAAAATCCGCGGCCCCGACGGGATATTATTACGCTTCACCTTTAGGTACTTATATCGTGGAAGGGTTTATTGGCTAAGGATTTTTAGAATGCTAAGATCATAATGGCCTACAACGAAGCAAATTCTGATACCTTTAGGTCTAAATTAATTGCGACAAGACGCTTTGTCGCTAAGAGCATTTGCCTATAGAAGACTCGATTTTTTATAGAAACAAGTCTTTCCAAATTGCATAATTAGTAGAGGTACCTAAACAGGCTGCGCAACCTAAAGCTCGGTTCTCCTCACTCACTGATGTAGGAGCTAGGCTCATAAATATGGTGAAGTACTCGTGTTATGGTCAACTTTGCAGTATCCAGGGTTCTTCACTTGCACACTTCTGCTGTTTTTGCCTCCGGTCAGCGTTATTTTTTAGCAAACGCCAGTCATCTCGAGGCTATGTTTAACAAAGTTTATATGAGCTCAATGACTGGAGGCAGTGACTTAGTTTTCGAGCCCAGTCATCGGGTTATGTAAAGTAAAGACGCGATTGATTTATCGAGCCACTTTCCTGTTATTTTCTGAGGCTATTGCTTGAGCCCCTTGATGTACAATATTGTGTTCGTTCCAGGTGATCGCGTGGGTGGTGGTGTCCGGTGTGATCTCATACGCGCGCATGTGGGTGTACGGCTGGGCGCGAGCGGGCGGCGCGCGCGGCATGCGGCTGTGCGGCGGCGTGGGGCAGCTCGGCTCCATCGTGGGCAGCCTCAGCACCTACCTCGTCATCAACCACGCCAACCTGTTCGTGCAGCCCGACGCCTGCCCCCCCATCGCCGCGCTCGTACACACAATATAGTGATATACTACTTAGATTAATATATAGACTATTTATGTTGACGTTATCTCTATTGTTTTATTTGTTCCTAAGTGAAATTTAATGGACGAACCGAAACTAATTATTAAATATCCACCTGTCCTTTTATTTAGATATACTTATTTAAATATTTAGCTAATAACAGGTTTAGCTAGTTTAGCAGACATTGAGATATTTATTGACGTCAAACAAAAAGTCTGCGATAAGTTGAATTTTAAAAAGTGTGCGAATCATTTAAACGATGACATGAGGCAATACAGTGCCGGATTTAAACATTTGCCGCCCGTAGGCTATTCAGATTTTGCCGCCCCTACTGATCTCTGCAATTCGATATCGATACCCTAGTAGGTACACTGTCATATTATGATATTAATTACTTTTTTTATTTTTATTGTAATTTTTTCATTTGTGTCCACATTAAATCAGCTTTTTTCCTAAATTATTTTAAAACCCATGATTTAGTGAAACTGAAGATTACGCAAGAATAACTGGCAGGTGCGGTCTTAGTCTACAATTTTGGGGGGAGTCACCCTAGAATTTGGTTGGGAGGACAGATGCACAGCTTCAGATAAGAAGGCACTAAAATGCAAGAGCGAGCGAAGCGAGCTCTAAATTTTTCGCCTTGCCTCGAAAAGGATTTTTTTTTAGGATAACTCAGAAAGCTCGGCGGTAAGAGCGAGCTAGAAAATTATATATATGTCGCAGATACAACACCGAGGCACAATATTTAGAGTTGACAGTTTAGAATAACGCCATCTATCATCGTTTTTCGGAACTATCATCGTTTTTCGGAAACGTCAAGCAGTGAGCTTGGGTGAGGTCGATACAGAGCGTGGCAGGTCTGGTTTGACAGCTGTCAGTTGTCATATGTCAGGGGTCTGTTGTCAGTGGTCGGTTGACGTTGACATTGGACGCATTTGACTTGAGGGACGTTACTTTTTGGTGGGACACGAGGGCGAACGGTCGTTCTGCCCGCCTGTATCGAACTTACCGCGTTTCCGTACTTTAATCCGTTTCCATCGGCTTGATCGTTTGAGATTTTGTTAATTTGTTATCGGAAGTGAATAAATAGGCGGTTGTAATCAGTGTTGAGACTATTATTTCGTACCTCCGCCATGCCGAACTTGGACTCTGACAACGATGAACCCGAAATAGTTGAGCTACCTTCGTCATCAGAAGTGGTATGTAACTCTAACGCCTACATAGTGTAAGTGACAGTACTAGGCCGGAAAAGTGTAAAGACAATGCGCGTGCGTCTGAAAGTGACATAGAAACGGAAATGTGGTGTTTTCTGTTCGAGCAAATAAACAAAAACTTTATGACTATTGTGCAAGCAATGAAATCACCTTTTGCGGGGACGGATATTCGCCTACCGCATTTTGACCCTGAAAAACGGAATATTGTCCCGCGGGCTTGGTTGGCAACAGCCGACATGTGTGTTATCGATCTGAATAGTCAAGGTGCATCGTTGATGATTGCTTTGAACCGCGCACTCGTGGGAGACACGGGACGGACGGGAGTCACACATCCACTGTAGGTGCGTCGTAAGTCGGCACCTCTGTCGCTGGTCGTCCTCCGCTGGGCCTCCTCCGGGTAACCGTTGGTCTCACCTGGTGGGGATGGACCGCCGGGGTGCTGTGAAGACAGCAGCGCCGTGAAACCGGCGCTGTGGCGTGCCTACAGGGGACGCAGCGAATTCCACGAGACTCATGGGAGAAGTTTCGTCATGGCGGTCGTCCATATCTTGTCCTGGGATAAAATGGAGCGATTTTAAGGAGCTGTTTATGGTCTGGAGTGCCCCGTATGGTGATGACGATCGCGAAGACCCTGATGCGACATCAGAACCGGGATTCACTCGAGCTGAAGAAAATACGAAGAATGGCGCGATGACGTCACGGTGCGCTGAGAATTTACTTCGGCAGCGGCGCCGGCGGCGCGGTGGCGGGACGCGGCTTGGCGGCGCACGGTTGGCAGCGCGGCGGCGCGGCAGGCTGACCAAGCAGTGCCTGCAGCCTGCAGCAGAGGCAAATAGCGAGCGACGTGTTGAAGTTTGCTATGTGAGCAATCCCAGCAGTGTGCTGATGAATATCTGGTGAGTCGTATCCATTTTACTATGATTCTGGTGCCGAATGCTCTCTGATCAAAAACGTTTCGTTACAGTTCAGTGGCAAGCGTGTAAATAACATTGTAAATTGACCCGGGATAGGTCATGATAGTTTGTACTTCACAATTATTTACTGAGGTTATGATTATCGATTTACTATTAGAGATTTTATTTCATGTTGTACCGGATAGTTGTATTAAAAAAAATGATATTTTAATTGGCGTTGAGATTTTACAACATGGATTTAATGTTAGTTAGACGTGTGATAGTGTTGTTTTTGTGTCGTGAAAAGGTTGTTAGGTTATGTGATGTTTCAAATAAGCTCAAGAATGCTTCTAATATTCAAATTGATTTCAATACAGTTGATACAGATGTTTCGTCAGAATTTCGTTCCATATTAATTAATCTATTGACAGCATATTCATCTTTGTTTACTAGTGATTTCTAGATCCCATATTACAACAAGACTAGTTGAATACTAAGTGGTCAACTTAATATTTAAAGTACCTAGCACAGTAAGAGTTTTCTTATAACCTGTAACGTTACAGGAAAAATAAAGTAACATGTTGAACAACCCTACTTTAAAAATTATTTTGATAAAGGCTCGAAATGATTATCTTGATGGTGTTGTGCATGTAACCGGATGGAGGTTACATGTGGAGGTGACCGGATAGAGGTTGCCTGTTGTGTATGTAACCGGATGGAGGTTACATGTGGAGGTGACCGGATAGAGGTTGCCTGTTGTGTATGTAACCGGATGGAGGTTACATGTGAAGGTGACCGGATAGAGGTTGCCTGTTGTGTATGTAACCGGATGGAGGTTACATGTGAAGGTGACCGGATAGAGGTTGCCTGTTGTGTATGTAACCGGATGGAGGTTACATGTGAAGGTGACCGGATAGAGGTTGCCTGTTGTGTATGTAACCGGATGGAGGTTACGTGTTGATGACCGGATGGAGGTCGATTGGTTTGATGCTTATAACCGGATGGAGGTTATAAGTGTGATGATGAAGACCGGATGGAGGTCGATTGTTTTGATGCTTATGGCCGGATGGAGGCTATAAGTGTGATGATGAAGACCGGATAGAGGTCAGAGTATGAGCACTGCAATATTTTAATGAGTTTCCTATTATTTGAATGAGTATGGGTGTAGTTCGACATGTCAGCTTTGAGAAAAAGAGTTTGTTATGATTTTCATTAGAACCTGTAATGATTTTGATCAGAATACCTTTTATTCCCTACCCACTTGGGCCAGGAATGGCCGAACGACTGGTATTGGGCAGACTTCTGTAAGGTCAACTGTACAAATTTTGACTTTAGTTCGATGGATTTGTTTTAGAAATTCTATTTCACGTTTTACCCGACAATTATTTGCGATTAGTTTTGGTTCATAATGTCATCAAATGAGATACGATTTGAGAAAATACGGTCAATTGCGACATGTGACGCAATTGCTGACTGTAAATTTGACTTTGACACGATAGACACTGACAAAACGAGATCGGGTGATGATGAAGGGGTCAGACCTTAAGTGAGAGGTAAAAGATGCAAATGTAGTATGCAAGTGGCTCAGATTGCATACATTGCAATGCTGTTCGTTGCTGCACGCGTGTAAGTGTTTATTTGAGGGCTGTGACCAACGTCCATCATGGCAATGTAGCTAAAGCTGCTAAATAAAGGCAATGTGTTGAGTTGAGTTGATTTTGGGTACCGGATGGAGGTCCCATGGTTGCCGGATGGAGGCAATGAGATGTGTTGAGGTTGGGTACCGAATGGAGGTCCTATGGTTGCCTGTTGGAAGCTGTGTGTGTTGTATGGTACCGAGCAGAGCATTGCATACTGGATTTGATCGGATACTAGATTCGGTCGAAAGTTGATGATTTCCTGATGAATGTTGATTTCAATGTTGAGATTTTCTTTATGAGATTTGATGAGAATATGGATCAGAACAAAACTTTGTTTTGAATTGTGTGTGTGAGTGATAATACTCCGACGTCTTGGCCAGGGAGGCCGAGTAAGGGACGATTTACTTTCCGTGACTTCTTGTTGCAGATACCTCACACGAGGACGTGTGAAATGTCAAGATGGCCGTGTCGCAGATACAACACCGAGGCACAATATTTAGAGTTGACAGTTTAGAATAACGCCATCTATCATCGTTTTTCGGAACTATCATCGTTTTTCGGAAACGTCAAGCAGTGAGCTTGGGTGAGGTCGATACAGAGCGTGGCAGGTCTGGTTTGACAGCTGTCAGTTGTCATATGTCAGGGGTCTGTTGTCAGTGGTCGGTTGACGTTGACATTGGACGCATTTGACTTGAGGGACGTTACTTTTTGGTGGGACACGAGGGCGAACGGTCGTTCTGCCCGCCTGTATCGAACTTACCGCGTTTCCGTACTTTAATCCGTTTCCATCGGCTTGATCGTTTGAGATTTTGTTAATTTGTTATCGGAAGTGAATAAATAGGCGGTTGTAATCAGTGTTGAGACTATTATTTCGTACCTCCGCCATGCCGAACTTGGACTCTGACAACGATGAACCCGAAATAGTTGAGCTACCTTCGTCATATAGTTATAATAGTCCTTATTTTTGCAATATACCTAGTCCCGATGACAAAAATCATTACCTGATTGAATAACCATGACCCGACTCTGCCTGGATCCCTGAAAATGTACTACCGGGTGCATGTAATAATATTACGAAGTAACAACGTATGTGAATCTATATGCGTTTCTGTGCGCTGATATCTTTAAAGATGGATACAATGTGCTGTTTTGTTGTTGTCGATAATCCGTTAGACGCGTAGTAAACTTTAATGCTATCACTGCAGGAGGTCGTGTACTTAACCTTGTTGAACTTCGCCTATCAACAAAATGGGATCAAAACAAAGTATCCATTGATTGGGAACGATAATTACAATATACGCGTTGTCTTTGGTTTAGTTTCTCAAAACAGTAGGTTCCTACCTATACTTCCTCAATGAATTTCTTGTTCTTCTGCAGTCGTGCTTTATGTTGGTAAGCAAATATAATGGTAGGGTAAGGCATATCAGGGGTAAACTCACAAAGAGCTGCTAGTGCCTCGGCACCCTAAAATATCAGGTGTTCGTCATGGCTGCGGGACTGTACGATAGAGATACCGCGCTCCTGAAATACTAAAAAGGGCTAAGAAGGACCATGGTTGGGTTTTAGTCAGTACAAGTCTGACTAGGCTACGGTGTTGACATTTGATGATTTTCCATCTGCAAAAAACAAGGTGTTTGTCAGGGGCATTCATCATCTGCCGAGCCTTTTCCCAACTATGTTGGGGTCGGCTTCCAGTCTCATCGGATGCAGCTGAATACCAGTATTTTACATGGAGCGACTGCCTATCTGACCTCCACAACCCAGTTAATACTAGGTAATACGCCCTACCCGATACCCTTTGGTAAGACTAAGACTGGTTGTCAGACCTTAGGTAAGGTCACTGACTAGGTACCTGTAACGACTGACAAAGATCGTTATGGCAGCCGGGACCAACAGCTTAAACGTGCTTTCCAAGGCACGGAGGAAACTCGGTATGTAAGAGGTGGTCACCCATCCATAGACTATCCTAGGCAAGCGCGGCTTAACATAAAGATCGATCCGAGTGGCAGTCATTATTACGCCACGCATTATGCTCAGCAAATACGAGGATTGTAGTTGTAAATTCGCGGTAATAAGGAAACAAACTAACGTGCGCACTTTCTTTGTTCATTTGTCACAAGCGGTGATGGAATGGAAATATTAGAATTCGTAGGTTAGTTAGATAAGCAGGAAGTCAAAAGAATGACAAAGTTCAGTACTGTGAATTGCACGCCACTTTAGTTTCCCTGCAAATGGTGACGATAGAACTCTAGATACTTAACAGCCGTAGAGATGCACACAGAGCAGCCTCCCGTTATTATAAGAACGGTGGTAGGAAATTTTGCCTAAAAGATTGATGATCACAGGGGCAATCCAGTAGTACTTAATATGTTATAAATAATTCACAGAAGACATTTCCACAGTATAATTTAGAAGACATTTAGGTACCTATTTAATTTACGAAAGGTTTATTCAAGTGTTTTCTTTTGCATTGCCAAAGAGCGGAAGAAATGTGGGGTTGCTCTGTTTATGAACTAATAACATCACGCTTATGTTCCCTGTCTAAGGCTGGGTAGTCAAGCAGCACTCAAAGCACTGAACAAGGTGGAAGTCACTTAAGCACTGGTTAAAGAGTGTAAGGAAGCACTCAACAAACTAGCAGAAAAAGCAGAAGTAACAGTCGCATGGGTCCCTGGTCATCAAGGACACGAAGGGAATGAGATAGCAGATGAATTAGCCAGAAAAGGAGCAGATGAAACCTATATGGGACCAGAGCCCAGGTTACCGATCCCACATAATATAACAAAAGGAATCATCCATAGAATAACTGCAAGAGAGTCAAATCAAAGATGAAAAGGTTGTCGACAATCGAAAATCTTCTTAAAGTCATATGATGAAAAGAAATCCCACAAGCTACTCAAAATGAGCAGGGGAAACATAAGACTAGTAGTAGGGATCGCAACAGGACACTGTGGACTCAATAGACACCTGACGATTATGAAAGTAAAGGAAGATCCCATATGCCCAGCATGTGGAGAAGCAGAAGAAACAAGTTTCCACCTTGTGGCGGAATGCACAATGTATGAGCCACTCAGATGGGAAATCCTAGGAACAGATGAGATTAATGAAGAGAAGCTCGCAGAAATCTCTACCGAACAACTGGTGAGCTTCTGCAAGGCAACAGGAAGATTCGCGATGCCGACCACCAGTAACCCATGAAGGGGATCCACCAAAATGGGGAACTGGGCGAAATAATCCACAACGAAAGGACTGATCGCCCGGCTGGTGTCTGCCGGCGTCCCCGAAGATAAATAGAAATAGAAGGCTGGGTAGTGATACTCACAGAGTGATACCGCTATCGCGCTAGTAGGGTAAGTAGGTAATACCGTCCTCCATTTAACTAAACTAATAAATATCCTATAATTGCCATGGTTAATATAAGACACTCTTAAACTTCTAAGTAACTCCTTAATTCCTAATCGCTCGATTGATTCTATATCTATTTCTCATTATGTCTACTTCATTCATTCAATGACGGTGGTTAAGGGTTAAACGGGCTATTGTCGCTCATTATGCGACTTAATGCACCAATAACGAATGTATCTAATGCTACGTAATCGTGCACAAAGATTGCTGCACAAACACTCCTGGCTTTATAATGAACGCCATTCTAATGGGCGTTAAGGAGAAGTTATTTGTAACATCGTTTATTAATTATTTACAATTTCTTTGCCAAGTTCAAAATATTTTTTATAAAAGTTATCTATATCTAGGTATAGCTACGACTCGGAGGCGGGTTGTGGGCACAAAAACCAATTATTGTTCGTCCCATATGCTGGGTTCTTGGCACCGAAAGTGCAAGTCGATGTGGATTGTGTGAGGAATGCTGTGAAAGAAAAAGGAATAACTGATAGCGAAGGAAGAAAAACTGATGCATATCTGCCGACCTCCTTCCCACAAGCCAGCGACATAGGACAAGTGCAGGAAGATTAAAAATGTCGATGTTGATTAGGTAGTAGGCCTTTAGTTTGAAACACTAAAATATTATTATCAAACCTGTGTAACAAAAGTGCCTACCTGTTACTCTGAAATTAAAAAGATGTAGATTGCTAAGTGATAAAAAAAAAACTTTGTAGCAAAATGACTTTAATATCGAAATTCCATTAGTCCAAGCGGACAATGGATGGAGCTAAGGCAATTCAATAGAACTAGATTTAGAAACAAAGGAAAAAAGACAAAGCTTCACATTCCGACCAATGTTATTGAAATACATTAACATTCGTAGGAATGTCACTGAATGACGGTTCAAAGTTAAAAAACCGGCCAAGAGCGTTTCGGGCCACGCTCAGTGTAGGGTTCCGTAGTTTCCCGTCCGTCACAATATTTTTTTTTGTACAAAAACTGTAGTTTCCATCCAAGTTCAAAATGATTTTCCTAGAAAGTCCATATACAGTTCTACTTTTCAGATTTTTTTCATATTTTCTAAACTTATGGTTCAAAAGTTAGAGGTTACACATGGTTTTTTACTTTTGGAGCGATTATTTGCGAAATTATTGACATTATCAAAAAATTATTTTAGTATTTACCTCAGTTTTTAAATACCTTTCCAACAATATATCACACGTTAGGGTTGAAATAATAAAAAAAAATCACTTCCCACTTTACATATAGGTGGGCTACCCTAATAAAACATTTTTTTCCAATTTTTATTTTACCACTTTGTCGGCGTGATTGATACACATATTGGTACCAAATTTCAGCTTTCTAATGCTAAAGGTCACAGAGATTAAGCGAGGACGGACAGACGGACAGACAGACATGGCGAAACTATAAGAACTATAACTATAAAAATAGTTCTTATATATTGCAATGACTTTATAGGTGCAGTCCTATGAAGTCATTGCTAATACTTATATAAAAGAAGAAAGTTTGTTTAGATAGTCCAGGCCCCGAGCTGCTACTGAGAAATTCATAATAGAAAACACAAAACTTTACTTGATGCTCGGTTGCAGCGCTTGCGACCACGAGACTTACCTTTATTCAAAGTTGCGACCAGCCCGATATTCAATACACGAAATGCGTTGATCGCTTCCCCTTAACGACCCTCTTGCGAGGGGTTGCAGACAGAACATGTTACTCCACGTCCGTCAGCCACCGCGTCAACATGGAGCTGATCAGCTTCGTACTGGCCTACTTCCTCAGCAAGGACCTGGCCATGATGACTGCTTTCGTCTGCTGGGCGCCTGGTAATGCTACATTATCAAGCAGAACGCTTGGTTTAATAGGGGATCGGACAGGGTCAAAATAATATGATTCTGTTTAGTCCGTAAGTTAGATTATCGAAAAATATTGAATACGTGTTTTTTGTTTTATCAAATCAATAAAAAATGACGAAGATAAAACGTGTCAAAGATCTTGGAGTGGGGCTTGAAACGTCACTTGTGTCGTCAAAATGTACTATCATATGACGTCACACGAGTTTTCGAAGCACTGTATCGTCTTCATTTTAAGTTTACGTGAAAAAAGAAAAAATACGTGTCCAATAATTTTTGGAAATCTATCTGACGGACCAATTAGTTTTTTTTTGTCCGATCCCCTATTCTGAAGTGTCAACTTGGCTATACAATTATTTTTATTTTGGTTATTTAACCAAGGCTTACCCATTTCGCGAAAGGATTTAGGCGTGACGGTGACTTGATGAGAATGTGTGATTGAATAAAATGGGTGAATGAAGTAAGTTTTACTCTAAGTCTAAGATAACTCAATTCTGAGTAGTTTGCTTTGTTATCTGATTTTTTAATTTCGTTGCGGGCGGGATTATGAATAGTTAATTTGTTTCTCCGGGACTTGTGGAGCGTCATCGCCTCGGTGCCTTTCTAGCGATGACGGAGGATGATTCTGACTTTTAAGAGTTGCAATGGTTGAAAATAGTGTGGCGGGCCGCGGGATTGACCCAAAAAAGGTGTAGCTACTGGTGTACCTAATACAGATATAGATGACTAGCCGTTGCCCGCGACTTCGTTCGCGAGGAAATTTTGACGTGTATGTATGTGTGGGACTGCCTCTGGATGTACTATGCCAAAGCGAATGACAAATTGCCAATCGAAGCGATTATATTCCCTTAAACTGGCCCTGTCATAAAATCTGTTCGCACACATACAAATACATATGTCTTAACTATATTCTATCTCTCTACCAATTTTCGGCTCCAAAATGCCAAGGATTTCATTTATATACTTGCGGGAGCCCATAGTCCAGATAATACACTTGCTAAATTTCAGGCCGGTAGTACAAAAATCAAACTTACATACAAACTCGTGAGAGCCTTTAGAGCTCCAATCCGACCCTAATGCAAAGTCTGTTCTTAGCAAACCTCTACTCACTATAAACTCCGTACCTGAAAAAAATCAAGATTGTTGCACAAAAAATGAAAGACTTTCAGACAAACTTGTGATATCCTTTAGACGACTTTAGAAGACGGCACGGTTGGCGCAGTGGCTGAGCGATTGGACTGCTGCGCTGCGTGTCGCGGGTTCGATTCCCGCACGGAACAAATATTTGTAAGGCCTGCAGATAGTTGTTTCGGGTCTGGGTGTGTTTGTGTATGTGAGTTTAAATGTTTGTAAACGCACCCACGATACAGGAGAAATTCCTAGTGTGGGGCAACGTTTTAAAAAAAAAAAAAAAAGACGTCCCTTATCCGACCCTGTCGCAAAATCCGTTCATAGCAGACGTCTACTAACTATAAACTACATCCCTGCCAAAAATCAAGATTGTAGCACAAAAAATGAAGGACTTTCATACAAACTTGCGAGGGCTCATAAACCACCCCAATCCGGCCCTGTCGCAAAATAATTCATAACAGACGCTTATTGACAATAAACTACGTCTCTGCCAAAAATCAAGATTGTAGCACGAATAATGAAGGACTTTCATACAAACTTGTGAGGGCCCTTAGACCACCCTAATCCGGCCCTGTCGCAAAATTATTTCATAGCAGACGTTGACTGACTATAAACTACGTCTCTGCCAAAAATCTAGATTGTAGCACAAAAAATGAAGGACTTTCATACAAACTTGCGAGGGCTCATAATTAGGGATTGCAATCGAATATTCGAATATTCGAATTATTCGAATATACATTTGAAATTCATATTCGAATAGTGAATTATAAACTATTCGAATATTCGAATATTACCAGTTTACCACAGCAATTAAGGTAACAGCATTATTTTGTTGATTTCGAACGTGACATCTAAAGCGTGGTCGTCAAATTTCTGAATAAATCGGCACTGGTCGTATTGACGACCTGCTCTACTTCTGAAAGGACGACCGGGCGGTCACAGGGTGGTGTTGGGTTTATCGTCCACAAGTCCCTTGTGAATAACGTGGTGGAGATCGAGAATGTGTCGAACAGGATGGCGTACCTTGTACTCATAATATCTGCAAGATATTCACTGAAGGTCATACAGGTCTACAATACATAGAGCTCCGATGTCCGATGGTGCGACTAAAAATGAGATTGACTTCATCATGTCTACCAACAAGCAAATGTTCAACATGATGAAGTCAACGCTCCGTCCAGTACAGATCCAAATAAACCCCGAGAGCTTTCAGCTTGAACTCCAGAATCACTTCGAATGCCTAGGAAGCTCAGTGGACGATTACAACGACGGGTTTGTGATTATTATGACTGGGTCTAAATTCTTTAAGATACGTCGTGCAAATAAGACGAAAAAACTCTCAGATCACACTCTCAAGCTCATGAAGGAGCGGCGAGAGATGATCCTGCAGTCTCCAGACGAGGCGTGGAAATACCGGCAGCTCATCAGACAGATCTCCAAATCCTTGAAGAGCGACCTCCGCCGCTTTAATACAGAGCGTATTAAAGACGCAATTGAACTGAACAAAGGCTCCAAGGTATTTGCAAGAGATCTAGCTATTGGGCAGAGCCAGCTCACGAAACTGAAGACCGATGATGGCAGGATCGTATCCGCTAAACCGGAAATTCTGAGAGTGATCGAGATTTTTTATGGGCAGCTGTAAACGTCAACTAGTCAACCCGTTGAAAATCTAGTGAAAGACCCCAGAGCTAGACTGACCCGACACTACACCGAGGACATCCCGGATGTCAGCCTGTACTAGATTACGGCTCTGAAACAGCTTAAAAACAACAAGGCACCGGGTGGTGACGGAATTACGGCCGAACTTCTGAAGGGGCAAACCGGTCCATAAGGCCCTTCAGAAGTTGTTTAATTCCGTCATACTCGGGGGGAAAACGCAGGCTTGGTGCAGGGGCGTGGTGGTGCTCTTTTTCAAAAAGGTGATAGTTCCCGGTTGAAGAACTATAGGCCCATCTCACTTCTAAGCCATTTCTATATGTTGTTTTAAAGAGTCATTACGAATCGTCTCGCGTGCAGGTTTGACGATTTCCAGCCTCCCGAACAAGCCAGATACCGAAAAGGTTTTAGTACCGTAGACCACATACATAGTACTTATACATACACTGCGGCAGGTTATACAGAAGACCGAAGAGTATGTATAACCTGCCTCTCTGTTTAGCGTTTGTGGACTATGAGAAAGCCTTCGATTCGATCCAAAAGTTCTGAAGTGGCGACCGCGAAACGGAAGACGTTACGTTGGAAGGCCTCCCACTAGGTGGACCGATGACTTGGTGAAGGTTGTGGGGACCCGCTGGATGCGAGACGCACGGGACCTACTGACTACCTGAGGGAGGCTTATGTCCAGCAGTGGACGTCTTAGGGCTGAAATGAATGATTATAATCTGAAGTTCATATTATTTCTAACTTCATTAAATTTGATATTGGATCTGTCTGATTGGGATGTTAGGCCGCCAACTCACATCCCGTCGGGCTGTGGGATATTCACAGGATACTGCGGCCTCGACATAAAGGGCTAAGAAGGAACATGGGTGGTTCTTAGTCAGTAGAAGTCTGACACTCCCTTTCTCTCTGCCCAAGAGCGGGGGTCATGATGATTTACCACACAACCGAAAAAAAAAGCCCTACTTACATAAAAATATGTTACTTCATGGTTTCGAAGGCAATATAATACTCGAGGGGAAAACGCCACAGGCTCGGTGCAGGGGTGTGGTGGTGCTCTTCTTCAAAAAGGGTGACAATGCCCGGTTGAAGAACTATAGGCCCATCTCACTTCTAAGCCATGTCTACAAGTTGTTTTCAAGAGTCATCACGAATCGTCTCGCACGCAGGTTTGACGATTCCCAGCCTCCCGAACAAGCCGGATTCCGAAAAGGCTTCAGTACCGTAGACCACATACATACGCTGCGGCAGGTTATACAGAAGACCGAAGAGTATAACCTGCCTCTCTGTTTAGCGTTTGTGGACTACGAGAAAGCCTTCGATTCGATCGAGACTTGGGCTGTGCTGCAGTCTCTCCAACGGTGCCAAATCGACTACCGGTACATCGAGGTGTTGAAGTGTTTGTACAAAAACGCCACCATGTCAGTCCGACTTCAGGACCAGACCACGGAACCTATCCTTCTGCAGCGCGGTGTGAGACAGGGAGACGTCATATCTCCGAAACTGTTCACCGCTGCATTGGAGGATGTCTTCAAGGTTCTGGATTGGAAAGGACTTGGCATCAATGTCAACGGCGAGTACATCACTCACCTTCGGTTTGCCGACGATATAGTGGTCATGGCTGAGACCATGGAAGACCTCAGTAAAATGCTCGATGACCTCAGTAGAGCTTCCGAAAGAGTGGGTCTTAAAATGAACATGGACAAAACCAAGGTTATGTCGAATGTTCATGTAACACCCACTCCTATCAAGATCGGAGACTCTACGCTCGAAGTTGTGGACGATTATGTCTACCTGGGACAAACGGTCCAGTTGGGTAGATCTAACTTCGAGAAAGAGGTCAATCGTCGAATCCGACTCGGCTGGTCAGCGTTCGGGAAGCTGCGCAGTATCTTCTCGTCCAACTTACCCCAGTGTCTCAAGACGAAAGTCTATGACCAGTGTGTGTTGCCAGTGATTACATACGGGACCGAAACGTGGTCGCTCACAATGGGCCTTATCAGAAAGCTCAAAGTCACCCAAAGGGCAATGGAGAGAGCTATGCTCGGAGTTTCCTTGCGTGATCGAATTAGAAATGAGGACATCCGCATGAGAACCAAGGTTACCGACGTAGCCCGAAGAATCGCCAGACTTAAGTGGCAATGGGCAGGGCACATTGCTCGCAGAACGGATGGCCGATGGGGCCGAAAAGTTCTGGAATGGCGACCGCGAACCGGAAGACGTTGCGTTGGAAGGCCTCCCACTAGGTGGACCGATGACCTGGTCAAGGTTGCAGGAACCCGCTGGATGAGAGACGCACGGGACCGGTCAATGTGGCGACGCCTGGGGGAGGCCTATGTCCAGCAGTGGACGTCTTTTGGCTGAAATGATGATGATGATGAAGGCAATAAAAATGTGAGAAATTACATATTAAATTCTTTATTTTGCTGAAATATTCGAATATTATTCGATCATTTGATGATTTTCCATACAACCGAAAAAAAAAGACCTACTTACATAAAAATATGGTACTAGGTACATAGTTTCTAAGGCAAAAATGCGCGAAATTATAGAAATTCTTTATTTTTCTGAAATATTCGAATATTATTCGAATAATTCGAATAAAGCTGAAAATTTATTCGAATATTCGAATACTAAAATTATCGAATATTTGCAATCCCTACAGTCATAATCCACTCCAATCCGGCCCTGTCGCAAAATTAATTCATAGCAGACGCCTAATGACTATACTACGTCTCTGCCATAAATGATGATTGTAGCACGAAAAATGAAGAACTGTCATAAAAACTTGTGAGGGCCCTTCGATCAATAATGTACTAGATTCCCGGTAAGCGCTTCAAAAACGGCCCGAAATATAAGACCACAAACGTATTTGTGGTCTTATTTCAAATTAGTATGGTCCAATCATAGCCAACATTAAGACGTCAAAATACCGCAGTATGCGTTCAAAAACTGCGTAAATAACCACCGTAACACCAAGGTTTTGGAAGGAATATCTATTTTTCGGTAATTTATTATCATTATGTGCTTTTTCATAATATTTAAACATAATTAAACTGTAAATATAATTAAATCAGCGAATATTATAATTGTTTGGCCAATGTTTGCTACAACGCACCAACTATTGTATCATGTTCTTGAACAGGGTACGCTAGTTCCGCAATAGAATAAGCACGACATAGTACACAAAATGCTTTTAACCGTATTGCTTAGAGTTTAAGTTTCATTTTAGAATGAATATTTTTGTACTGATGACTTTTTACTTTGGAGCGACATTTAAAATGTTTTGCTTCTAATCTTTCTCCGATGAAAGGGCTTAAATAAATATACTTTACAATGATAATTAAACGTTATGTTTAAGTGTTAAGGTTTATAATCATCTGAAGTTGTAAATAATATAATACTTTTTTCTAAGATGTTATGTAGATGTTTACGTGTGTGCAAACGTGGCCACTTGAGCGACTTAGTTTTGTTCCTGATGCTTAATCTAGTACTATTATTGATCGAAGTGAGGGCCCTTAGACCATCCTAATCCGGCCCTGTCGCAAAATAAATTCATAGCAAACGTCGACTGACTATAAACTACGTCTCTGCCAAAAATCAAAATTGTAGCACGAAAAATGAAGGACTTTCATACAAACTTGCGAGGGCCCTTGCTTGGACCACCCTAATCCGGCCCTGTCGCAAAATCCGTTCTTAGCGGACGTCTACTAACCATAAACTACCTCCCTGCCAAAAATCATCTTTGTACGTCCAGCGGTTTTTGAGATTTCGTGATGAGTGAGATGAGTCAGTGAGTGAGTGACCTTTCGCTTTTATAGATATACCTAGATGTATCAAAAGTTGGCGACTTGGCCTGTTATAGAATTTGGTGAATATATAGCACCACGATATAGCTATATCTTACTCGTAAGTAATCAGAAAACATAAATTTGTAGAGCGCATATCAGAGCTGTACCGCAGCAGCACGCGTGACGGCGTAAGACTGGTTCTGGTGTCAGACTTCACGCGTGCGCCGCCGATGACGCCGCGCGGTAGCTTCCGGGAGGCCATGTTGCTGGACCTGACCTGTCCCGGTGCCGAGCTCATCCTGGACCAGGTAGGAATCCCGGCTAACTAGTTGGTACCTACCTATTTAGCGTCAACATATTTCAAGGATATCGTTTCAGAACTTTCGAAGAGAAAGGCCGATTCGGGTACGCTGTAAAAATTCTATGTGCAGCATATCTTTCTAATATTTTTATGAATCATAGCATAATGGAGGCGGGTCGCAAAGCACTTTTTCGCATTGTAATGCGGCTTACAGTTGCTGTAATTTACTCGTAGTCTAAATTACAAGGAACCAATCGGCGCGATAACGACAGGTCGCATAGGCACTAATTAGTTATTACGATGCAATTCACATAAAGACTGGAAACATTACTAAAACTAGATGACGAAAAAAGTTAAAATTCACAGTAAAAAACATTTTTAATCTTCAATAGAAATTCACTTTACTCAAAAATTAGTTAAATACAAAAAAACAACAATAATATGTGTCGCATCCGGTCAATAGTACGGACAAGAAACGAATCGCAAGCGCGCCATTTTTACATCACGTGATCTGCGCGCGCTTCTACAGAGTCGTGATGTTTCATAAGGCCGGCGAGGAGGTCATTCTATGCCTGACCGCCGCAGTGTGAAGACATTCCGGAACTGTACTCGATTCGTTGTTTGTAATTGTGAGGTGTTGAAACTAATTTGTAATTTAAAATAAAAACCAGTGAACCGCAACCCAGTGTATTTTCGTTTGCACGAGACCCAAACTCTGCCCACATAATGTCTGAATCTGATGGAATAATACTGGTGGATCCTACATCAGAAGTGGTATTAACTCTAACGCCTACATAGTGTGAGTGACAGTGCTAGGCCGGAAAAGTGTAAAGACAATGCGCGTGCGTCTGAAAGGGGATACCTACTTCACTGCGACAAACGTATCATCGAATATCGTTTCTTCGAAAACCTTTCATCGATATCACTATACTGCGACGGTTTGTTAAATCGAGGCCTTGTTACTGCGGTGTTTCATTACATCGAAAAACTGTACTGCGAAGGATTTTACTTCGTGAGTATCATACTGCGAAGCCTTGTTTAATCCAGGTCTTGTTACTGAAGTGTTCTGTTACCTAGGAAAACTTACATTGATTGATACAAGTAAATGGTTTTTTTTTAAACAATACCACATATTTACATTTCTTTAAAAGCGCCTGTACAAATTTTGTCAGCAATTGCGTGTCTTGTTCATACACATGTACCTACATGTATGTATGTGTGTGTTTTATTGTTTTTGTTTTTGTGTACATAGAACTCCCCGCAGCTACCTCAAATGGCTGATATAATATCAGTTATAGCAAAAAATTACTCGAAATTGTTTAAAAAAAAACGATTTTCTTGTATCAATCAATGTAAGTTTTCCTAGGTAACAGAACACTTTAGTAACAAGACCTGGATTAAACAAGGCTTCGCAGTATTATGATACTCACGAAGTAAAATCGTTCGCAGTACAGTTTTTCGATGTAATGAAACACCGCAGTAACAAGGCCTCGATTTAACAAACCGTCGCAGTATAGTGATATCGATGAAAGGTTTTCGAAGAAACGATATTCGATGATACGTTTGTCGCAGTGAAGTAGGTATCCCGTCTGAAAGTGACATAGAAACGGAAATGTGGTGTTTTATGTTCTCGAGCAGCTAAACAAAAACTTTATGACTATTGTGCAAGCAATGAAAACACCTTTTGCGAGTACGGATATTCGGCTACCGCATTTTGACCCTAAAAACGGAGTATTGTCCCGCGTGCTTGGTTGGCAACAGCCGACATGTGTGTTATCGATCCGAATAGTCATGGGAGAAACGGGACGGCCGGGAGCCACACATCCACTGTAGGTGCGTCGTAAGTCGGCACCTCCGTCGCTGGTCGTCCTCCGCTGGGCCTCCTCCGGGTAACCGTTGGTCTCACCTGGTGGGGATGGACCGCCGGGGTGCTGTGAAGACAGCAGCGCCATGCAACCGGCGCTGTGGCGCGCTTACAGGGGACGCAGCGAATTCCACGTGACTCATGGGGGAAGTTTCGTCATGGCTGTCAGCCATATCTTGTCCTGGGATGAAATGGAGCGATTGTAAGGAGCTGTTTATAGTCTGGAACGCCCCGTAGGGTGATGACGATCGTGAAGACCCTGATGCGAAGAGGAACCGCCTTAATGAGCCATACACTGGACCCAAATGTTACGCATCCAACTGCCCTGGGAAGAATATCAAGGACGCAAGCAACAGCGCGGCGCGGCGGCGCGGCAAGTGGACGAAGCAACTGCGGGGTAGTGCCTGCAGCAGTGGCACATAGCGAGCGACGCGTTGAAGTTTGCTATGTGAGCAATCTGAGTCGTACACACGGCTACACATCAAGCTATACAAAACCAGTATAATCTGATCGTTCATTGTGCGAAAAGTTCTAGTAACGTGAGGCCAAGATTAACTGGTTTTGTATAGCTTGATGTGTAGCCGTGTGTACCCATTTTATTACGATTCTGGTGCCGAATGCTCTCTGATCAAAAATGTTTCGTCACAGTTCAGTGGCAAGCGTGTAAATAACATTGTAAATTGACCCGGGATAGGTCATGGTAGTCTGGTACTTCACAATTATTTTCTGAGGTTATGATTAGCGATTTACGATTAGAGATTTTATTTCATGTTGTACTGGATAGAAGTTAAAAAAAAAAAAGATATTTTAATTGGCCTTGAGATTTTACAACAAGGATTTAACGGTAGTATGACGTGTGATAATGTTGTTTTTGTGTCGTGAAAAGGTTGTTAGGTTATGTGATGTTTCAAATAAGCTCAAGAATGCTTCTAACTTTCAAATTGATTTCAATACAGTTGATACAGATGTTGCGTTAGAATTTTGTTCCCAATTAATTAATCTATTGACAGAATTTTCATCTTCGTTTTCTAGTGGTTTTTAGATCCCATATTACAACAGGACAGTTGAAAAATAGGCTTGTAGATCCTAGTGGAACAGTTAATCGTTGCCACTACAGGGTTAGTGCTGTTCAAAGCGAAGTTGATACTGTAAGCAGGTATTTTTAGGCCAAGTTGTTCACCTTTTTAACCGACTTCAAAAAAAGGAGGAGGTTTTTTTTTTTTTTTTTTTTTTATGTTTGTTCGCTCATAACTTGCGACTGGGTGAACTGATTTTCATGATTCTTTTTTCCTTTGAAAGCTGGTGCTTAACGTGTGGTCCCATTTTCACCATTTCAATATCTGATGATGGGATCTTGTAGAAATCGGGGGAACTTTTCAATAAATAACAGCAGATTAACCGCGATTGTTGCTATAGCATATCTAAGCATTGTTTACGCCATCACACAACATAATATCACGCCTGTACTCACTACAAAGGTTATAAAAACTATTTTGTGAAGATCTGATGAAGAACTTCGGAGATAGGCAACGGAACTCCTCAATAAATGATAGCAAATGGACTGGGATTGCTGAAATCTCATATTGTCTGTCTATTGTTTACACCAGTTCATATCATAACATCACGCCGGTACGTTGTGAAGGGGTAAGCACATGTGAACCACTAAAAAGTGAAAAATAAAAACGTTTTTACAAAAAATAAAACCGACTTCAAAAAAAAACACTCAAAAGTGAAAAATAAACTTGAGAAGAAAAATCAGTTTCTGAAGTCGGTGACAAAAAAATGAAATCAAAGAAACAAAAGTCACCGACTTCAGAAACTGATTTTTCTTCTCAAGTTTATTTTTCACTTTTGAGTGTTTTTTTTTGAAGTCGGTTTTATTTTTTTCTAGTCTAGTGTTGCTTGTGAAAAAGAAGGGTGGTTCAGATCGGATGTGTCCACTACAGGGAACTGAATGACTATACAGTGTCGGATAGATTCCCATTGCTTTGATAAAGGATCTTGTATCTAGGTTAGATGGTACCACATGGTTCACGTGTCTTGATTTATGCTATCAGGCTATCATCATATTTTAGTGTGATGTGTTCGGGTTAGAGTTAAAAGAACGAAAGAAGTTCCAGAAAGTCAAGTACCTTAAACGTAAAACTTAGTCAAATGTGTTGATAATGTTTCAATTAAATCTAGTAATGGTGAGGTCGCTAAGTGTGTATGGTCACTGGGATGACTACTGTGTAGCCACAGGGATGGTTACGAGGCCTGGTCACTGGGATGACTATGGTCGGTTGTGGTCACTGGGATGACTACTGTGTAGCCACAGGGATGGTTACGAGGCCTGGTCACTGGGATGACTATGGTCGGTTGTGGTCACTGGGATGACTACTGTGTAGCCACGGGGATGGTTACGAGGCCTGGTCACTGGGATGACTATGGTCGGTTGTGGTCACTGGGATGACTACTGTGTAGCCACAGGGATGGTTACGAGGCCTGGTCACTGGGATGACTATGGTCGGTTGTGGTCACTGGGATGACTACTGTGTAGCCACGGGGATGGTTACGAGGCCTGGTCACTGGGATGACTATGGTCGGTTGTGGTCACTGGGATGACTACTGTGTAGCCACGGGGATGGTTACGAGGCCTGGTCACTGGGATGACTATGGTCGGTTGTGGTCACTGGGATGACTACTGTGTAGCCACGGGGATGGTTACGAGGCCTGGTCACTGGGATGACTATGGTCGGTTGTGGTCACTGGGATGACTACTGTGTAGCCACGGGGATGGTTACGAGGCCTGGTCACTGGGATGACTATGGTCGGTTGTGGTCACTGGGATGACTACTGTGTAGCCACAGGGATGGTTACGAAGCCTGGTCACTCGAATGACAATGGTCGTGATGGTTACAGGGATAACTATCGGAAGCCACAAAGATGGCTGTAAGAGCAACCACCATTCCTTGAATTAGATTTTTGACTTTTGAGAAATTGAGAGATTTTGAGTTTTATTGGTTCTAGTTAAAGGGTACTTGCACTTTGTTGAGCTGACTATTCTAAGTCGTAATGTTTGTAACTAAAAAAAAAATAAAAAAAAAAATAAACAAATTATGTGATTTTGAGGTGTACGTCTCGTAATAGTGAGACAATCCAGCAAGTCTGATAACTTTGTTACAAGAGAAGTTTGAGAGTTCCTCTTGGTTAGGTCAGAGTATGAGCACTGCAATATTTTAATGAGTTCCCTATTATTTGAATGAGTATGGGTGTTGTTCGACATGTCAGCTTTGAGAAAAAGAGTTTATGATTTTCATTAGAACCTGTAATGATTTTGTTCAGAATACCTTTTATTTCCCACCAACTTGGGCCAGGAATGGCCGAACGACTGGTATTGGACAGACTTTTGTAAGGTCAACTGTACAAATTTTGACTTCTGTTGAGACCGATGGAATTGTTTTAGAAATTCTATTTCACGTTTTACCCGACAATTATTTGCGATTAGTTTCGGTTCATAATGTCATCAAGGAGTACGTGTTTGTCATCATAGATGCGTTTACCAAATTTGTGCTGCTTCGTCACTCTCTAAGCATAGACACCAATAGTAGTATTCGTGCTATTGAGTTTTGTATAGCGTTGTTTGGTGCATCGAAACGCATAATAGCAGATCAAGGTCGTTGTTTCGCTATCAAAGATTTTTCTAGTTTCTGCACTTCTAACAACATAGAGTTGCACTTGATAGCTACTGGAGGCAGTCGCGCAAACGGTCAGGTCGAAAGGGTAATGAGTACCCTAGTTTTGTTTAACTGGGCATATGCATCTAGCCTCTTGATTGGGCCATTCGTCGTATGAGTACGTCAAAAGTATGTTGACAGCTGTAGAGACTAGTCGTGACCGCTCTTGGCAGGACGCATTAGGAGAGGTTCAGCTAGCTATGAACTCTACGATTAATAGGGTGACTAAATCTAGCCCTCTCGAGTTGATGATTGGAAGGGTAGCGAGATCACTTAGTTTAGTGACCGCTGATGATGATTATTTTAGCTGTTGTTCATTTAGATGAGATAAGAGAGCACGCGACACAGAACATTGAAAAGAATGCTTGTTATGATAAAAAAAATGATTTGACCAAAATTAGGCTCAGGTTTCTGAGTAAGCTGTTAATGATGGTTTTAATTGAAAATGAGGAAAGGAATGAGACAAAATTAGATCCTAAATTCAAAGGTCCATTTAAGATAACGGTTCTTGACTAAGCGTACTTACAAATACGCTCACGATCGTGTTCGTAAGATGCCCGAGGGCCAAGTACCAATAGAAATTGTAGAAGGAATAGATGAGGAGTTGGCACCTCTTTAGTTTGTGGTAACAGGTTCTCGGTTCAGTGGGTCGGAGACTATACCAGAGTATCGTAGCCGTAGCCCGTAGAAATCGGTGTCTTAAGCTGTCCGTGGGTACGCGGAGGGCGGTAGCTCTGGGTGGTATAGTCGGGTTTTGCCTAGAAGCGAAAACCATAGAGTCGAGGTTTGACTCGGTATTCCCGTGGGGAATAGTGTGTGATAGTTGAGACTATACCAGAGTATCGTAGCCGTAGCCCGTAGAAATCGGTGTCTTAAGCAGTCCGTGGGTACGCGGAGGGCGGTAGCTCTGGGTGGTATATTCGGGTTTTGCCTAGAAGCGAAAACCATAGAGTCGAGGATTGACTCGGTATTCCCGTGGGGAATAGTGTGTGATTGTTGTTGACCATGAACGAGATACCTGGCGTTTTGTTGTTTGATCAATTCAAAGTGGAATTTTGTACTTGGTCTCGGTAATCTCGAATGATTATTGATTAATGCTTCCTAATTTTTGATTAAAATTAGACTAGTTCTTAGTGAAATGAATCATATTATAAAGATAGTCCTTTTATTATTTCATGAGTCAGGAATGGACGAACAAAAACTGTGCGGGATTTTAGTGTTTTCCAGATTGACATCACACGAGGACGTGTGAATCGCAGGATGGCCGTGTCGCATCCGGTCAATAGTACGGACAAGAAACGAATCGCAAGCGCGCCATTTTTACATCACGTGATCTGCGCGCGCTTCTACAGAGTCGTGATGTTTCATAAGGACGGCGAGGAGGTCATTCTATGCCTGACCGCCGCAGTGTGAAGACATTCCGGAACGGTACTCGATTCGTTGTTTGTAATTGTGAGGTGTTGAAACTAATTTGTAATTTAAAATAAAAACCAGTGAACCGCAACCCAGTGTATTTTCGTTTGCACGAGACCCAAACTCTGCCCACATAATGTCTGAATCTGATGGAATAATACTGGTATATCCTACATATGTATGATTGTATAAATTTTTGAGTATATCATAGCAGGCTGGACTTATTCCAGGCGTCCGTCTCTCGCGCATTCAACTACCGCCACTCCTGGCTGCTGCTGCACAACTCCTCATCAGATCGGTCCACCATCGAGGCCACTCTCCCCACTTGTGCGATCCTGCCCGACGCAGACGTGGTGTGGTCTTCGCCAGAGAGCCTGGTGGACGTGTACAGCGTCAAGCCGGGCATGCCGTACCTTCAGTCTGAGCTGGACTGCAGCAGGAACTGCTCCCGCCAGGAGTTGCAAGCGCTGTGGGGCACGCTGCCTTCCGCCGTGTCCAGGAGGAGAGACTTGAGGAATATGTCCATGAAGGGTATTTCTGTGGTAAGTTCTGTCTGGTCCTTGGTCTGGTCCTTGGTCTGGTCCAGGGTTTGCAGCTACGCACATTCAGGAAACGCACTTAGATTTGCAAAAGTGATAGTTTAGATGCTATTTTTACCCGACTACGGCAAAGCCAAAGGAGGGTTATGATTTTGACTGGCTATGTATGTATGTTTGTATGTATGTATGTATGTAAGTGTGTATCTTCATCTGTTCCCTCATAGCTTCTAAATCTATTTATCGGAACTCGACATATGAGGTATCATTAGAACCGTGTTAATTTTCCGCTGAACATAGGCTACGTGACGTGTCACAAAAAGCGATTTGGCGCCCTCTAGCGGACAAAAAGTAAGGCTTAAAAAGTAAAAATGGAGATAAATACGCCGTGTTTGGTATCATTTGAAAGGGCCTCACTTGTACATTTCCAAAATATTGCTCAAATTTAAAATCACGTCCTCTAGCGGACAAAAAGTCAAGAGTTTTTTAAATAAAAAAAAGTAAAAAACTAAAACCCGACTACGACAAAAAAACGACGCTGAAAAAGTATGAAACAAGATTTTCAGGATAGAACAAAAAGAAAAGCCGTAGTCACACGTCATAGGTACCAACCTAAACACTTTAATACCGTGTGACTACGGCTTTTCTTTTTGTTCTATCCTGAAAATCTTGTTTCATACTTTTTCAGCGTCGTTTTTAATATTATTTTTAATTGCTGTTCATCTGGGTTATCCAAAATATTTTTTCTCTTTCCTAATCTAATTGTTTATGCCGTCGTCGTACGTCATTCGAATTGGTGTTTAGTCACACTGCGTTATCATTTCCACTTGCGTTTTGCCTTAAATTGTGATTATTTAACAAATATCGGTGCATATTATGGACATTTCACGAACACCATGTTTAGTTTGAGAAGAACAGTTTAGTGTAGTCTTTAATAATGAGTCTGCTCCTGGGTTCGTTCTGAAGTCGAGTGCGTTTGTTTCTCCGTCAGTAATTCATCTCCATCAGTAAGGGTCAATAGACTGACCCCATTACATGGAACTGGTGGAATGTGGGTGTACACCCCTAGCTGACCCTAGAAACACACGCGTGTAGACTTGATGTAATGTAATGTTACTGATGTTATGTGTCTAATGTGATGTTTGGCAGGTGACGGAACCGGGCAACTTCAAGGGCTGGAGGGACCTGCACAACCGGGAGATCGACACGTTCCCCAAGTTCACACACCCGCTCATGATGCTGCTGGCGCAGGATATGAACTTCCGGCGAGTACCTAGTCTAAACCAACATTTGTCTGCCCCGTCGCGCGTCGGCGTCGTTGTCATGGTCGTAACTGCGACTGCTGCTCATGGGGTCCTGAGTTCGATTCTCAGGTCAGGCAACGTGTCATCTAGCTCGCCGTCCGCCCCTAGCTCACCGGCCGACAGGCAGTGTCGACGGCGCGTTCGTTTGGCGGTGTGATCTCTTTAGGTCGTGTCCAATTCGTCGGTGAAGTTCTAACAGTTCTAGTAGTAGTAACAGTACGTAAGTCAAAAATGGCTACTTTACAGGAGAGTGAAAAAACTGTATGAAATGAATGTAACTTACACTTAGGGTCGTATTGTGTTTAATTAATAATACAAATGAACTCTGTGATGATATGAACCCGTGAAAACTGCAATAATCTTTTCCATTGAATTAATTTCGTGAATTACGCAGTGTTTCCAGTAGTTGTCACTGACTTACGTCATGTTTGAATTTCGTCAATGATTATGGCCAACAATGACTTAATCAAACAAGAGAAGATCTTCGACAAAAAGTATAGAATACATATAGGCACAAGAGAAGAATGGACAATCGAGAGTGATCCATCTATGGCGGTCTGCTATACAGACGGATCAAGGAAAGAGTCAACTAAGCTATCCGGCTCTGGGATACACATACCAAGACTGGAGATAAATAGATCATTCTCACTAGGAACAGGCGCTAGTGTGTTCCAGACAGAAATACATGCCATTATGGAATGTACCAGAATAATTGGGAACGCTAAGGGCGTTTCCAGGTGATCTTTCCAAAATAGTTATATACAGTGATAGTCAAGCAGCACTCAAAGCACTGAACAAAGTGGAAGTCACATCTGCACTGGTTAAAGAGTGTAAGGAAGCACTCAACCAGCTAGCGGAAAAAGCAGAAGTAACAGTCGCATGGGTCCCTGGTCACCAAGGACACGAAGGGAATGAGATAGCGGATGAATTAGCCAGAAAAGGAGCAGATGAAACCTTTGTGGGACCAGAGCCCAGGTTACCGATCCCACATAATATAACAAAAGGAATCATCCATAGAATAACCACAGGAGAGTCAAATAAAAGATGGAATGCAACAGAAGGTTGTCGACAATCGAAAATCTTCTTAAAGTCATATGATGAAAAGAAATCCCACAAGCTACTCAAAATGAGCAGGGGAAACATAAGACTAGTAGTAGGCATCGCAACAGGACACTGTGGACTCAATAGACACCTGACGATTATAAAAGTAAAGGAAGATCCCATATGCCCAGCATGTGGAGAAGCAGAAGAAACAAGTTTCCACCTTGTGGCGGAATGCACAATGTATGAGCCACTCAGATGGGAAATCCTAGGAACAGACGAGATTAATGAAGAGAAGCTCGCAGAAATCTCTACCGAACAACTGGTGAACTTCTGCAAGGCAACAGGAAGATTCGCGATGCCGACCACCAGTAACCCATGAAGGGGATCTACCAAAATGGGGAACTGGGCGAAATAATCCACAACGAAAGGACTGATCGCCCGTCTGGTGTCTGCCGGCGTCCCCGAAGATAAATAGAATACGTCATGTTTCATCTAATTCATATAGGTAAGGGAGATAATATGGAGAAGGGAAATATTGCAAAGAATACATCTTTTTTTATTGGGGGTTGGGAAAGCATCAAATATGACTCCTTCCACTCTGGGCAGAGCGGTAGGCCAGAGGCATGGGTGGTCTTTAGTCAGTAGTGTCAGACTTCTACTGACTAAAAACCACCCATGTTCCTTCTTAGCCCTTGTGCCGAGGCCGTGGTATCTCTTTCGAACAAACCGCAACCCTAACGGACGTCGGCCCTTGTGGGCCCCTTCCATGTTGCTGGCATCTCTTTGAGGCGCGCGTGGAACACGAACGCACCGTCGACATGGCCTGTCGTCGTCATAAGACGGACGGACGGCGAGCTAGCCCATTACTCACCGTCCACAGGCCCGCGTCTACGCCGGAAGCCATCTCGTGGCCCCCGACGCCCGGAGCGTCTCCCGTGGCGGAGACGGGACGAGAGGATCTCTCCCTCTCACGTTCCACCACCTTCTTCGCTAGAATCATCTCTTCGCAGAAGGAGGCGACGGCGTCCCATTTCCTCTTGCCGCGGACCTTGGCGTGCACCAGGGACGAACACGAGAGGTCGCCGCCGCCGATCGCCGCTACGAGAACACGGCGGCGCTCCGCTCAAGCTGGGCAGACCTCCACGGAGTGCTTCACCGTGTCCTCCGGCCGATCCTCGCAGTGGTAGCATCCGGGCGTTTCCTCCCGCCTGATTCGGTGCAAGTTCCTTCCGAAACCTGTGAGGACCTGCGTCAGACGGAAGAAGAGGGCGCCGTGGCGCCTCTCAAGCCACTCCTCAAAAAGAGGACTTACCGCCACTATCGTGGCGTGCGATGCACAGGGTAGCGACAGTCGCTCTCTCTATGTCGCCATAAGATCACACCGGAGGTCTGTCTGCTTAAACGGCAATTTGCCACGGCAATGGAGTGACCCCCAGCACCTCCGCGCACCATTCATGCAGGCGCGCGAGGACTATCGCCTCCAGATCCCATAGCGGAAATCCGGTAAGGAAGTCCACCGCCTCGCGGGAGATCGTGCGGTACCCCCGGACTAGCCTAACGGCCATCACCTTTTGGGGGGCGTTCAGGTAGTGGGCGGCCCGCTTCCTCAAAGAACGCGCCCACAGCGGGGACCCGGAAAGGGCCATGCGACGCACGATCCCCGCATAGAGCCTCCGGCAGGAGACGTTTGGCCACCCAGATTGGGCAAGGACCACCTGAAGGCAGCCCCAGCCCGCTCCAGACTGGGAGTCAAACGACGAAAATACTCCACAAAGTCCCACCGGCAGTCGAGGACGAGTCCTTGCAAATAATACCTTTATTTTATAATATTAATATATTAATAATATTATATTATTATTATTATTTTATTTTTTTATGGTGGGCGGAAAATCATCAAATAACCCCTCCCTCTCTTGGGCAGAGCGGAAGGGAGTGTCAGACTTCTACTGACTAAAAACCACCCATGTTCCCTCTTCGCCCTTTTTTTTTGGTGGGTGGAAAATCATCAAATAACCCCCCCCCCCCCCCGCTCTTGGGCAGAGCAGAAGGGAGTGTCAGACTTCTACTGACTAAAAACCAACCCATGTTGTACCCGGTATCTCTTTCGACAATCCTGCAAAGCCTGCAAATAATACCTTTTTTTTTTTTTTTTTGTGGGTGGAAAATCATCGAATGACCCCCCCCGCTCTTGGGCAGAGCGAAGGGGAGTGTCAGACTTCTACTGACTAAAAACCGAACCCATGTTCCTTCTTTGCCCTTGTGCCGAGGCCACGTCATCTAGTACTAAAATCCGCGTGCAAATAATACCTTAAATCGAAATCACAACATTGCATCGGACGACGAATTTGTACGTGAATGGCTGACATACGCAGTGGTGTTGGCACCACCAACTGAGATACGCAATGTAACTATTTTTCAAAGGGTTATATTTAAATGCACATCTGTTTAATTTTTCAGCACACTAGGTAACTCCACTAATTAACTAAATGTATACCAGAAAAATGAATGCTGTGCAAAAAAACCAATTGATTAACTAAACATGTCCTACAAAAAAGTCTAAAAAATCACACAACACAAAACGAGATGACCTTTTTTATCGAATTTACACCAAAAATGTAGTTAGTACATCGGATAAATGATTTGTAAAACAAAAATACTAATTGCTTATCAAAAATACTAACTTGCACTCTAAATTGTACAATCTTATTACGGAATTTCTAAAACTGATATCTAATACGACCGTCTCGCGACAGTGTCCTTTATGGGCGGCATGGGCACCGGGCCGTAGGCCGACGAAGGAGGCCGGCGGAGGCCCGGCACTTCGGGGACAGAAGATATTAGTGTTATTTAATATGCGAGCGAAGCGAGCGCGCGTCATGGAGTAAATCAGGTGTAGGTTTTCCTTAAAAAAGTTTTAAAATGTTTGTTCGACAAAATAATTATTAGATATACTATTTTGGTAATAGTTATTCGTTCAGTAAAAGAGTTCTGCAAATGCCATTAAAAAGGATACTAAATTTGATTTCTTTAGTGTGCAAGTCAGTATTTTTGGTGTAACTTTAAAATATTTTGTTCGAAAAAAGGAAATATACAGATAACGGTTTAAATACATGCCTTTTTCAAATAACTCGTTGGTATTGGTCAGGTTATCGTGTTTTGATTGGCCGAGACGATGCGCGCCATTATGCTTTATCCAATGGCATTCAAATCTCAAAACACTCAAAAAATGACTTACGCACTGTTAGAACTTCACCGACGAATTGCTGTTCCACTACCTACTACCAGACAGTGATAGAAGAGAGAGTGCATAGTTTCGTTGCTATGGCCGAAAGGTCTCTTGAGGACTTATTATTACAACCAATATTGAATTCAAATGATAGAACTACAGAAAAGTCAAAATCATAAAAGGAGTACAACAGCCTGTTGCTGTTTAAAGTTTTTGTACTATGATATGGGATTGAGATTTTGTTTACCTTAAGCTCTACTTTTGTAATGAATCATTTACCAGCGTTCATAAGTATTTCGTCACGATTATATTTATTTCCTGAGCAATTCGTTGATGGGAACACAAGAAATCATCTAATAATAATGCAGAAGAGTTTTAGTCATGATTTTGTGGATGTCCGGTCGTACAATTCTGGTAAATAGCTGTACAAAACATAGTAAGTCATAATAAACTTTGTTTAAGTCAGAAAAGTATGTCACGTGTTTACAAACCGCTTGCACTACGTGTGTATGGTCACGTTATACGTTCTAGGCTTCCTTTAGGTCTACTACGTTAAGTTTACAGTTGAAGTTGGCTCCGTTGACAGCAAACGAGGCCTTTCCTGAGTTCTGACCAAGATTTTGTCTGGGTTTTAAAAGAAAATTACCTTTGAGTTTCCTTCTATATTTCTTCTCATAGTAGTTCAGACAGAAAACACTGACCTCATGAATTTAAAAACAATTATTTGTGATGTACTAGTTTACAGATTATGGATTATCTTTATCATGTAACGTGTAAGTTGTTCGGTCAGGTTCGACCTGCGTCAGATGGACTTGTACGGCGTGTCGCACAACGGTTCGTTCGACGGGCTGGTGGGCAGGCTGCAGCGCCATGAGGCCGAGCTGGGGATGGCCTCGCTCTTCATCAGACCAGACCGCATGCTGGCAGCCGACTTTGTCTCCGAGACCTGCGCGCTCACGTGAGTGGCGTCATGGGGATATCTGCACTAGTTACGAGGGCCAGTGGTGACAGATGGAGAAACGACTTCAGAATGGGGATGTACAATCTGAGGTCCATGATAAAGCGGATACAGATCGTAGAATTGTTTAGGTTAGATATGTATCTTCGAACCTTAACGATGACGTCTGAGAATCCTTAGCAGGTTAAAAAAACCTGTCGGTCAGGTTTCGTTATTTTTGGCTGTAATTCGCAACAACTTCATCGGAAGTATTTAAATTGTGATTGATTGTTGTTTTGTCTTCGCTTACCGTGGGAATGCATGAGGGACACAGATATACGGGCACATGCAGGTGTGCGTTTAGTTACACATGCGTCACTTCACGGTATCGTTTCCGTGAAACTATAGCTGTAACAATACCTAACCTAATACCTAGTTCACTAACACACATAGGATAGGTACATGAACCCTAAAAACATAACACTCTTTTGTTTATTTTGAGAGTAACAAACTTCTCAAACTAAACAAAATCAACAAATACAGTGAAAATTTTTAAAGTGCTCTAAAACAAAAAATGTTTCTTGTAAAATAAATATAAATGAAGTGACATAAGAAATAAAACCGATAGAACATGATGAGTTCGACAACCTAATTTATAGTCGTCACGCTATGTATATACTTACATATTATTATACATAGGTCATATCACATCACATCACCATTCGCACGTGTATCGTTAGATGGCAAGCAGGTTTGACAGCACGGTTGGCGCAGTGGTTCAAGCATCGACTGCGCTACGTGTCGCGGGTTCGATCCCCTCATCATTTCAGCCAAAAGACGTCCACTGCTGGACATAGGCCTCCCCCAGGCATTTTTGGGGGGGTTTGCCATAATCGCCACGCTTGGCAGGCGGGTTGGCGATCGCAGTATGGTTGTTACAAAGACGCAGAGAACGCTGCTGCCCATTCTCTGGTAAGTCCCTTAGTCGCCTCTTACGACACCCACGGGAAGATATGGGATGGTGCTATTCTTTACGTCCATTCGATCCCCTCATGGAACAAATATTTGTATGGCCTACAGATAGTTGTTTCTGGTCTAGGTATTTGTGTATGTGAGTTTAATGTTTGTAAACGTACCCACGATACAGGAGAAATTTCTAGTGTGGGGCAAAGTCAACATAAAAAAAAACCCGACTGAAAAAACTGAAAAGCAAAAAACAAGCACATTTTAAATTAAACAAAACTTGGAAGCAGGCGGGGTTCTATTTTAGTTCTATTTTTTTTTTTCATTTAATATTCAAATGAACCCCGCCCGTTTCCAAGTTTTGTTTAATTTAAAATGTGCTTGTTTTTTGCTTTTCAGTTTTTTCAGTCGGTTTTTTTAGTTTTGTAACTACTTTCTTTATTTCAAACTTTTTAGTACTTTTGTGTTTGTTCTCCCGTTGGTCGACTAAAATTCTTACTTTTGTGCTTGTTTATAGGATTTGTCACTTTGAATTTCTTTTAAACATATAAGTGTTATATATTTTTGTAATCTCCTTTTAAAACTCTTTATTTTGATACCCTACTCGATGGTATTGGTTTTTTTTTTGAACTCCTCGATTTGGCCCCCAAAATCCACATCTTTTTTTGTTAGGACGCTAAAACATTTTTCTACAAATAACAGTGGTTTTCAGGTACCATTTTAACGTATAAGAAATCACAAATGTGAAGACATCATGGTCTTAATTTAAAGATAATTTATTCGTCTCCAGATTGGCATCAGAAAAATTGTATGACGTCATACAAAAAAATCGCACAAATACGTTTTTCCCATCACAATAATCGCAGAAAATGTAAAAAAGTAGGGTCCGAATAGGTACCATTATAGGTAAATTTACAGCATATTATATCTCCAAAATTATTATAAATTGCGGTACATATAGTCCTTTAGATGTTGAGATATATTTTTTTTGTTTATATAATTTTTTTTATTCAATTATTAGCTATAATAAAAACATTTGCCAATTTCTTCATACATTTTTCGCTCCCGGTTCATCATTCCGCGCTCAGCAGCGCTAGTGGAAGGACGGGTGTATCGCTCTCTCGCAAAAAATACGTACGATAAACGTGATAGAAAAAGATTTTAGTGTACGGTTACCACGGCAACCGACGACCGGACGAAGGAGTTGATACTTTTTAGGACTGAGATAAAAGTAAGTACGAGTTTCATACTTTTATTATTAGAATGTAATTTAGAAATTATGTTGGGTACGACCGAGATTTGGATGGGTGGGGTTAAGCAGTTTGTTGACAAGGTTCAGAAATGGATGGGTCAGGTCAAGCTGTCGACGGTGAGGTTTGGAAGTGGATGGGTAAGGTCAAGCTGTCGGGGGTGAGGTTTGGAAATGGCTGGGTAAGGTCAAGCTGTCGGCGGTGAGGTTTGGAAATGGATGGGTCAGGTCAAGCTGTCGACGGTGAGGTTTGGAAGTGGATGCGAAAGGTCAAGCTGTCGGCGGTGAGGTTTGGAAATGGATGGGTAAGGTCAAGCTGTCGGCGGTGAGGTTTGGAAATGGATGGGTCAGGTCAAGCTGTCGACGGTGAGGTTCGGAAGTGGATGGGAAAGGTCAAGCTGTCGGCGGTGAGGTTTGGAAATGGATGGGTAAGGTCAAGCTGTCGGAGGTGAGGTTTAGAAATGGATGGGTCAGGTCAAGCTGTCGGCGGTGAGGTTTGGAAATGGATGGGTAAGGTCAAGCTGTCGGCGATGAGGTTTGGAAATGGATGGGTCAGGTCAAGCTGTCGACGGTGAGGTTTGGAAATGGATGGGTAAGGTCAAGCTGTCGGCGATGAGGTTTGGAAATGGATGGGTAAGGTCAAGCTGTCGGCGGTGAGGTTTGAAAATGGATGGGTCAGGTCAAGCTGTCGGCGGTGAGGTTTGGAAATGGATGGGTAAGGTCAAGCTGTCGGCGGTGAGGATTGGAAATGGATGGGTCAGGTCAAGCTTTCGACGGAGAGGTTTGGAATTGAAATTCCTATTTCATTTTAAGTACCTACTTATTTCACATGGTTATTTCACGTAGGTAGCGTATTTTTCTTTTCGGAAGTCGCTGTCGGTACCGGTTGTTCTTTTTCATTAAGTTTGGTTGGTAGGTACCCCATATTGGGTGTACATCTGTTTGCCCCTTAAACCCGAACAAGCGTGATATTATATTATGAAATGGCGAAAACACTACATAAACATACGATCACAGCTATCGTGAGTCATTTGCTGTCTATATTATTGAAGAGTTCCATTGTCTACTTCGGAAGATCTCCAATCCTGGTGACCTGTAATACAGGTTTTTTTGAAACCTACTTCAGGCACCAGCTCTCACAATGTGAATATTATAGTGTTCAAACGTGCTACAAAACCATTGTGAGAGAAATAAATAAACTTATTATTATCATTATATTTTACAGTAAAACCTTCCTTAAAAACACAATATGCATTTATCAACGAAAATCCGATTGATATCGGATCAGTAGCTTTTGGGAAAATCGCGGATACATACAAATACAGCACCTTCTTTTTTTTCGACTCGGTTGAAAATACTAACCTACTTATCATGACGACGATACTAATAATTAACAATTACCAAATGCGTTTTCAAAGTTCCAAGTAATCTACCAAATTCTATTTCAATACAATTAAAAAATAATATCAAAGATCAAGATTATTTATAGGAGGTATACAACCGAGCGCTATTGTGAGACCTTGCTTTGAGCGACTTTAGTTACCTAAACATGAGTTGATCGAAAATGTAACAGCGTCCTTAATGTAGCCTATAACACTCGCGCCATTAAGACGAATCTAACGACGTATATTTCATTCAAATCCCTTCATCCGTTTAGGAGTTATGAGGGAACAAAGAAACGGACATACATACATACATACTTACATACATACATACACGTCAAATACATAACCCTCCTTTTGGGCTTCGCCGCAGTCGGGTAAAAAGGCATAGAAAGAAGTAGGCGCTATATTCACGATTGAAATTGTAAGGCACAGCTTAGTTTGGTTTCTGACGGTATTATATTATACAGTACTAATTTGTGTTTGGTTTAAATTACTAAATAAAATATGTAATAATAAGTCACGTGGATAAATGGGGTCAACATTTCCGAAAAACTTTCCATCGTCATGCATATAACATCGCAAAAATCTAAGAAAGATAATATCGTGATCCTGTATGAAAGTTTCCGGATAAGATAATTTACTTGAATGCAATAAATAAAAATAAACAAAAATCAATCTTATTAGGTACCAATCGCATTGTGATTATGTAAATTAAATACTTCGGTATCGCTACGTGATCGATACACAGCAGATTATATTCTAATTTGGACTTTATTTGTGAGTCAACGACAACGAGGACCGAGGCCGAGGTTTCGTGTTGCGAGCCCGTGATTGATCGATGCCGCAGAGCCGTGAATGTACACTCGAGAGCAATGAATCCGGGTCACTTAAAGAATGTTAAAAATCTCGGAAACTAAAAATGATAGGTTAATGCAATAAATTGTATTTAATAGACAATGTAATACTCCTTAAATGAAAGTAAAAAAAATATGAGTCACCATACATTTTATTAACACAAAATTACATAAAGAAAAAAACTGCTGATCTCTCCTTAAAACAAAAATAGGAAACATGAAAGTTTTGAACTTTATTACGATTTTCTTGAATTTTAATACTTCGTATTGCCTCATCGTGCTTCCATTACTGCGTTTACGCGGTTTGGCATGCTGTACACCAAGTTCCTTATACGATTTTGGGGAATATTCTCCCATTCCTCTGTGAGAGCAATTTTGAGCTCACGAAGCGTGATTGGGGGAGGGTTTCGTTGTTTTACGCATCTGCCTAGCTCGTCCCAAGCATGCTCGATCGGGTTGATATCCGGGCTGCGCGCTGGCCACTCCATACGAGTAATGTTCATCTCTTGAAGGTAGTCATTCACAATCCTACCTGTGTGAGGTCGGGCATTGTCATGCATAAATATAGCATCCTCACCTAAATTGACCATAAATGGACCAACGTGGTCATTGAGGATTTCTTGCACATATCTTTCGCTAGTTAAAGAGCCGTTTTCTATGATCACCAGCTCTGTGCGACTTTCAGAAGAAATTCCGGCCCACACAAGTACAGACCCACCACCGTAGGCTACTTTTTCTTCGATGCATGCTTGCTTGAATCTTTCCCCTGGTCTTCGATACACTCTGTGTCTTCCATCGTGCTTGTAGAGCATAAATTTTGATTCGTCGGAGAACATAACTTTTGACCAATCTTCAATACTCCAATTTACGTGGCTCTGGGCATATCTTAGTCTTGAAATACGATGCCCACGCTCCAGTTTAGGGCCGTTTGCAGGTCTAAGGGGTTTTAAGTTAGATTCAGCAAGCCGACGTGTTACTGTCCATGCACTTGGGTTACTTCCTCCGAGGCGTCGAAACTCATTTGTGAGTTCAGTTCCTGGGGGCCAATTCTCGATTTTCGACATTTATCTCGAGTTCGAGTTCGTAAGTCTATCTCTATGTCTATCAAAAATATCTCTATCTCTACCAAAAAATTTCGAATTGAGCAGAATTCCGTATTCTCAGTCAAAATAGAAATAAATGTCACGAAAATCTCGAGTCGAGTGAAGCTAATGTTACCATTATGAAGAATCGCGCGTTCCGTTTTAGGTAGCTATGAGTGAATGAATGATTTTGTTTTAAACCGCTGACTAAACCTAATTATTTAAGCATAAAAGAAAGAAAGAAAGGAAGAAAAAGTATTTATTGGTTTCACAAACAAACAAGTAATTATGAGAAACACTTAAAATTAGGACATAATTTATATATTAAATATGAATAAGTCCCGTGCAAAGCCAAAGTAAAACGAAACGTTTAGTGTAAAAATAATCAGTTTGACAGCTGACTGTCTGTCAGTGACTAATAAAATTATGAAGCAAACAATAATTAATTACCTTCGTTTTCAGGTCTATTTTAGTGGTATCCTGAATTACAGGAGCCAATATATCTAAGTATTAGAACCCTTATTAAATCTTTATTTAGTCTGAAGTTTTTAATGACTTCTGTTTCGCTCAAGTCGTAAATATCGACGGCGGGATAGCTATTGTCGCCGTGTATTGGCCAGTTGCTCGCCACTTTCCAACAACTCCGAGATAAAAATGCTAATAAACTCGTCCATCTTTCAGTGGTTTCAAGTCCAATCGTAGGTACACAAATTACAGAGTCTGTCTGCGCGAACCTTCGCGCAGACAGACTCTTGTCGTTGACTCTTGTTTTCTTGAAACGACGACCTCGTCGTTTCAAGAAAACACAATGCACAAATCAAAGAGTATAAATCGAATTTCCAGTATGAGATGCCAAGCCGTATTTTATTTAAAAACTAAAGAAAAGAAAACACAGTGTACAATCCAAAACTCAACAAATTCACTCAGAAATGACGTATCTATATAATCGACATGACATCTCTACTGCTCAGAAGCACTCGACATGAACTCTAACGTTAGCCTTCGACAAATGTCGAATTCGACATCCCCAGAATAGCAACTTTTAAAATTTCTCGAAAAAATGACGTCATTAGAAATTTTTCTCGAGTTCGACACCATCTCTAAAACCGAGAATTGGCCCCCTGTGAGAAAGCGATTTCGAAGCATGGTGTTCACCAAGTATCGGTCTTCTCGTGCTGTGGTACACCTGGTTCTGCCCGTTCCTGGTCTGCGTAGGTTAGAACCAGTTTCTTCGTAACGTCGGAGAACTCTTTGTACTGTTGACAGTGACACACCGATAGTCCTGGCTGTATCGCGCTGACTCCGGCCGGTTTCCAGCATTGTAAGTATTCTGGTGCATTCTTCAGGCGTAAGCGACATAATTTCAGCTTGAATAATGAATATAGAGCACTATCAACATGGTTTATGTACCCACATAAATAACAGATTACAAACAAAAGCAAAACCAAATGCTGTAATTACGTAGTTCCATCTTCGAAAGTGGCCCTTTTTCAAATTTGATTTTTTTATGATATAACTTTACAATAATTAAGAAGTTTTAATACCATCATTTAAGGAGTATTATATTGTCTATTAAATACAATTTATTGCATTAACCTATCATTTTTAGTTTCCGAGATTTTTAACATTCCTTAAGTGACCCGGATTCATTGCTCTCGAGTGTAGTTTAACAAGTTTTTATCATGCTTTCATTCTGTTGTCTGTTGTCACGTAGGTTTCGGATAGCTAATTAGTGCAATTTGTATGCAATTAACCTCTGCTTATAAAACAAACCAATCACGAGGTGCAATAACGTCCGTTTCTACAGTTGTTGTGTATTTTAGTTGGTCGTGACTAGGGTTGCCTCATTTTATATTAGACAAAATAAAGTAGAGAAGGTAAATAAAAGAGAGTAACAAGAAAGAGTAGGTAACTTTTTTTTCACATTGTTCGTTATTGTTTACTATTCTTTTTACTCAAATACGACCTTACTGCCGCACTCAGAGATGTTATGATTAGGTAAGTACTTAAGCCGTCACTTAGTAAAGATTTGACATACAAAACCTTTACTAAGTGACGGCTTAAGTAATGATTTAACGTCTCTGAGTAGGTACCTACCGCACTCAGAGAGCTTTAATGATTACTAAACTTAGGCCGCTAGATTAGGACGGCTTAAGTAATCATTAAAATATATCTCTGAGTACGGCAGCTCAATTTAAATTTAACTTTTATTTACTTTAAATGAAGCCGTATTTCTGACTCTACATTTTATTTATGATCGAAAAAGCTAAGATGCAGCAATTCATTTTATTCAATTCAAATTCAGAGGCATATCTACATTCAATACTTAGACTATTAAATAGTAGGAACAACGCTCTACATAAAATATATTGGCAGCCCTAGTGGCGACATACAAGTTAACCCCAGCGCGTGCAGCGTGCCGCGCGGACGGATCTATTTGTGTCTCAGCATATTTAACAAGAATGTTTGGAACACAAAACCTCGCCACGGACATTTGTGGCTGCTGCCTAACAATGCGTAAGCGCAACTGATGTGCAACAGGAAATATTCGTAAACACAATGAATATTGTGTAAGCACCTAATTTAAATAAAACTTAAGGTAGAAGGAATCCTAGGTATTTATATTGAATACTAAGTTAATTAATTACGTAATCGTTTTGCATTTCCTTAATTAAGGACATTTCGTTTTTATTTATCTAGTACCTAGGTATATCTACTTACATACATAAAATATTATTAATTCTCGTTTGATCCCGAAAATTTTATTATATTCATTTATTAAATGTTTGGGACATGCCCGCCACACTTATCCCCCAAACCACTGCAATTCCTGAAAAAACGTAATTAGCTGTTGATGCATGTAAACAGACATCATCACCTCCAGGTGCGCGTTCATCTTCCGTCAGCCGTCCCGCTCGGCCGTGTCCAACGTGTTCCTGGCTCCGTTCAGCTCCGGCGTGTGGGCAGCCAGCGGCGGGGTGGCGGCCGCCGCGGCGCTGCTGCTGGCGGGGCTAAGAAAGGTCCGTGAGAGGACCCGCCCCGGACGAGACCTGCTGCAGTTCACGCTGCCCGAGACCTTCACCTTCGCTCTGGGCACGCTGTGTCAGCAAGGTACGTCTTGTTGTAGCTCAGAGTACTCTCCCTAACATTAAAAAACATGTCATAACCATTTTGACGTTGATTTGCAACAGCAGTAAGGTTACAATGATTAATGACTGGTCTGGTAAATTTCTTGTAAGATTACAAGGATTTTAACAACAGGACGGTTACTTGTAATGTTCTTCGAAGTTTCACTATGAAAGAAACTTTGTATGTAATCTTCACCGCTTACCAATACGCCAAAAATACACTGACAGGCAATGCTGACAGGCTATTGTTTATGTAAACGCGTTAAATACTCATTTTCAACAAAACATTTTTTATTTAACCTTGCCTCGGACTATGAATTTCTCTTACATATCGTGTCTGCGTTCACCACAGCGTTCACAGACATCTAAACTCACATACACAAATACCCAGATCCGAAACAACTATCTGTAGGCCATACAAATATTTGTTCCGTGCGGGGATCGAACTCGTGACACGTAGCGCAGCAGTCAACTGCTTGAGCCACTACGCCAAACGTGCCGTCATTTCTTTCTCATTTCCTCGTGCAGGTTTCCACAGCACGCCGGCGGTGTCGTCAGTCCGGCTGGTGATGTTCAGCACGCTGCTGGCGGCGCTGTTCGTGTTCACGGCGTACTCTGCCAAGATCGTGGCCATCCTGCAGACGCCCAGCGACGCGCTGCGCTCCATCGACGACCTCACGCGCTCGCCCATGGTCATCGGTGTACAGGAAACCACATACAAGAAGGTGTTTTTCCTCGTGAGTACGTCCCTCATCAAAATACATCTAGGTCACCAATAAAGAGTCTGCAGAAGGAGTAGGGCTGTCCGAAGGTTCCTCACCTGAATTACAGCTTGAATTTTACGATCCTATGGACGACTTCGGTCGTCTTCTACATGTACATCCTCTTAAACAAGAAATTTTTCACTGCGCTTACCTATGGACAATGGAGGAGAAGAAGAAGAAGACATGATGCTGCGTCGACCCCAGATAAATTGGGATAAGGGCAGGAGAATGAGCGGAGGATTAAGGACCTATTAACAATATTGAGTTTCTAAAATGTGCAATTGTACAATATATATTAAGGCGTTTTGTCTGTCAGTATTTGGAGTACATTTATCATTCAAAATTAAACAAGCCTACATCTTTTTCGAACCTCGTGACTTTGCCTCCGTTCCCAGGAGAGTCCAGACGAGTCAACGCAGCAGCTCCACCAGCGCAAGATCCTGCCGCAAGGTGATCGCGCCTACCACAGTGTGGTGGACGGCATCGCACGCGTGCGCTCCGGCTTCTTCGCCTTCCAGGTGCGTTCCGTAAAAGTGTTTTAGATCTATTTCTTTTTTGGTGCTATTAAATTTACGCCATTCGGAATTCCAATACCTATAGAAAAGCTTTTTTGTCGTCCAAGAACTTGGAATCGCATGTGGGTCGTACTCCGACGAACTTTCGAAGTGTCGTATTGCACTCGTCCGGCGGCGGTGAGACGAGCACACGACATAGTTGCCATCGGGTGAAAAACCTGGATGAGGCTAGGTATAGGAACGTGTAGATTGGCACAAGAAAAACTCCAAACTCATCAGTAGGTGAATTCAGGCTGTGGTCTGTGGATGATGATGATGAAGTCTATGTCCTGGGCGGCTGGGCCTAGGATCAACTTTCTTCATATCGTCTTATACCCAATGTTAAGATAGAATCACAGAAAGTCGTAATCCTGATTTGGTTGCTTTATAGCAAAACTTGAAAATTAATGGTTTTCTAAAACAATCATCAGTTGGCAATGGTATCACCCACTGAAACTAACCTAGAACACTTTGTGATGGCAATAGTTGTTTGGTGGGGCAGGTGGAGAGGAGTTCAGGCTACGACATAATAAAGCAGACGTTCACGGAGCGGGAGAAGTGCAGCCTCAAGGAGATCGAAGCGTTCAAGCTGCCCCTGGTGTCCGTACCCATGAAGAAGCACTCCGGCTACCGGGAACTCTTCGCCACTAGGTAATGTGACCTCAACTGTAGTATTTCAAGGAGATCGAGGGGTTCTGGCTCTTTATAATTTATTTTTAATTATTCTATTAGTCCTTTAGTGTGGCTGCTACCTTTTGGTTTCTACTCATCACCAGTAACGTTATTGGAATAACAATGAATATACGAGCATTATGCTGTACCTACTAATTACTACAAAAAAATCTTGTATGGAGACCGTTTCTATGGGTAATTTTCAAAGGAACTGTTACTTAAGCCGTATAAAGATTTAAGTGTAGTGTTCATGTTTCCCTGTGGTTCCTCGCAGACTGCGCTGGCTGCGGGAGGTGGGTCTGATGGAC